>CM042028.1:52912500-53512500 GCA_023525975.1 Smallanthus sonchifolius
AATCAGAATCAGATGCTCGCTCATTTGGTGTATAGGGATAAGGAGACCTAACAGAGGTTGCATGCACATGATACTTTGCTGAGAAATTAGCAATCTGCATTCTAAGAGCTGAAAGGTGAGAGGTAGTCGGTTAGTCTTCGGTGTTAAGTGTCTAGTTGTAAACGCTCTGAAAGGATGTTTCCCTTAGGTCTTTAATATGTTGCTAGTCCGTATCTTATCGTTTTGTTCTGAGATTACCCCTTGCATTCTTTGAATGTATTGTGACAGTGATACCAAAAGGTGATATGTCTGTGGGGTACTTTATTGTTGTTGGAGAGACTGAAAGGTAATCCAACTTCTGGTGAGTGTTTCATATCCTTTAGAGTTTCCTTCCTGTCACACCTTGAGATTGATTAGGGATCCACTAGTTTGTCTAGGGTTGTTATCCTTAGAACCCCGGATCCACCATAGTTTCCATAACCGAGAGAAGTCTGAGTTTTACATGTAGGATTCTGACCTAGGTAGTGCTTTTCCCATTCTTGATTTCACCCAAGTCCTTTGTTTGATAGTTAGTGTCGATAGTGAGTTCTTAGTTCTTTGATTTCTTTAGTTTAATCTTAGTCATAGAATTCCCCCCAACCGAATAATATTAGTTCTAGTCACGGTCTACTTTAGTTATTTATAGTGTCTCTAGGGTTCGATATCCGGTTTACCGTAAAGCTTAACTACATTTGATAGGTACACTTGTCTGTTAATGCGGTCTAGTTCATAAGTTTTTCAGAGTATTACTAGAGTGTCTAGGTTAGTTTTTATATAGTTTTTATAGATCGTCTGGACGACATCAAGATTCATTCTCCGAAAGGCAATATCTTGACTGTAAATGGTGATAAATTATCCAACTCTGTTGGAATAATTTCCATGTTAAAAGTCACCAAATATCTACGAAAGGGATTCTTAGCATACCTCGTATCTGTAACTACCGACACCAAACAGAATATTGCAAATGTTTCGGTTGTTGCTGAATTTGCTGATGTATTTCCTGACAAACTGCCTGGAATTCCACCTGAAAGAAAAGTGGAGTTCAGAATCAATCTAGTACCCGGTACGGCACCAATTACCAAAGCCTCGTACATATTAGCTCCAATAGAAATAACAGAAATAAAGAAGCAGTTGGATGAATTACTTGAGAAATGATTCATTAGACCAAGCTCGTCGCCTTGGGGAGCTCCGGTCTTGTTTGTTAAAAAGAAATACGGTTCGATGCGTATGTGTATCGATTATCGTGAACTAAATAAAGTTACGATTAAGAACCGTTATCCACTCCCCAGAATCAATGATCTTTTTTATCAACTTTAGGGAGCTCGATATTTCTCGAAAATCGATCTTCATTCTAGCTATCATCAATTGAAAGTCCAGGAAGAAGATATTCCCAAAACAGCTTTCAGAACTCGATATGGTCATTATGAGTTCACAGTAATGCCGTTTGGAGTTACTAATGCACCAGCTGCTTTTATGGACATGATGAATCGAGTCTGTAAACCTTACTTGGATATATTTGTTATCATATTTATTGACGATATACTAATTTACTCCAAAAGTAAGGAAGAGCATATGAGTCATTTGAAAATCTTGCTTGAACTCCTCAGAAATGAAAAGCTATATGCTAAGTTCTCAAAATGTGAATTCTCGTTGTTAGAAGTTCAATTTCTTGGACATGTCATTAACGCTGATGGTATCTAAGTTGATCCTGTTAAAATTGAAGCATCATCCAAATGGGAAATCCTGAAGTCACCAACTGAAGTCCGTAGTTTTCTCGGTTTGGCTGGTTATTATTGGAGATTTATCCAAGTTTTTTCTTGAATTTCTGTACCATTAACTTCTCTGACTTTCAAGTCAGTCAAGTATGAATGGGGTCTAAAACAATCTGAAGTTTTTGAAATGTTGAAACAGAAACTGACACAAGCACCCATACTGGCTTTGCCAGATGAAAATGAAGGCTTTTCAGTGTACTGTGATGCTTCACACACCGGCTTTGGTTGTGTAACATCCCGAGATTTGATAATGTAAGGAACAATCGTTCACGAGGGTTAAACTAAGCAAAGGGAAGGAACGGGCCACGGGCTTGGGATTGGGCCGAAATGGGGGAAGAGTTGGGCTCCATGAAACCCCAACTCCATCCTTTTCCACCCTCATTTCACACCATTTCCATTTTAAAAGTTCTAGAGAGAGAAACACCTAGTGAGAGAAAGTGTCGGTTTTCCTCCAAGATCGAACCATTCTTCTTCTCCGGTGATTTCACGAAGCTTTGCTGAAGAATCGAGCCGATTAGAGGTAAAAAACTAGCTCAGATCTGAGTTTTTGTTAAAAATGGGGTTTTAAGGTTTCATGGGTATATGATGTGCTGGATATGGGCTATAAAAACTACCTAATTTACCCTAACCTAGACACTCTAGTTAAATTGTAGACTCTCCTAAATACTAGACCATAGAACAGGCAAGTGTACCTATCGACTGCAGTAAAGCCTAATGGAAGTCCGGATATCGAACCCATGAGACACTAGTGATAACTAAAACTAGACTCTGACTTAACTAACTAACTGATTTATATTGGGGGGATTTTGTATTGTGATTCTAAATCTAACAAACTAAAAAGAACTACGACTGCTAACTTCCATACGACGCTTAAAACACTTTGATGAAGTCAAGAATTGGGAAACACTACCCAGGTTTAGAATCCTAAATGTGAATCACGACTCTCTCTTGGTAATAGAAACCCTGATGGAACCAGGATCTTAAAATACTACACCCTCAGATAACCTAGTGGATCCCTGATCATTCTTCAGGTGTGACCTAAAAGGAAATCCTAATGGGAGTGGAAAGTGCACAGGTTAGTAGATCACCTCTCAGCTATTTCCACAATACTTAAGTACTCACAAGATAGTTTACCTCTCAGTCTCCCTATCAAAATACACCCTAGAGTGCAAGGAGTAACCTGTAAATTCTCGATAAGACACGGGATAGCAAATAACACTAGGGATTCTATGGAAACCTCCTCTCAGAGCCTTTACACCTAAAAACCTAATACCAAAGACAACCAGACTACTTCACACCTCTCAGCTATTGAAGTAAGTAGAATACTTAAACCCTCTAAACTCTCAACTATCGTTCCTATGGATTCAATCAATCAAAAACCATAAAGTAGTCACAAACACACAGTAAGCAACCTAATATGATGATCGATGTCGTTTGGTTTAATTACACAGACAAAACCGCACAAGATTTAATTGAATTCAGTGAAAATATTAGAACGAGTTGTAAAGAAAGCCTATTCATGTATAATCAGTTTAGATTAAACAATTGACACTCAAATCTCACAATACCCCTGATGTAAATAAACCTAAGACTGATAAGATTTGAATCAACAATTCTAAATCAATAAAAACAGTTTAAAGCATTCAATCAACAAATGTAAACATATGGCTTAACATGCCAATCAAAATTACAAACCAAGACTAAGTTTTTCAAAAAATAACAAGTACAAATGCAAAACCCTACACCCGAAAAAAATCACGAAAGATTTAGCCACGCATAATAAATAAAGAATCAAATATTTTCACTATATCATTCATCAAAAACAAATAACTAAAAGAAAAACCTCAAATTGTTGTCCTTTCTCTTGCTTACGTCACAATCCACAACGGACAAATAGCCCAGGTTTTGTTTCCGAAAATTCCTTTTTGTGCGTAAAACTCCCAGCCGCCAAAGAAAAATCAAGATGGCTTCCTCGGTTTCCGTGCCCTTAGGCACTCCCTCAATTGCCAAAAATTGTGATCCCCCTTTTTAATTCCATTCATGGGCTCCACATTTCCGCTCCATAATTGAGAAGCCCAATATTCCATTTTTATGTAACCCACAATCCAGTATTACCTTCAGCCCATTATTTGCTTTGTGATTTCTTCTAATCTGACCGAACCCACATGCTCATTTAGTCAATCCTTTAATTGATATTATTTGTGAAGTCCAAGCCCATTTACTTTAGCTGCTCATTTGATTCTCGTTAACCTACAATGTAAAAACATCACTTCAAATTTAATTAAAATGACCAATTGATTGAAGTCCATGCAAAATATCATAACTTTACTAAATTAATTTAACTTAATCTATTTAGCTCAATTGTGTTGTTTTAACTCGTTTTCTCTAATATACTCTTAACACATAAATACACTAAAAGTAAATTGATTCATACATAATTATGATTAAAATCACAAAATTATATACCATTAGTGTTTCAACCAAGTCACTATTCCGGAGGGTAACACATAATCTTTAGTTTTTAAGCAATGAAGTACATAAACTCAACTTAGAGGCGTTTCAACCAGGTCACTATCCCGGAGGGTGACACATAAGTCAAATTTCGTCATCTATGATTGATCACTTAACAGTCAGCCTATGGGTGTTTCAACCAAGCTTGTAACCCGGAGAGTAACACGTAGGCAGAACTCAATCTCTTAATTTAATTAATTAAGGTCATGCAATGGTGGATTATGTAATGCGGGCGCCACCAACTTCCGGATTTATTCTCATAAAAAGGAAGCGATGTGTCAAATAATTTCAAAAACCTATAAATTTTTGTTTATAGTGGTACCTATCACCCTATATTGACAGTTTCGACCTTACCTTTACCCCTAAGATGAGAACCCACAAGATATCTTGTTTTAATTATTCATTTAAACCTAGATACACTATCAGGATGTTTAAGCTATTAAAGTCGGTTGAGCCTACCAAAACGTTACAAATTAGACACGCTTTTTTATTTTTTTATTCATTTCAATTCCACACACACAGTTCCCAATTATACCTATCATTTTCCATTTATTTGCAAAATTTCTAATCCAATGACATTTTTGAATTTTTTTTATTTTTTTTAATTACCTAATTTTTTTTATTATACAGACTCAGTCGACAAACCTAGACTACAGTCTCTCATCCCCACACTTAAACCCTACATTGCCCCCAATGTATGATGAGAGATGATTAAAATAAATATACAAAAATAAAAATATACAGAGAATTGGAAAGGACTTAGCTGGTTGCAAACTGTAACTGTCTTTAATCCAAACTCATACGATCGTATAACATTTCCTTCGCGATCGTTTTCAAAATTTGCTATCGGATTGCTTTTTACAAGAAAATCAAGCTCGAAACATCACCACCCGAATGGAGATTGAGTACGGGTGGATCAATCCAAACTTGGCAAAATTAAACTCGAAACAAACCCAAAAGTATCAAACAGACTCAATATATAACATAATAAAACTGACTCGATAAAAACTGAAAAACACACACCTCTACAAACTCTACAAACGAGCTACCATTCATTTGAAAACACTTTTTTATATACCCTGCCCCCCAAAGGTCTGTGCATTGCCCTCAAAAGCACTAAACTCACTTGAAACCCATGAAACTTCCCCACACTTGGCCGGTTAGCACACAAAAACACAAAAAAAAAAATCTTAACTCACTTTCGTAGGAATCACGATTACATTTAGCGTATGCAACAAGCCTTTTAAACCTCTAGGTAGCTCGAGAGGACTAGTAAAGTCTCATGAGGGTTTCTAGAGAACACACCCACAATGTTCATTTATCTAAGAACAAAAATAAACTAGCATACCTTAGGCTGCCTCCCAAGAGCGCTAAGTTTAACGTCTTCAGCCAGATGCGGTGTACTTGACTGACATTATGGTGGTCGGGCAGGGTGCTTGCAGTCCTCCTTCCCCACACTTACGTTCCTCTCATCATCATATTTCTTCCGTGCTTGCACAAACAATGCAAATAGTGCTTTTTCTTCATCAAGAACTTGCGGTTTCTGTCATTTCCTTTTTCTTTTTTCGGCCCTTTTCTTCCTTCCATTATCCAAAGTCTCACCTTCTTCCTTCTCAGCTAACCTGTCACACACAACACTATCTTTCTTTTCTGTGTGATTCACACTTGTTAGCATTCATTATAGGTAAGTTTGAAAATAAGACTCATATTCTGAGCACCAAATCTCATTCTTGCCGTCCCTTCAGCATAATTAATAGTTGCTCTAGCAGTAGCTAAGAACGCTCTACCCAGAATAACAGTTGGTTGTGTGTTCTTGACACAATCCAACACTAGAAATTCCATTGGGTAATAAAACTTTCCTAACTTCACAATCACATCCTTTACAATCCCCCGAGGATGTGTAGGAGTCTAATCAACCAACACCACATTGGTGTGGACTCTCTGTAACGGACCAAAATCGTACTAATTGTACAAACTCCCTGGTAAAATACTCACAGATGCTCCAAGATCCAGCAACGCTCTATCCAGTTTAAATTCACCTACTTGTATTGAAATAATAGGTGCCCCTGGATCTTGGAGTTTCGGGGGAAGGGTACCCAACAACACGGCATTCACATTTGCACTCAATTCAACTTGTTTAGGACATTTGTGTCGTTGTTTTTGGGTACTCAAAACTTTCAGACACTCAACATTATCAGGATTTTCTTTAAGCGTATTCAAAAATGGTAAATTAATTTTACGCTTTTCAAACTTTTCCCATCTTTTATCCCGTGTTGGATCCCGCTCATTTAAAACTGGTTTGATTAAAGCCGAAGGAAATGGAATTTTCAAAGACTCTTTCACATTTTTATTTTTCAAATTATTTTGTGAAATTAAATCCTGATTAGGGTCAGACTCAGACTCACTATGCTCCACCACACTCTCTACAACTGATGGTGGAGTATGTTCAACAACAGGAAATTCAAATGATGATTGAAAACTTACCGCATTTAGCTGTGCACTGTTTGTGGTTTGGGAACTTGAAGACTGATGTGCACTAGGAGGCTTACCTGAATCTCTGACAATGGCTGCAACAACTTCAACTAACTTGGCAACTTGTTCTACCAAGGCTTGATGGTCTTTCGCCTTAATCTCCTGCTACTGCTGCACCACTGCCTTGACCAGGCTTGTCAGCTCCTTAATATTTGACCTGATGTTATCCAATTCAGATCGGCCTGTTTGTTGCTCTCCTTGATTATGCCAGTTCTCTTAATAGTTGTCTTGACTATGTGAACCTTTCGGGTGGTAGCCTTGGTTGTAATCCTGCTGGTAGCTTTGATTGTCTGGACTACCACCCTGCTGATTGTACCTTTGGACGTTATGGTTCATTTAGTTGTGAGCATCATAATTTGGATAATTAGCAGGCCTCTCTTCATCTTCATATTCCATCCGGCTACTGTAATTTCCTTCATACATTGGGCAATCTTGAGCCCAGTGGCTAGTGATGCCACAGCTCATACACGACTCATAATAATCTTGACCATCATCATAGTCCCCGTCCATGGCAACCTGCACAAGTAACACAACCGAGTAGTTCTGAACGAAGAAATAAAGCTAACTAAAAAAATAAAAGAAATAAAAATAAAAATATATTTGGGTTTTTGTTTTTATAAAAAAAATCAACTAAACTAAAGTAACAAAACTAAGTGCACCGATTCCCCGACAGCAGCGCTATTTTGATCGAAGTCATTCGGTCGGTCAAAAATAAGATTTTTATAGTAATTGGGAAGTCAAGTCGTCTCCATGAGGAGTTTGTGGAAAGTATAGTTTTGTCACAAATGTTGAAAGATAGAAAATTGTAAATACTGTAAATTGGGTTTAGACAATAATGAGAAAAGTAATTCTCTCCGGGGTTTAGGTTTGCAAACACAAGTCACTTTCAGTTATTTAAATTGGGTTTAAAAACCAAGACCAAGTTTTCCAGAAAATAACAAGAGCAAACGCAAAACCCTAGACTTAGAGAAAATCACAAAAGATTTAGCCACTCATAATAAATAAAGAATCAAATATTTTCACTATACGATTCATCAAAAACAAATAACTAAAAGCAAAACCTCAAATTGTTGTCTTTTCTCTTGCTTGCGTCACAATCCACAACTGCCAAATAGCCTAGGGCTTGTTTTCGAAAATTCCTTCTTTTTGTGCGTAAAACTCCCACTTGCCAAAGAAAAATCAAGATGGCTTCCTCGGTTTCCGTGCCCTTAGGTAGAGGTGCACAAAAAAACCGGTTTTTTTTTACCCGGCCCAAACCGGAAAACCGGTTTGGGATAAACCGGTTTGGAGCAAACCGGTTCGGGTTAGGCTAAAACCGCGGGGTTAAAACTGGTTTGAAGCATTTAGGAGTATACCGGGTTGGGGACCGGTTTGGGGACCGGTTTGTGTGAACTGGTTTGGAAAACCGGTTTTTAAACCGGTTTGAACCGGTTGTGCTGGCAAAAAACTAGCCGTTGGGGAACGGATTTATAGCCGTTGGGGGTCGATTTTGGCCTTTTTTTGCCCCCATTTGCACTCTTAAAACACTATAAATAGATGGGGGGTGTTTAAGGTTGATCACACCTCTCTTTACACTCTCTAATCTCTAAAACCGCTCTTTAACTGCTAAAAAACGCTCTCTAAACTCTCTCTAAACTCTAAAAAAAAGCATGGCAAGTTTTGGTGTTGGTGGTTCCTCAAACGAAGTTACCGTTGTGGAAATTCGAGCAACAACGAGAAATCCGGCAATTTGGTGCAATTACGATCTATGTTTGTTGTCAAACGGGAAGGAACGTGCTCGGTGCAAGATGTGTGGTGCGTTTTTGGGGAAAGATTCAAACACTAGTTTGAAAACGCATATGGAAAAATCTTGCCCGTCCTTGAAGGGAATTCAAAGTGAAGGTCAAGCCTCGATGACAAGCGAAGGAGGAATTTGAAACTTTGATCCAAATATTGTTCGTGATCGAATGACGAGGTTAGTGATTCAAGAAGGATTGTCGTTCAACTACTTTGACAATCCGCGCTTGACAAGGATGATTCAAGAGACACTCCAACCATGTTATCATCAAGTAAGTCGCACAACCCTTAGACGAAATTGTATAAAAATATGGAAAAAAGCAAAAAAAGAATTAATTTTGGGTTTTAAAAATTTGAAAACCGGTGTAAACTTAACCACCGATGTTTAGTCGGCTCCACATGGTATACCCGATTCGTACCTTTGCGTTACCGCACATTGGGTTGATCCCAATACGTGGCAAATGATGAAGCGTACAATCGCGTTTGACTTGTTTGAATATCCACACACCGGCGAAAATTTATTTTATATATTAGAGGAGTTTGATATTTTGGCTTGGTGGAAAAAAAACGAAGCTTCGTTTCCGATTCTTTCCGCCATGGCCCGTGATGTACTAACCGTCCAAGCTTCCACGGTAGCTTCGGAATCTGCGTTTTCTTTTAGTGGCAGGGTCTTATCGATACGAAGGACTAGACTCACCCCCTAGCGATGGAAATGTGCATTTGCTTGAAGGACCATTTGGATGCAATGGATATGATACAAGACCAAACTTCTCTCGAAGACGAAATTCAAGCCGAAGAAATCATACACAACAACGAGGTTGATCTTGGAATATCCGAACCAGTCACCGATGAAGAACTAGCCGAATATGCAACGCTACGAAGCTCTAGTTCCGAAGACAACGCACAAGAATAATCAATCAATATTCCAAAAAATAAAAATATATATTGTCATTTGTAATGTTTTATAATTTTATCTTTTCATGTTTTTTAATTTTCGAACTTTCCAAATATTAATAAACGTTGAACTTTATGTTTTATATTTGTTATTTTTTTTATATTAAAAATATAAAATTTATTTGAATTTTTTTTTTTAATAAAAACCGGTTTACCACACAAACTGGTTTGTAACCAACCCTAACCGGTTTGACCAGTTAGTCATTCTCCACCTACGAAACCGGTTTAACCCGAACCGGTTTAGACCCAAATCGGTTTTGACTTTTCGTTGACCAAACCGGTTCGGTTCGGGTTGAACCGGTTTGGGTTAAAAAACCGATTTATGCACCACTACCCTTAGGCACTCCCTCAATTGCCAAAAATTGTGATCCCCCTTTTTAATTCCATTCATGGGCTCAACATTTCCGCTCCATAATTGAGAAGCCCAATATTCCATTTTTATGCAACCCACAATCCAGTATTACCTTCAAGACTTCAGCCCATTATTTGTTTTGTGATTTCTTCTAATCTGACCGAACCCACATGCTCGTTTAGTCAATCCTTTAATTGATATTATTTGTGAAGTCCAAGCCCATTTACTTTAGCTGCTCATTTGATTCTCGTTGACCTACAATGTAAAAACATCACTTCAAATTTAATTAAAATGAATAATTGATTGAAGTCCATGCAATACATCATAACCTTACTAAATTAATTTAACTTAATCTATTTAGCTCAATTGTGTTGTTTTAACTCGTTTTCTCCAATATACCCTTAACAGATAAATACACACTCACACTAAATTACTTCATACATAATTATGATTAAAATCATAAAATTATATACAATTAACACGGGTAAATCAACCACTCAACATATGCATCTACACATGAAAGACATTCACAAAGACACATATGGAATAATAATTAATCATAAATCAGATATAAATACGCATGCACATCAAAGCAATTGTAAACAGATTCTTTACTCAAATATTAATCCATCAAATAGTAACCAAAACCAAAAGAAAGTTGACCAAACACAATTATTGATCGTCACCTAGGTAGTTCAAAGTATTTAGCCAATCATGATAAAAACTGAACTCACAAAGTCAATATTACTGTTTATCGTAAAACAGAAAATAACAGGTAGCTTAATTAATTCATCTGCATGACTGCTTCAATAAATTTTGAGCTGTGTGACTGCTTCCGAATCCTAATTCACGAATTGTGTTAGTAGAGGTGCTTGTTGACTTTTTTTTCTTTTGTTTTCTTCTACTCAATTTCTTTCTCTTCCACAACAAAACAGCCGCCAAACCTATAAGGATTTTTCTCGTGATTCATGCCATATTCCCAACTCTGATTCTCCGTAACCTCTTCTTGCTTCTGCCGTGTATATGCTTCACGGCACCACCCAATTCCAAATATATATATATATATAGGGGATGGTTCCCTTAAGAAGTGTTACTTGGCTAAGAAGCAATCTCATCCATTCAATTGGATGATCAAGTGTATGTATTTAAGTGTAGGAAAATAAGGGGTGGACATTTTTAGAAAACCCACAATTGTTGACTTTTTTCAAATTCCCCCCTTTTTTTAAACGTACTTAACTTTTTCATACAACCTTATTTTTTAAAAAAAAATACACCATAAAATCGAGCATTTTTTACCTTTAATTAGAGTATAGTATTGCTATATTTTACTCTAAAACAAAATCGACACTTAGTGAAATTGTGCTACTTTACGTAAATGTGCTGGTTTATAATAAAACAGCACAACTAACCATGCTGCATTGTAAAACAGCACAATTAACTGTGCTGCTTTATCATAAAACAACACCAAACATAACAATTAGTTGTGTTGTTTCACAACACCAAAAGAACACGGTTCATTGTGTACCTTGCTTTTCTTAGCTAACCAAACACAAACAAAACCAGCATAATAAAACTAGTATATCAAACCAGCACAAAACAACATTTTGATGCATAAGCTTTTTGTTACCTACCACTAAACCGTTTTTTTTGTGTATGGATGTTTTAAATTTTTATTTTTAAATAATGCTACCAAATTAGGCACATAATAATTGACTAAAAGTACACACATTAAAGAAACCATTACATTTACGTAACCAACAAATTTTTAATGTGTTAAATTGTGCTGTTTACCAGAAACCAGCACATTTACAAGAAACCAGCACATTTACGTAAATTAGCACAATTTCGTTAAGTGTCGTTTTTGTTTTTACAAAAAAAATATAGCAATACTATACTCAAATTAAAGATAAAAAACGCTCGATTTTATGGTGTAATTTTTTTAAAAAAATAATGTCCTATGAAAAAGTTATGAACGTTTAAAAAAAGTGGGGGAAGTTGAAAAAAGTCAACAAAAGTGGCTATTACTTAAATACCCTCCCACCCCTTATTTTTCATACACTTAAATCTCTACCGTTGATCATCTAATTAAATGGATCAGATTACTTCTTAGGCTTCTTAGCCAAATTAGACTTCTTATTTGATCCTCCCCCTATATATAAAAATATATATATATATATATATATATATATATAAATATACCAGGTCAATGCGTAATACAGCAGGTTAACGTGTAATACAAGGTCTGATATTACACAATGATCAGACCTGATATTACATAATGAACTGATATTACACAATGAGCATACTACACAATGACCTAACATATTTGAGCGAATTACACAATAATGAGCGAATTACACAATGAGCTGGAAAACGTAAAACCTAATGATGAAAACATATAACACAATGATGAAAAATATTTGACACAATGAACTTGTATTACACAATGAACTTGTATTACACAATGACATGACTCATTACACAATGAACTTGTATTACACAATGACTTGACTAATTACACAATGAACTTGTATTACTCAATGAACTTGTATTACATAATGAACTTGTATTACACAATTACCAGACGTGGTATTACACAATGAACTTGTATTACACAATGAACTTGTATTACACGATGAACTTGTATTACACGATGACCTAACCAACTACATAATGAGCTGGAAAACGTAAAACACAATGATAAATACATATAACACAATGAACTTGTATTACACATTGAACTTGTATAACACAATGAACTTGTATTACACAATGAACTTGTATTACTCAATGACCTGACTAATTAACAATGAACTTGTATTACACAATGACTTGACTAATTACACAATAAACTTGTATTACACAATGACCAGATATTACACAATGACCAGACGTGGTATTACACAATGAACTTGTATTACACGATGAACTTGTATTACACAATGACCTGACTAACTACATAATGAGCTGGAAAACGTAAAACACAATGATAAATACATTTAACACAATGAACTTGTATTACACAATGACCAGACGTGGTATTTCACAATGAACTTGTATTACACAATGAACTTGTATTACACAATGACCTGACTCATTACACAATGAACTTGTATTACACAATGACTTGACTAATTACACAATGAACTTGTATTGCTCAATGAACTTGTATTACACAATGAACTTGTATTACACAATTACCAGACGTGGTATTACACAATGAACTTGTATTACACATTGAACTTGTATTACATAATGAGCTGAAAAACGTAAAAAAAATTCGTTTTTGTTTATAACGACACCATACTCGTTTTAAAGATTAAAAAACGCTCGTTTTTATGGTGTAGTTTTTTTTGAAAAAATAATGTCGTATGTAAAAGTTATGAACGTTTAAAAATGAGGGGGAACTTGATAAAAAGTCAACAAAAGTGGCCAGGACTAAAATACCCTTCCAACATCTTTTTCTCCTATAATTTAATCTCAACTATTAAATATTTTATACAATTTGATCTAAATGGCCCTAAATTTTTCTCACCCTTCTTACAATTAAAATCCTTTTTACCTGAACCTAATCCTATATATATATATATATATATATATATTTTTTTTTTTCTTTTCTTTTCTTTATTAGCTAGCCCACTCAACCCACTTAAATTCTAATACAATCCATGTAATTCAAATTTAGCCCATTAAGTAATTATTTGATCCAACTCTTCAATGCCCAACTTTAGTCTCTCCAAATTCTTCGTTTGAGCTCGTTTTCATTTACGACCTACAAAATTCATATATAAACTAATTAAGCATCGGTTCATGTGAACTTAAAAATAAAATGCCTAAAATAGATGTCAAACATGCATGAAATATATATATATATATATATATATATATATATATATATATATATATATATATATATATATATATATATATATATATATATATATATAAAATAGCATGTATCAAACATCCTCACACTTACACTTTGCTTGTCCCTAAGCAAAGCCCGATGCAACACATCCAACAATGTAATTAACCAAAAACGAGCACATCTAGCAAAGTCAAACATAGGCCACGAAATCCAAAGACACAGTTAGTTCCCTAAGATTTATACATTCAATAGATTTACGACCCCACAAGTCATGATGATGCTGAATTTGAAGAAAATGGGCATAACTATTAAAGCTTCACCTACTTTCAAGATTTAATTATACACGGCTCATACCTCTCACAATGGTACTCTCCACTCGGTTTGTATCTGTAACTAGCAAAAGATATACTAGTGTATAATCTGTATACTCTCAAAACCTAACAACGAAACATTTATGTAATAGACTTGAACTTCAATCAAATCTCCACCCAAATGCATAAGACAAACACAAAGATCAAAAGGACTTTAAAGGGTTGTAATGTAAGGCTAGGGTTAAGGGTATGGATAAAGGGAATAAAATGGCAAAGTGATCATAATCCGGACTCGCTAGGCTAGGAACAAACTAATAAACACAACTACTGACCATTTGAACTTTTGAGGATCTTTGATCCTCACACTTATTCTTTTACATATCTATTTTTTCATATATTTTTTATAACATAAGCTATATTGCCGACACTCACTGATGATTACTAACAAACACTTGGACACTAACTCAGACCGGATTAGTAACACGGGTTTAAAAATTAAAAAAGGCTAAAAGGCTAAAGGGTAATATGGGTTTATGAAACGAAAGGGAATAAGTCTCAAACTGGGTTCACTACGGGAGAAGTTTGGGTAAGGAAAATAAATGAAAAGAGGCTAACATTAGGATAAATCCTAATGCCTCTATCATGTCTGTGTATCATCTCAGCCTAAGGTCTCAAAATGCATCAAAATGTTCAAGTTCTAACAAAATGCAACATGTAGGTAAACACACAACAAACGAAACAGTGAAAATATATGAAAATAGAAAGGCTCAAAATATCACTGAAAACGAGTGGAAAAGGGTTACCGATATAAGCCATGCACCATTATAACTATCCAGCTAGTTACACTATCCTAGGCATCCCAAACAATTTTATTACATGAAAAAAGACCATGTTGGGCCTACTTAATCCCGATACTTGAGGAAAACCATATTTAAGAAAACGTAAACCCGCAACCGACTCCCCTTTTGCTCTCGATTTACATTTAAATAAAAACCAGTCTTTTGTGTGCATTAGAACTAAAAAAATGTGTCAACTTAGGACTTACAAAAACAACTCTTTTTTTTATTTTCAAATTTTTTTTCTAACACAAGCTAACATCCTCACACTTGAAACACACATTGACCCTAATGTGACTAAAGAAAGGGTTAAAAATATAAAATGTTCAAATCAGCCACGTTCCTATCCTCACACTTAAACTGTACATTGCCCTCAATGTACAATTGAAAACAATGTAAAGCAAAAAATGCAGATGTATGAAAGTAGAAGGGGTAGAATGGGACTCCCCTACGGATGTAGCAAACTCTCCTTCATGATATGAAACAACCTCGAACATGCAATCCTCAGAATCAACGACCTCTCAAAGCTCGGAATGAAAAACTGCGCACACAGCAAACATAACAGAAAACAAAACAAAATAAAAAGAAAATAAAAACTCACCATCGGGTTGCCTCCCGAAAGCGCTAAGTTTACAGACGAGTCTTCAGCCGGACTCACTACCGAAACCTCAATCAGGAGGCTTCTCCTTTATCCTCTTCCCATCAGTGCTCCTCAAAACTCTCCTCTTACAACTGGTTGAAAAGAAAACAATTGCAAAACTATCGTATGCTCAAAAATATGAATTCAATTCGACCCACCAACTCTTGAATTTCCCCGGACCAAACTGTATGATATGCATGTAATCCAAGAGGTGGTCATCCCTGCATAATGATATGTTGAACTGAGGCGGGTATGACAAACTCCTCAGCACACTATGATCCCTGAGTCCCCGTATCCTCTCTCCTACTTCTTTAGATAATTTCTCAAACCTCAACACGTCCCGAATGGAGATTGAGTACGATCCGTGTTTCGGGTTTTTCAAACTCGAGGTGTAATGTTGTAAGAATCGATTCACTTACAACCTCATGGATCTCCTCGCAAGGCTCTTTCTCAATCTTCACACTTGGCTCTTGATATAGTAGATCTTTGAAGGAAGGAATGGGAGATAGTGGGGAGATCCAAAGCTCCCACCCAAAGAAAGATTGATGAAGCACGTACGGGTCCGGCCAACGACCCTTTAATAAATGTGGCGCTTTCATGAGGCAACCCGATGATCATGAATAAATTGAGAAGTTGGTGCATACGGCAAAACACATTGACCTCAGGTTTGGTTTTCCAAGTTTAAGTTTCTCGTACTTCAGCCTCCAGGTATGTCTTCTCGATACTAAGACCTTAGTAGCTTAACTACTACCTTTTATTTTCCATTTATGTTTTTATGTTGTGTGTCAAGTAGCATAGCATCACCAAGTAGTTTCTCTATTTCTTTGAGGAGTTCCACTCCACCTCTACAAGCTTGGACGCCGACAAACCACATCAAATTTGTGATAGTTTTGATAAAGTTTTTTGCGTACTGTTGACTGCAGTCACAAGCATGGGCCATAGGTTATACACCGAATTGACCGGGGGAGTACCAGTTTCTTTTCCCTTAAAACTTCATGTATTTAAATTCCTGCATAGCATTTCATTACAAGCATTTGTACATTGAGGGCAATGCACAGTTTTAAGTGTGGGGTGATGAATTTGAGATTCAAGACAAACTTGTTTCCTCAAAACAGTAAAACTAAACTCGTGATTTTCTACCCATTTGACTAAAACCTCACCAAAAACTTATTTTCTTAAAAACCCTAAAAACTTTGAAAAAATTTACAAAAACTTTGAAAAAACCTAAAAATCTAATCCTCTTTGAATTCGCGCTTAAATAAACTAAAAAGGAATAAATGGAAATATGGCAAGTAGAAACTAACAAATATTATGCATAACGAATCACTAAACCCTATCCCATCCGTTTTTCATCTGAGAATAATCTGAGCCTTTCACGAGCGTTATTATCATATTTTCGCGTGCTCCTTCGTTTGGTTTATTAAGTGTTTTTTGATCGAATTTTATGCATAATTAGAACTTGTATGACTTATACATATCAAGACCATGAACTAGTAGTTGTATGAAAATGATTGAGGCACCTAGGACTTTATTACCCTTATATATTATCCTTAAACCTAAATACCAAAATTATCCGCCTAGATAGCCCTTTGAGCCTTAGTCTTTTCCTTTCTACTACCCATTACCATTTATCCCCAAATCCAGCTTTTCGTAAACACCGGTTACTGGCTAACTGTCTTCAAGATGGAGAATCATTAGTTTATATTATGTCATTATTTCAAGTACGCAACCGTTAAGACAATTTGGAAAGGATCTGATTCACTTAAGGAATTGAAATACACAGAAGAAAGTGGATGTATTAGGAAGAAACAGTCGAACGATCTACAAGGAAGATATGGAAATATATTTCAAGGAAATTGAGGTAAAGGATTTATTGACAATTAAGTCTTGATGTTAAAAAAAAGAGAAAAGTTGGTTTTTACCGGTTAGACCTGAAAGAGCTGGACATGCATTTTTTCGATTTCAATTTGCTTTCTTGTATTCATTTCACAAAGCCTGATTTACCTCCCGAACTCCGAGAAAAAGTTTTCAAAGCAACAAGTGATGTAAGAAAATGGTGGCACAAGCAATAACAACTACCACCATTCTGCGGCTTGTCAAAAAGCGCTGCCAAAAGAAGAGCTAAAAGATATGGCAAATGTGTGAAATGTGGCAACTGGAGCCACAATGGAAAATGCAGCAAGAATCAAACTTATTTCCAACACGAGCATATGCATCTGATCAAAGTAGGTGCTATTAGGTAACACACTGAAAGAACCATACGAAAAGGCAGTAATGTGTATTACACGATGAGGGAAGAGTTGAGCATGATAAGAAATATCGGTCTTGGAAATTTGACCATAAACGAGCCCTCAGATTAGTTATACCCTCATTAT
The DNA here is from genome assembly GCA_023525975.1 of Smallanthus sonchifolius. Lineage (NCBI taxonomy): Eukaryota > Viridiplantae > Streptophyta > Magnoliopsida > Asterales > Asteraceae > Smallanthus > Smallanthus sonchifolius. The sequence goes on from CM042028.1 coordinate 52,930,446, forward strand.
CTGAGTAATGTAGAGGGACCTACTAATATTTTTCTATCTTAAGCCAAGAAGCCTTAGCCGTGTGTCCTACGTTAGCTGCAGCCTTTAAAACCCTAAAAACCCAAAAAGATTTTCATTTTCACCATTTTATTTTATTTTTAGCCACATTACAACCCTTTTTAAGTACTCTTGATTCATGAATATTACTTAGTTAGTTGGTGGGGACTTGATTTGCATACAAGCTTATGACTATTACATAATTCGATTCGAACTTGAGTGTTCTGCTTGACTTACATTATCCGCATATATATAACCCGAGAGTTGAGTGAACATTGTGAGGAGTTAAAGAATATGCATAATTGAAGCTCTAGTAGGCTTGTCATGGATTCCATCATACTAAGAACAGAACAACAAAAAAATAGAATAAGCGACTCTTGAGTTATCCCGGAGATTCCAACTACTTGGAACTACCTTTTCTTTTGTAAAGTTTTTAGTGATTGGTTTGATCATGCATGAGTTTTCTTGAGGACAAGCAAAGTTTAAGTGTGGGGTGTTATGATATCCCTAAATTATGCATGTTTTTCATGTATAATAATCCACATATTATGGTACTAATTGAACAAAAGCCTTGCAATTGATACTTAAAACGTTAATATTTCATAATTGCAGGTTAATCGATATTCCAAAAGAAACAAAGCAAAAACAGTCTAAAACATCAATAAAATCAAGCCTTTTGGAAGAAGCATACCCGAACTTTGACCCCCCAAGAAGCCAAAATTGGTCAACACAAGTCAACAAGCAGCAAAAAGACAAAACAGGGAGCAGGGAAGGGTTGCACGGCCGTGCATCCCATTGCACGGTCGTGCAAACCCATTACTTGCTCCCTAAGGTCTCTCGTACCCTCCCATCTGTATCTTTTGATTCCCGAGGCCTTTGCACGACCATGCAACCCATTGCATGGCCGTGCATTGCCCATTTTGAAGCCTATAAATAGATGGCTTGGGTTTTTCATTTAACACACGTCAAGAAGCATCAATACACTATCCAGAGAGAGTATTTCGTAGTTAGAGTAGAGAGTAGAGGGGCTCTTCCTCTTTTTCCGCAATAGGGGAGTCTACGAAACTCAGGGTTATGCTAGTTAGTATGACCATTCGTGGCAAAACTCTTTATATTGCTAGGGTGAAGATGAAGTTTAGTGTATGTTAATGTTTAAAGTATTAATCTAGTGGTATGTTTATGTCTTTAATTATTCTCTCTTAAAACCACCATCTAGGTGGGCTTTTTGTTATTATCTAAATTTGTCTTTACACTTGTGAGTGTTCTTGATTTTAAAGCATAAGACCGTAAAACATTTTTAATCAAACTTCTCTTGAAACATTTACGTCTTTATACACGTAGATTTTGATAAGCCAAGGCTTGGTTAATATTAATAAGGCTGTACGTCTTTACACGAACTTGTTATGCGACCAAGAATTGGGGAACTCACGTTGGGAACGGTACGTCTTTATACATGGTCTCATTGTTACACCGCTTCCCAGTGAACAAAGTCTAATCACTCTTTTAATAAAAATAAATAAGCATTTAAGTTTGATGTCTTAAACCAACTCGGAGATAGTATCGAAGAGTTGAGGGTAACGATGTCCCTAACCGGGAGTCATACCATTTTATTGTTAAAGAACATAATTCGTGAACCAAATGTTGTGAGATTGAGGCTCTAGCGGTGTACCATTCACACATTTCTAATAGTCATACCATCGGATTAGTCAACATAACATTATCATATACCAAGCGGATTCGAAGCCCAAAGCAATACCTATCGTGACCTGATCATTCTCGAGATATTTACTTTTCTGCTATTTACTATTCTGCTATTTACATTTCTGTTACACACTTCACGCACATTTTTACTTTATTGTTATTTACTTTACCGTCATTTACTTTTCTGCTTCACAAGCACACAAAACCCACTTACTTATTAAACCGGCTAAACGATAACAAAAGTTGAGTATTGGAACTCGACCGTGTCCATTGATTCAACGCTTCGATATATACAATTGCCTATTTTGTATGTTTTAAGTTTGAGTATTTATCAATTTATAAATTAAAAACCTCATCTCGTGAAACCATCTCTAAATATATTATTATATAATATATACTTATCAGTAACTTTCACACGACACATCACAGCCTCCCTTTTCATCCCGTCCCTCCGTGGATCACCAGGCACCTCCGACGATCGACCTATCGTCCTCCTTGTCCCTGTCTTAGCCACCCGACTCCGACCCAACACCATTAAGCTGCCGCCCTCACTCCACCTCGTCTCACACCCCTTCCCCGCTTGCTAGACCTTCATCGGCCACCCTTGGCGAACCCTCCACAGCCCCCACACACCATCGAATCACAAAACCATAAGTTTCAAGATTATACCTTCAAACTGGAAGACTCGTGCTAGCAGAATCACCGATCGTCCTCGTCTTCTACAAGTACTCGAGCTTTAGCGAAACACTAACACCACAAATGTGTCAACAACGATCCAACGATTTAATATACAAAACAAGGGATGAAGGATTGCGAGTTTTACCTGAAAATCACCACGAACCACGAAGTTCTCGTCTCCTCCTCCTCCTCTCTCTCTCTCTCTCAATCGGCAACCATTCCACGCAAATGGGGACTCCCCCATTGCATCACTTACTAGTACTAGGGCTTCCCTAGTGGTCCGAGTTCGACTTTATGCAGGAATGGACCTCACGTTGGCTCTTTTCGTGAATTTAGAACGAGCCCATCCAATCTCGGTGATTACTCGATAACCCATTATTTACATGTAATTACATATGTACGAAACCCAGTTTTTATACGAAAACCGGGATGTTACAGGTCACACCTCCGAAAATATTTTTAGTTGCAGCCTCGAGCGGCCACCTCAAAGTCAGAGTTGTCACTGTTAGTGACTTCAGTGCCTCTGTTGCTATTCTCTTTCTTTTCTTTTCTCTCTATCCCAAATTCTTTCAAGGCCTCAGCCAGAGCTTTCAGCAAGACATCCTTCAAGACTGAAGATACCTCTGCCGTGATAGCTTGCCTCACGCTCGGTTCCAGAACCAATCCCTCATTGTGTTTGTCATTCGGAATAGACGCATTGTTCTCTGCATGCACCGATTCAGTCTTGTTACGGAAGTGTTCACTTTACTCTACTCGTGCTCAGTTACCTGGCGGCCGACCTCGACGACCGGTTCGACCACCTCTTTGTCCTCTAGCCATTAGTGTCTAACTGCGAACAAGGAATACTCATGTTATCATTATAGGTAATTATTTAGAATACCTCGAGTAATGTACATTACTAACTACAGAGACCGGTCTGAAATTACTAATTTACTTTACTACTCGAGTTCTGCACATTTCTTGTTAGGAGTAACATTTGCATCTAAGTTCAGAGTTCCTACATTAAGGCACGTACTGTCTACTGTCTATGCTAAAGCATGTACTGTGTACTATCTATGCTAAGGCATCTACCGTATACTATCTGTACTAAGGCATTATTGTCTATGTTCTATATTAGGACATTGACTACCTTCTTTCTACTACCTTTCCATGGACGGGTTCCTTTCCTTTCATCTCTTTCCTTTGTCCCATTCTCAGTTTAAGTTCAGATATTATCGCAAGTGTCCGAATCTCTCAAACTGTAGGGAAAGGGAATGTGAATCTATTACAGTGAAAGTCTTTAATTCAACATTTTCACAAACTATAAACAGTTAAACTTTAGCAACTTTAACTAAACATGTTTCAACATAAACTGTAGGGAAAGGGAATTTCAGTCTTCAGCGTAGCAACCCGGTAACCCATGTTATCGCGCCCTCACGACTCCTTTATTCACACTTTCTCTTTACCTTTACTACCTGTTATGCATACTAAAAGTCAACTAACGCCGGTGAGTTCTATCTTTACTTTAAACTGTAATATTTCTTTAAAGTAGCTTAATTTTTATAAAATAAAATAAGCCTTTCTTTTTTTATATATTAAAAAAAACAACTTTATCCTTCACTTTGTAACTTTACAACGTTACAATTTATAATATCGTTACGTTACTATCATTCATTAAAACTTTACATTTGAGGAAACCAGTTAAAGTGTCCTCCTTTACTCTTTCACACTTTCTTTTCACTTGAACATGCCAAGTGACTATTTAGAGTAATTAAAGCTAATAATAAATGAAACGATGTTTTATATATAATGGTTATTTATAAGGGGTTCTTTTATATTTAATGGTTAAATATAAATTATTTGGTTTATATAAGTTTTATTTATAATCAGTGTAATTATAAACTGTGAGGACTAAAACTGATTAAGTGTTAATCAGTCAGTAATTAAATGTTGATTACATAGGGATTAAGATATGAATATTGTAATTATATATACATGCAAACTCTTAAACCCTAGGATAATTTTTTGGCCTCCTCTCCCTTTTGCCAAAAAAAAATCGTAAGTCGCAACCCCCCCTTCGTTTGCGACGCCGCCGGCCAGCCACCTTCCATCGCCGTGCGCTGACTCCTGCAGCCATCACCTGCCGCCGCTCCATTATCGCGCAGCCGCGGACCCGGCCCCTACTGCCGCAGTGTGCCTTCCGCGAGCCGAACCGGAAAGGAGGAGAGAAGCGGGTTCTCGTTTTGGAGTGTTTTCGTGTGACGAGTTCGTGAGACGGATTCGTTTAAAGTCATCTAGCGTGACGTTCTTTGTACCCGAGTGTTTAACACCCTATGGTTGTGTTTTATATTTATTATTGTCTAAACGCTGTGTAATCGGATAAAGTTCTGAACTTTATTATCGTGTGCTTTTGTTTACGCTTCCGTCATTGTAAATCTGATTTTTTAAAGTATGGTTTTAAATGTTAAAACCGGCGCACGATTCCCAATAGTGGTATTAGAGCCACCTTTACGCGCGTTTAGACATAATTATTTATTTTTCGATCTCCCTTTTATTTGTTAACGCTTTTGGTTAACAAAAGATCGAACCTTTATGGTTTTGGTTGTGATTATGTTTGGTACATCGAGCCCTAGTGACCCGTGGTTGTGTTTTTCATGATTTTGGTTTTATATTGTTTGTATTTTATTTTGGGTTATTTGAAACCTGGATGTAATAGTTAGGTTTCTTTTGTTTATTTATTTTTATTGTAAAAGTATAAATATTGTAAACCTAACAAGACGAAGACTGGAAATTGACAAAGACGAGACTTGAAGATTGAGATCTTGGACTAAGTGGGAGGCGATAATTTTATTTATTATTTGTTGTCCCTTAAACAGGTTCGGTTTTCGTTTGATGGCTCGAACGAAACCGGACACCCTTTCTAGTGGCTCGATGGTTGTTTTACATTTTGTGGTTGCTTCAATTATTTATGATAATAATTTAAACTGCAAATATTTTATAAAACGTTTAACACAATCTTATAAAACGATGAGAAAATTGAAAGGTTTAAAACTTCTCGAAAAGGTAATTAAATAAATGTGTATTTATTTAAAAGTAAAACGGGTTTTTAAATTTAATTGTTTTATTTAAAAACATATTTAAAATTAATTAGTTTAAAAAAATTAAGTTCGCGACTAACGACCAATTTAGTTTAAAAATAAGGTATTTAAAATTGGACTGTGTCGTGTGTTGAAAGCGTTTCACGAACTTATATAGTAAAATTGGTTTACTAAAATTTGCACGACTTGGTTCATGCTCCTCATAGTCCAATATGTTTTTTGACCCTTAACCGGTAAATTTAAAACATTAAAGAAATCCCAATTTAAAATCGATATTTCTGCGCCACCCTAAATTGTGACACTTCAACTAATCTATCCGAAACGTCGGTGTTAGTGAATTACCCTCCATCCGACGCTACGTTTTTTGTTAAAGGTAGTACCGCGATTCCTGAGTCACTTATGCCGGGTCTACGGTCACAATTGAAGGACAAATATCACTGAAGTCGTATAAGTGGGCGTAGTTGAGGGAAACGTATCCAAAGCTTGACCTTGCTCGTCATGCCCCTCAAACCGAGAATTGTGTAGTCGACACAGTTGGTATTTTCGTACCTACCTATTTAGCTATGCTAGTGGAGGGTGCTAAACCATTCACTGAGACATGGTGAACCGGGATCTCATTCTTAATTATATATATTTTTTTGCCCTTAGGTCATTAATTTAATTAAGAAATTCAAGCATGAAAATACTAAACTTTATTTGAATTTTGTAGATGTCTCAATTTACTAATTTGGTTATTCTAGAGCGTCTTAACAACATCATAAACGTTAAACTCGATGGAACAAATTTCTTGACCTGGTACTACAATCTAAAGAACGTCCTCAGATACAACCATAAAATACATGTTCTTAAGTTCCACTTACCTAAGCAGCCACCTGAGGATGCTAGCGAGTTTGTTCTAAATGACTGGAACAAACTTAGGGATGATACCCATGCTATATCAGACCTTATGCTGGCATCTGTAAGCCTTGGGATTCGAGCTTCAATCCAGCGCTTGTCAGCTTATGACATGATCCGTAACTTGAAGGAGAGATACCATCAGGATTACAACAAGGATCCTTCTCACACTTTAATGTCACACATTAGAGACGTTGCTTTGGAGAATCCGAGACGTGCTATGATCATGAAGAAAAAAGTGGCAGACCTTGAGAAAGCATGTATTCCCATAGACGATCACTTTATTGACCATCTTGAAAGGACAGGGGTTTACCCCAATGACAACATCATGAGAGCTATATTAGATGATGACCTTCACTTATCCTTCACAAGCAAAGAGGTACCGGATGACACTGTCAATACCGGGGATAAGGCCAAATCTATTGGTGAGACCAAGACGCGCCTCATGTTAGAGAGATGTCTGAAGCTATTGTTGCTAGAGAATGCTTCAATGAATATACTTAAGGTATCTAGGCAATTTTTCCGTTGTTTCTTTATCACTTAAAAGCTAGTCTTTTAACATATGCAAACTTGCTTTTTGCAGAGATAGAAGAAAAGAAGGAAAGGAATACAGACAAATCTTGAAGATTACTTCAAGTTTTTGATTATACCATTTGATGATGTTATTTTATTTTCGTGTAGAACAAATTTGAATTCCGGATTTATTTTCTTTTTGAATATTGCTTGATTATTTTTAAGTATGACTTATTTGAATCTTTTATGCATTATGATTATTGCCTAACTATGAATTTATAATTCAATATCCGACTTGATATATAATGGCATGTGAGACATGTTATTCAGGTCATTAGATATTTCATTAGATCGGATCTAATAAGATACCGTGATTAATTGAGTCTTGTGAAAGGTATATATGAGATATAAAGTTTACATATGACTTTATGACTGAAATAGTTTCAATAAAATTTCTCTGAAACGATCTTATAAGATAAGATATAAAAGGAGTGATAAAAGTTATCACCACTTCAAGACTAAGTAGTTAGTCATGTGAAACCAGCTACCCAAAATTGACATAATCTAAATCACTAGCCTTGAACCATAAGGTTCATCCAAAACAGATATAGCAATTCATATGAGACATGAATATTAGAACGAGTCCTGTGAACAAATTATGAATAGGATGTTATGAACTCATATACAAAAGATTTTCGTGTACCGCCTTAACAAGCCTTCAAACTTAATCATAAGATTGAAGATGTTCATGACTAAAATATACCTTGTTCTTGAACAATAAACAAATTGTTGTTTAATGTTATGAATAAATGGTATCATTCAATTGCATAAACACAAAGTTCATATATATACATGCAAAGATGAGATCTTTAAAATATATGAAAGTTTATCATAAGCAAAAGATGAGATCTTTTACAATAGACATTAGAGATCATGTGATGAAAGAATGAGATTCTTTAGTAAATCACTTTGTGATGATCCAGACACACAATCCATATTATGACAAATAAACATTTGATCAGGACTACACATGAATGAGATTCATCAAGATGAAGGAGTTGTTTTGGAAACAACAAAATGGATAGTTAATACTTGAAGCCCGGTATATTATCAAAAGTTGATAAAATAGGAATTACATTCCGAGTTTCTTTGAGAGGAAACATATTACAAATTTGGAACAGTTGAATAAACTAATCAAAATGAACATGTATTATGAATACTAGAATGTTCTTGGAATAAAGTGGCTTCAAGAAAAGTATCAAAGTCTGAATATGTCTAAAACTGTTGAATCATTAATTTGATAAGATCAATTCAAAGAAGATTCAATATGATAGATGCAAAGGCTAGTGGGAGTAAGTACCTACGACAAGGAAATGTGTAAAAGACACATTATCAAAAGGAATGTATAGAGATACATGAAACACCACAGAAGGGGATGATAAGTGTTATCATAGAATGTATAGTGATACATTGCTGAAATTATGAGTTTTAAACATATCATTGAAAGATAAGGTATGTTTAGAGATTAATTTCAAAGCTTGCATTGATTGCAACTGTATATATAAGATATATGAAAGAAAGATTCTAAAGTAAGAATCAAAACAATCTATTGACATTAGTAAAATTGTCTTAATGCTTTGTGTGACAGATCAATAACGAAAAAAATGTTAACATTATATGCGATCTTTAATAACATTGGGATAGGATGAAAGTGAAAAGGTTCATGTAGTACCATCTAAAAGATAATGAGTAATGTCAATAATTTCATGTGATGAAAGAACTTTGAAATTTAATTATGACAGAAGGAAATTGCTTGAGAAGCACAATATGGTGATGATCATAAAGTGTTATGATGAGATAATGTTGTCTTATCAGGATAAGATGCCAAGAGTACCAGCTTTGACTATCAAGAAGGGTTCTTAAAACAAGATCATAATTAGTTATGACAACTTGTCAGTCAAACACTATTGTCTTAAAAGTTAAGATATTAACACCAAAAGACGATCATTAAGATTATATGAATACACCACAAGACACATCAGCGTTATCTGATAAAAATGTTTCATCAATAACAATTACACAAATATGAGATGTTATGACTTGGAAACGTTAGAAGATAGTATTCTGAAAGGAGTTTAGATAACTTCAAATAGTTTGGAAAGGAGTTCCAAAAGAAATGTTCCACCATAAGTTTTTATTAATGGGATCATGAAACTTAGAGACATCATGCTAAAACAAAATTCACACAAATCAATATCCAGCTGACCCATTTGCTAAACCTATACCTCAATCTGTATATGAGGACCATGTTGATAGGTGTTAGACATGCTAGACTTGAGTTTGATTTGTTAGTATTGGGTGCTTTCGAACAATATGTAGAAACATTAGTGTTTTATATTGATTTAATGGTAAAATGCATTATAAATAAATGTTTCTATGTTCAACATTTTATACGTTTTAGAAATCCTTGAATATTGTATTATATTATAAATGTTCGTAGTCGATTAGATTCATGGGAATCAATCTGAATGAAAGACTATTGTGAATTGGATGATTGGAATGAAAGTTCAAATAGTTGGACGTCATATTCACAGATATTCATTAGAGAATGATTATTGAACGTAACTCGCTTCAAAACTATCTTCATGGATCAAGGTCTTGAGAAGTTTTGAATATGGTAAGATCTATTGATCCTCGACCCGAGGCACGCACTAGAACTAACTCTGACTGAAGTTTGTTCTTTAATCTTATCTAAAGATGTACCTTAATAGGCAGTAATAAGGGTATGATTAGGAATGAATCTGAAGATAAGTGGGAGTTGTATGTGGCCAAAGTAATTTTGTTCTCCTTTGATTAGGAGCTGGACATTCTTGCGCCCTCGTTGATTCAAACTGGTATAAATCGCGTGGTCACGCACAAACTAAAGAGTAGTTTGTTTAGACCATTCTTGAATTGGAGAATGGGAACAAGAATAGTAGAACGCATATGAGAAGTGACTTGCATCCATGTCTCATGTTCAACGGATGACCTAAACAGAAAGGACACATAGATATGCTTGCCATGGCTATTGTACTTGGTTAAGTAAAGGTTACTTGAACACAAGGAATTAGTTGACGATTATAAATATGTCATACCTTGTTAGGGGCGGTGAGATGCAGCTAGGCGTCCACCACTGTCTATGTTGACCCGATTAATTGATGAATCGTCCAAGTGGGAGATTGTTGGATACTAGATGTTTGATCATCGTTAATATCAACGTTACTATCGAGGTAAGATCCGAAGAGTTACACTTTGAACAAAGAACAAATCACAACGTTAATTGTTAAACGTTATTTAATGAAACACGTATTCAATGGATTAAATATCTAGAGAGATATTTATTTGTTACGTCGTATTTGATTATTTAGAATAATTAAAGCTAGCAATAAACGAAACGAGGTTTTATATATAATGGTTATTTATAAGGGGTTCTTTTATATTTAATGGTTAAATATAAAATATTCGGTTTATACTAGTTTTGTTTATAATCAGTGTAATTATAAACTGCGAGGACTAAAACTGATTAAGTGTTAATCAGTCGGTAATTAAATGTTGATTACATAGGGATTACGATGTAAATATTGTAATTATATATACATGCAAACTCTTATACCCTAAGATAATTTTTTGGCCTCCTCTCCCTTTTTAAAAAAAAAACCATAAGTCGCAACCCCCCCTTCGTTTGCGACGCGACCAGCCACCTTCCACAGCAGTGCGCTGCCTCCTGCAGCCACCACCTGCCGCCACTGCCATTGTCGCGCAGCAACCCGGACCCGGCCCTTGCTGCCGCTGTGTGCCTTCCGCGAGCCGAACCGGAAAGGAGGAGAGAACCGGGTTCTCGTTTTGGAGTGTTTTCGTGTGACCAGTTCATGAGATGGATTCGTTTAAAGTCATCTAGCGTGACGTTCTTTGTACCCGAGTGTTTCAACCCGGTTATTCGTCAAAGGATAAAACCCTAACACCTTATGGTTGTGTTTTATATTTATTATTGTCTAAACGCTGTGTAATCGGATCACTATCGGATATAGTCTTGAACTTTATTATCGTATGCTTTTGTTTACGCTTCCGCCATTGTAAATCTGATTTTATAAAGTATGGTTTTAAATGTTAAAACCGGCGCACGATTCCCAACAAAAACAATACTTTTACTTTCAATATACATTCTGTTAGTATACATGCCAGCCTAAAACCTTAGGAAAAAGGGCAATAAGAACTTACAAGTTCTACTATCTCTGACGAAATATCGAGCTGTCAAGCTAGACGGGTCTCTACAGAAATATGTACGATCAACATGTGAAATAGGTCCACTTTTAGCTCGTGTCTCCAAAACTTATGTTATTAACTTGTGTCGTCTACCATAGTGTCGCCACATGAAATGGCGACACTACCTAGTGTCGCCAATCATTGGCATTTCTTGGGAACTACGCTTCGTCTTCTCGACTAGTGCCGCCCCAAGAAACAGTGTCGCCCCTTTACTATCCCCATATGAACACGACATCAAACAGGCCATCCAAAATCACAACTTTTATGTCCAAATCATGTGTTTAACCTCCATGAAGCTCTAAGGTTCTTGGTCCATTTTTCACGTAAAAATTGGATCTTTATGTATAAAACCCCATGAAAACCCTAAAACCCATTTTAAACTGAAAAACGTAGATCTAGGTAAGTTTGTTACATGTTTTCGTGTAATTCTTCTCCTCTAAGCTTCAACAAGTATCCAACAACAATCCAGGAGCGAGATAGGGTTTTAAGGACCCTTCCCCCTTCCCTTTTTTTTTCCTTCTTCATCATATAATCCCGCTTAGATCCCGACTTTTAAATCCTTTTATTTTCCCGAACCCCATTTAGTAAGGCGTATTTATTTGGGATGTTACAAGTAGTGACAACTTAAGCAATAACAACTAAGAGCAGTGACAACTATAAGTTGTGGTCACTTGAGTAGTTGCAACTTCATATTGTTGATCTTTATCAGCACTAACTTTGTTCTTTTTTAATTGGTACCATGTGGCATCGTCACTAGCAACTTAGATCTTTTTACTTACATATTCTGAAGAAATCTATTATAATTTTTCATGAAAATAAATCTTTAGAAGAGATAACCCAATAAACTCCTCATATTTGTTGATGGAAAATATAAATGTGCCAAAAAGACCTAGAGATACAAAAATAAACTAATACTCAATCTCTAATAATTATTGATCTTCCATGTGGCTTAAGAGTTTATTTCTCGGTTGTACTCAGAACGATTATCTAAAAATTGGAAAAACTTCACACGGTATTAATCAAGTTTCTCAAATGTTGCACTAAAGTCAATCAAAGTGATTTTAATTTTTTAAAGTTACTCAACTTTTATTAAGTGTTCCAATCTGGTAAACTTTTTTTTGTATATGTTAAAAAATATTAAAATTAAGTGACCTAAGTGTAATATATATGAAACTTTATTAACTATTTAGTGATAACCTTTTTTTCTTAGATTTGACTTAAATTGAAAATTTTGAAACTTGATTATTATTAAGTGATTTTTTTTTCACTGTTACCTCTTACTTCAAAGTTCAATTTTAAAAAACAATAACTAAATAGTAATTAAGATTCATATACATTTTATTTAGCCGACTTAATTTTGAAAACTTTTGACATTTATAAAAAAAATTCACAAGTTTATAACACTTAATGAAAGTTGAGTGATTTTATAGAAACAAAAAAATTAACTTTGAGTGGCTTTAATCGAACACTTAGAAAACTTGATTACTATTGTGTGAATGTTATCGGTAGTTCCACTAAATATATGCATTTGAGTCGTCTATCATCTCATAAAGGATTTAAGTGTTTATGTTGTCTATCCCCTCTAGGACATATACTAACGAATATGAAACCTATAAATGATCTTCTTCATTTTCTAAAATGTGATGATCTGAAAGAAGAATTTGTTTACTGATAATCTCGTGAATGAATATTACATGGAAATAAATAAACAAAGACCTATAGCTATCTATGGAATACAACAATAGGTTAGGAGTGATTCAAGGAAAAGATAAAAGGAAAGGATTTAAATTAATCAAATCTCAATACTCCCCCTCAAGTTGGAGGGTGTAAATTCTTGACGCCCAACTTGGCAAGTAAAAACGTTAGCTGTTCTGCTCCTAAGCCTTTTGTCAGAAGATCGGCAATTTGCATCTTTGTATCAATGTATCGAGGCTGAATGTCTTGTGAATCAACTCGTTCCTGGAAAAAATAACAATCTATTTCCACATGTTTAGTACGTTCATGGAAAACTAGATTGTTGGCAATGTGGCGAGCTGCTTAATTGTCACAAAATAAAGGGGTAGGTTCGGTTAACCGTATATCCAATTTCTCCAGAAGCCATCTTATCCATAATATCTCGCTCACAGTGGAAGCCATGGACCTATATTCGGCCTCGACGGATGAACGGGAAGCGACCGATTGTTTCTTTGTTTTCCAAGAAATCGGTGCTCCACCAAGGAGAAGTAAATAGCCGGTTCGCGTCTTGTGATGGGGCAGCCCAACCAATCTGAGTCACAGTAAGCGGTAAGGTTGCATCCACCTACACAGGGAAAAAGAACGCCTTGCCCTAGAGTAGCTTTAAGGTATTGTAAGACCCTATGTGCCGCGTACATGTGAGTTTGTCTGGGTCGGCCACGAACTGGCTAAGTATATTAATGGAATAAGCAATGTCAGGGCGTGTTTCCTGCAGGTAAAGGAGCCTCCCTATGATGCGTCGGTACCGGCTAGCATCGACTGTTGGTTCTTTTTCTCCTTTGTCTAGTTGAGATTTTGTTCCATAGGGAAGGAACTCGGACGACAACCTAGTCAACCACAGTCTTCGAGGATGTCAATGGTGTATTTTCTTTGACTCAAGACTAATCCTTCAGAGATGTGTGCCACTTCAATACCAAGGAAATACTTCAAACTACCAAGATCTTTGATGCTGAAAAGCCTGTCGAGTTCGTTTTTAGTTTCTTGAATTTTGGCACGATTATTTCCCACTATAATTACATCATCGACATATATAAGGGCTGCTATGAAATCGTTCACGTTTTGTTGAATGAAAAGCGAGTGATCGTCTTTGTACTGATTAAAACCGTGATGAAGTAGTGCATTGGTAAACTTTTGATACCAATTTCATTGAATCTTGTTTCAAACCATATAGGTATTTTTGTAGTCTACAAACTCTTGTCTCCCCTTTCTTAGCAAAACCCTGAGGGATCTTCATGTATATTTCCTCGTTCAAATCTCCATGCAGGAAGGCGTTGTTCACATCAAGCTGATGAATTTCCCAATTTCTTTTGACTGCCACTGCTAACAAAGTTCTGACAGTTACCAATTTGGCAACAGGGGCAAAGGTGTCATGATAGTCGACCCCCTCCATTTGAGTGAAACCCTTTGCAACAAGACGTGCTTTTTATCTTTCAACCTCTCCGTTCGGCTTGTATTTCACTTTGTACACCCATTTGGAGTCAATGGCACGTTTTCATTTGGGCAAGTTTTCAAGTTTCCATGTACCGTTTTCTTCGAGGGCGCGTATTTCTTTCTTCATGGCCTCTTTCCATCTCTCATCTTTAACAGCCTGATGGAAAATTTTAGGCTCATCGTTTGAATCGATAGCCGCTAAAAAAGCTTTGTGAGATTCTGAAAAATTATTATAAGAAACAAAATTAGCCAAGGGATATACTGTGGAGGAAGCTTGAGTTGGCGGAGTTTGTGCGTGGTCGACCGATAGGGGTAATTTTACTAGGTAGTCATCAAGATGCTTAGGACGTGCCCTGTTGCGTTTTTCTCGAACTGGTTCATGAATGGGATTTTGGGTGTGTTTAGGCTTGGGGAATTAGAATTGTTTTGATTTAAAATGGGCTCCACTTGCTCAGAATGTGGATTTTCTAAATTTTGATCCTCTTGACTTGGGCATTCATTAATGGGCATTTGGCCCACATCAACCTCTTAATTTGAGCCTTCGGTAGTAGGTATTTGGCCCACTTCTTCCGTGGCATTTTCTTGAACATTAGTGGTTTGTTTGAAACCAGTTTCCCTTGGACTTTCTTCTTCTACAAATCCGATTTCAAGGGAATATTCCATTGAAGCTATTTCTTTTAAATCTATCATCATACCTTTGAAAGGAAAATTGTCCTCATGAAATTTTACATCTCTGGAAACAATGATTTTCTTATTTTCAATGTCATAAATTTTGTACCCTTTAGTACCCGGTGGGTATCCCAAAAAAACCCCCGGCCTCCCCTTTGGTTCGAACTTGTCTCCCTTTGTTTCGGTGCTTCTATAGTATGTGAGACAACCAAATATTCTTGCAAAATGGTAATCCGGTTTTTGTCCGAATATGGTTTCATATGGGGTTCGGTTTTCTATAGCTATAGAAGGTAAACGATTAATGAGGTATGCTGCAGTTAACACACATTCACACCAATACCGTTTTGGAAGATTGGCTTCAAATCTTACTGCCCGGGTTGTTTCAATTAAGTGTCTATGTTTTCGCTCCACAACCCCATTCTGTTGTGGAGTATGAGGACAAGTTGTTTCAAGTATCATTCCTTGTTCACTGTAAAATTTGAGCATAACATTAGATGTGAATTCACCACCGTTGTCACATCTAATGCGTTTTACTAATTTCCCAAATTGTGTGTTTATCATTTTGCAAAAGGAAATTAGGCATTGGCTTGCTTCATGCTTATGTTTTAATAAGAAAACCCAAACTCCCCTACTAAAATCATCAACTATAGTAAAAAATAACTCGCACCCGAAAATGACGGAGTGCAATATTTTCCCAAATGTCACAATGTAATAATTCAAACAATCGTCTGTTCTAGTATTACTTTCTTGAAAAGGGAGACGAGTGTGTTTTGCTTTTGAACAAGAGTCACACAATTTATTGATAGAAAATTTACCAAGGAAATCGATTTGAGCTAGCTTGTCAGCGGAAGCATGTCCCAACCTCTTGTGCCATGTATCCCCGGATGTCATCATGGCCTTTCTCTTGTTGTCAATTATCGCATCCGGTACAAACCTCTTCTGCACTCACCCGTGCCGATCAAGTTCCTCGTGTATAGCCTTTGCATTGGACAAAAATTTTGAAAAAACGTTATGGCCGACTGTAAATGTAACATCCCGAAAATCTATACGTTGATGGTTCTAGTTAGAAAGTGAACCGACTCCTTATTAAATAGGAGGATTTGTAAGAGTCGGTACCCGAGGTGCGTGTAACTATAGGAAAGAGGCTGTCAGCGGTTTAAAAGGGACCAGTTAGTCGGTTTACACCTAATTGAGATCGAAGCGTACGATATAAGAACTACGAGGACCTGGATGTAAACCCCGATATTATATATGCCAACTTTCGCGTAAACCCTAGGCCATTTAGCCTAGGCTTGGGATTTACGGTTGCCGCAAGGAAAAGAGAAGGACGCCGACGAAACCAGGGAGCCGATGACAGTGATTCACGGTGGTTAGGAGCACGGGACTTCACGACTAACAATGGTAAACCCACGTACATCCTCTTTATTCATTTGTGTGCGTTTTGTGTAACCCGATTAGGGTTTAGAGGGTGTGGTCACGGCTAGCGACGGGGACGAAGGCCGGAGACGGTAAGAGAGGGCTGTGGATAGCCGGGAGTGGTGGTGGCGTGCAACGGAGAACGGGTGACCTGCAGGGTCTGGAGTCGACGGTCGAGAAGGGAGAAGAGAAGAGAGGTCGGTCACGGAGGAGCGGGATGTGGTGGTGGTACTCGACGGCCACCACATGGGTGGTGCTTGGCAACTGTCGTAGCAGCAGAGGTGGTAGGGTTCGTTGGACGATGGCGGTGGAAGACAAGGTTGTGTCGTCCGACTTAGATGGACACGAGAACGAAGGAGACGATACGACAATGGACGATTTTAGGCTCGGCTAGGGTTCTACCGGATCAGGGGTTGGTCACGGGGGAAGAATGGAAGACGGGCATGATCGTCACGGTGGTGGCCGGAAGGGGCGCACGGTGATGCGTGGTGGTGCAAGGACCAGCTCGGGGGACGCTAGGGTTTTGTGTGGCAAGTTAGAGGTTTTGCATGGAAAAATATGTGCGTGCATGGGAACCCGGTCCGAATACATGTGTACTCGTGGGACTAGGATTGCATGATCATGTGCATGCATGCATGTAACCTATTCGTGTATTCGGTTTCTAAACGGGTCATGAGCAATCCGGTAGGGAGGTAACGCGAAACTAGGGTTTCATGGAGATGGATTGACAAGCAGATGGGACAAGTGTCGGGTTTTATTATATTGTTATATGTTATCTGACATTTGTTTTGAGCGTATCCTCATCGTGTGATCATACGTTTAACAGGTTCGGGGTTGAGCGAGTACGCGCGGTGAAGAGTAGGATTTTGGCTCGGTACAACCGGTGAGTTTCTAATCCCCTCTTTTAAATGTTTTTAACGTTTTTGGGGCTGTCGTACATACTTCCTATACACGTTTTATTATATTAAATGGGTAAAGAACCTTAGAGTGTAACTCGATGAGTTATGAAGTTAAATAGTTAAATATGGGGCTAAGGAACTGTGTGTGTCCATAAGACGTGCGGGTTACAAGTGGATATATGGTCACGGGTCGTATAGTGACCTAACAGGGGTGAGTCAGGATTGTAGTTACGGGTCATACGGGTACGACTAGGAGGTGTCATAGGGTGTGCATGTACGTGGTATGTGCTTAAATAACGAGATATAGTAATTGTATGTGTGTTGCTATATTAGTAGCGTATTGTGTTATGAGTTAGTCGGGGTATGAGCTAAACGCTTATGAATACGTGTAGGATATCTTATCCTAGTTCTAAGTGTGAAGTGCAGGTGCAGTTAATGAATCATGTATATAGAGTATATTGTTATGTGATTATACATGTGTTGTGTGCATTGTGTCGTTGTCCTTGTGACACGACGGGTATTGTGTTTGCATTATTGTCATTATGACATGGCAAACAGGATTGTGGAGGACTAAGTCCTTCGGGAGGTCAGCAAAGGTGATGATGCCCAACATGACAGTGATGAGCTTGGGGTGTGTCGAACCCCCTGACGAGGGTAACCCTGACGAGGGTAACCCTGACGAGGGTGCAGCGAAGAGGTATGTGTTTGTGTGCTTATATATTTGTGTTAAATTGCATAGAAGTGTTGAGTTATATTTATTGTGCATGAGATAGTATTATTATGGTGAGTTGAGTTGGATTGACCGTTGTGTTAGGATTGTGATGTGGTGCTTACAACTATTATGTCAGTTGATTTGTATGAGCCTTGGTCAAGGCTGAGTAAGTTGATGTCTAGGGATTTGTTGTGTTAACCAAGTGTCGAGTTAATACATGTACTTGAGTATGAGTTATTAGTGTAGGTAAGTTCGACCTATGTCGATGAGACTGCGGGATTATTATTATTATTATGGGATGAGTCTTGGGTAATGACCTATTATGGGATATCGGGTGATAACATGAGTTATCTATTTGTTAATGAGTTGTGGACCTAATTTATAAGGACCGTGAGTTCTGAGTAAAGTTTAAATAACTTTTGAGACGAGTTGACTTTTAATTAAACTAAACTATTAGAACTCACTCAGCATAGCTGACTTTGTGTGTACGATAGATTGTTTTGCAGGTAAGTGTTGCGTTGACATATTTTGGCTTGGGAGCGGTGCTACTCGGATTGGTGTGCAAGCATTCTTGAGGTAACTCAATGACATAAATCAAATTAATGTTTTTAGAAAGACTTCCGCTATAGTATAATATATCTAAAATGAGTATTTTCAAGGGAATAACCCGTTATGAGAACCAACTGTAGGGTGCCTGGTTTGGGGCCTTACAGTAAATCATTGTTCAACCGGGTAACAGATAAGAGATTGCAAGTAAACTTTGGTATATGTAAAACGTTTTTAATCTTTGTCCCTCCCGGTAAGGACATTCACCTCTCCCGTTCTTCTATCCGTCGGCAACATCTTCTCTACCGACCATGGTGATTAGCTTTTGATTGTGATTAGGTTTTGTGATTTAGCTTTTGGGTTGAAGCCGCTCTGATTCCATCTAAAATGTGATGATCACAAAGAAGAATTTTTTTACCATAATCTCGTGAATGAATATTACATGAAAATAAATAAACAAAGACCTATAGCTATCTATGAAATACAGCAATACGTTAGGAGTGATTTAAGGAAAAGACAAAAGAAAAGGATTTAAATTTAAGGAAAAGACAAAAGAAAAGGATTTAAATAAATCAAATCTTAATACATTTTGCATTGGAGTTGAGTCTCAACCAGTATATTACCTTCCTCAAAAAGAAATCCAAGTTATAGCACTTTTGCTCCCAAATATCAATATTATTTTCTCCTAAGATTCAGTCGAATGTTTTTCTTTCTATCGGTTGATCCTTGACGGATCTTAACAAAATATTCAAACTTTGAATTAACTGTTGAGGTGGCCAATGCGAAATTGCTGTTATCAATTCCCCTTATGCATAATTTCAAATGGTACCAACTAGTGATTGTTTCCCGCGCTTCGCGGCGGGGTCGTAGGTTATATTGAAGGGAAACATGTAACATGACAAACAGAATCATCTGTCAAATTTAACGGTATTTTAAATCTAGAATGGGTTGTTCTCCCAGAAGGGAGTAGCAAAGATGCTATTCCAATACCACCACAGCTAAAACTACCTTGCCTGTAGATCACAATGCACATATAATCGTTGTCCATAAGTATGTCTTCCCAGTACCGCCATGACCGTAAACGAAAAGTAAAATTTGTTTATTGTGAGCCACAGCTTGAATGACGGACTCATAGATAACTAATTGTTCTATGTGGAGTGTATTTTTTAGAAGCTCATGCTCATCAGCAAGTCTTTCTTATCAACCTGCTGAGAAATTATATTTACACAAAAATAATATTAAATATACAGCAAAAACAGACAAACAGCAAAATAAATAAGAAAAAAACACGTGAAGCAGTTAACAATAATATAGAAAACAAATCATATAACTTTGAGAAATGGTAACGCAGCAACTCAAATGCACTAAAACAACAAAAGAGTTCCATTACTAAGTAAATGAACACATGTAGAAAAAAGAAAAAAAAAACAAACATCAATTGTACACACCCATTTTGTAAATTAAAACGGAAAGAAGTTAAGCATTAGGAAAGTGGAAAGCAAATAAGAAAACATTCTCACAAATGGTAAGAAAAATGAAATGACAGTAGCATATGAGAAAAAAAATAACGTACCAAACAAACATAAAAGCAACTGTATTATCCATTTAAAGACAACCCACAAACAGGTAAAGTAACGAAAAAACACACACTCGCAAAGAAAATGACAGCATACCTACAACAGCCGCACAACGCAGAAACCACGTAATAAACCTGCATAAAAAACAAAGAGAATTAATATTTAGAATCAAATAACAACAAATACAAAGCACACAACAGTCAAATAACAAAATTAATAACAAGGTTACACGTGAGGCAGTAAACAACAATATATAAAACAGATAGACTAACACAAACGTACTATTACTAAGTAAACAAACACATAATTTCAGAGAGTAAAGAAAACAATATTTATCCTTAACAGAGAATCAAAGAAATAAACATCCAATTATACATAGTTTAAAAAAAACCCAAACACAGGTCATGTAAGTCCATTTTACAAAGGAAAACATAATAAACTTAAAGCATTACCAAAGTCCAGAAGCAAATAAAAATAAACTGTGACAAACATTAAAAAAAGCATTGATAACTATATTAATGTCAACAGGGTTCTTTAGAACGAAGAAGTGAATTTTTATTTCTTTTGACTCTAAGGAGTTTATATTCATTTTAACTTTAATCATCTTCAAGAAGTAAATACTGAACTTGAATATAAAGACACAAAACCCCAAAATCTAAAAAAAAAAAGAATAGAAAAGTAGTAACAGATAATAAAACAAAAGAAAAGACAACTTCCCAATCAATATATGGAAAAAAAACACAGCAAACACCACTTAAAAAAGAAAATAAAACAAAGCTGACCCCTAGTTTAGTTGTATATCATTAATATTTGATAAATGATTTTAATTGTAGGTGGTGGGAACATTTGGACCTCTCTAGCAAGTTGGGTTTTGTCTGAGATCGACATGCTGAGTGTTTTCTGTGGACAGTTGGACTTTTACCGGAACTGAGATTCTCAGGTAGCAGGATTGAGCTTGCTAAAACCATCACCATTTTGTTGGTTATTGATGATATATATGACACTTACGGCTCGTATGATGATCTTGTACTCTTTACCGAAGCAATTCAAAGGTTTGATTATCTCTAGTTCACTTACATATGTGATAAATTGAGTAAAACTTACATTTTATTTTAATAGATGGGATTTGAATGCGACAGAACAACTACCTGAGTACATGAAAATACGCTACGAAGCATTGTATAATACAAACAATGAGATTTGTGACAAAGTTCTAAGAGAACAAGGGTTGAGTGTCCAACCATTTCTACACAAGACGGTAATTCTTATTTACATTCACTTTTTCGCGTAGATTTAAATGAAAATGTTTTGTTTGTTTGTCCTTTACATTCTAGTGGATCGACATGGCGGAAGCTTACATGGTGGAAGCCGAATTGGTGAAAACAGGGAGGACACCAACGCTTAAAGACTACATAGAAAATGGGGGTAACAACTTTTGGGACATGTATGGCGTTGGTACATCTTTTCTTTCTCGTATCTAACCAGCTTACAATTGAAAATACGCGATATCTTCTTGATCCATACCCCAAATTTTTCACTTTAGCAGGAACCATTCTTCGTCTCTGGGATGACCCGGGAACCGTTAAGGTATTTTGATCAACTAGAATGAAACTGAAATTATCAGAGTGTGATTTGAAGTGAAGATGGTAATTTTTTAATATCGTCAAAGTTAGATTTGAACTAAAGATTTTAATGTTTTAATATATTGGAGGAACAAGAAAGAGGGGATGTATGTCAAGCATACATTTACTCATGAAGGAGAAAAACATAACATGTGAGGAAGAGGGAAGGAAAGAAATATTGCAGCTAATTTATGGGTTATGGAATGATCTGAATGTTGAGCTAGTTACACCGGATGTCGTGCTCTTTCCTATTACCACAGTCACGCTTAACATGTCAAGAGCCTCACAGGTTGTTTATCAACACAATGATGATAGCTATTTATCAAGTGTAGAAAATTATGCACAATTTTGTTCTATAAACCTATTGATATCTAGTTCTAGAATATTATGAGAAATGAATAAATGTTATTTCATATGCCATGTTATTCAATATTTGTAAATTAGTGAAAGGCTAGAGTAATTTCTAAGAGTTTAAATCACTTTATGTCATGTTTAATGCACGTAAGTCGTAGGGCTAGAGTAGTTTCTATAGAATTTAATTTGTTTATGTCATGTTATTTAACGTGCAAGTTGTAAGGCTTGAATAGTTTATATAGACTTAAATCTCTTTCATATGTCATGTACTTTAAATTTTTGCAAGTTTTAAGGCTATAATAGTTTCGAAACAGCTAAATTCTCTTTCATAAGTCATTTTGTTTGATATGTGCAACTTGTAAGGCTAAAATAGTTTCTATAGAGTTTAATGTTATAAATTTAATGAAAAGGGAGTTTTCATAAACTTTTAACATAAATAGTTCATGAGAACTCCTTGATGAGAGTTTCATAACTACTTGAAATAATGTCCAAAATGAGGTAAAGATAAATGAGATATGGAGCTCAAAGTTGTGTGCTTGAAATGAAAGTGATGTTAGAACTTCGGTAGTAAGTTATTGGGATTTCTATGTCCGGTTTAAAAATAAGTATTTGCAGTGGAAGTTAAGACATACAATGATTTAAAATAGAACTTTTTAAAACTCTTCCACCATTGATCTATTTGAATGTACCAATAAACATGAACAACCATATGGGATGAAGGAACCAGATGCCTCCTTATAAAAGTATTCACATGCAAACAATCGGGTTCACCAAGTCAAGAATGGAGTTTTGATTGAAACTAGAGACCACCTTAATTAGTGTACCACCAAAGCTACTATAACACCTGCCATGAAAAAGTCTGAGATTTGCCTAAGGTATGAACCACAGGGACTATAAGTGTAATTATTTCAAAGATCAAGGACCAAAAAGTAGAAAACATGAAATTCAAACGTTAATGGACCGTCACGGACGGTAACTGTCCGTTACGGGTCAAACACGTGGACAATGATTGTGACATCCGACAAAATCCCGTTAACCCAAATCCAGTTATCTCATAACTCAGTTAACTCAATGTCAAACCTCAGGGACTAATTCTGTCAATATTTAAACTGAAACTACAGGGACTAGTTATGTAATTACTCAAATCAAATATGTTGACTATAAAAAAAGTCAAAATCACATGTTTTGGTGTTCTGTTGACTTTTGTGAGTCAAACCCAAATCCCTTTTGATCCAAATTCGAATCCATAAACGAAAGTATGCCCGAAATTATAACTGAAATGCACGTTAATGTCTTAAACGTTCTTCATTAGGACATTAAATATCATTATGGTGTTAAATTAAACCCAATTATGGGCATTAAACCAATAACCGTCGAACCCGTAACTAAAATCGATCATTTGGCCTATTATTCTCGAAAGCAAACGCACTACACGCCTTATTCGAACCTCCCTGAAGTTTTTACACAGCTCAATTTCGTCGAAGAAGTAGCCGGAATCACCAGAGACTAGACCACTCGAAGTTAGAAACCTAACTAGCCGTTCACCATCAATTCGACATCCATTCTGGTAACAAATCACACCCTTAGCTTCGTTTTTGTCATTAGATTGAATGCCCTATGCCAATTGGGGCTTATAACATCAAATCGATCATGAACTGATTCTAGGGTTCATGTTATTTCGGATTTAATCGAACCCTACCCCCGACTCATTTTAAATCCAATTAAACCATATGTTTAGCATTGCCATCACCCACCCTTTAAAAGCCCCATCCTAATTTGAACCTATATCATCGATTTCATGGCAAACTGATAGCTAGGGTTCTTCGTATGAACAGATTAATCAAACTCTATCCTATATACGATTTTAATCCAATTAAAATGTATCGTTAGCTTAGCAATCCTCAACTTAATGATAGCCCTAAGAATCCAACTACTTTTATTATCAGAATTGTTCAAATCGATCCCATGTTCAAAACCCAGTGTTTCGGCCCTTCAAAACGGAAATTAACAATTCTAAACATGATGATTTCGCAAGTAAACCACACCACAGAGTCGTATGAAACCAATGAACAAAACCCCTATGAATCCTTGGTCAATCGTTATCAAATTCGTTGGATTAGAGATTGAGTTTGGGTTCGGGTTGCGCAAAGGGGATGAACACAGTGAGTTTGCGTGTTAAAACCATTTTGAATCCAGATATATCGCGATAACCCTAGCGGGCGTGATGGTTAGTTCGTTGGGCTGTGGTGGAAAAGACCCGGGTTCGAGTCCCTCCACCATGTTTTCTTTTTAGAACATATTTTTAAGCATTATTTTAATATAAAACCTTTTCCATTATTATTATAATAATATATTAGTACGTTTTGAACCCGAAAAACACCTGTAGGATCGGGAATGAATTTATAACTCGTTTTAATTATTATCCCCACGTTTTAAAATAATATAATTATTTATATTATTACTTGAAGTTATTATTTAGCTCAAACAAACACCAGAAACAATACTTTATATTGTTAACTCGCATTTGGTGACGTGTTGTACGTAACATATTCATATTAAATAATAAACTACGAATTCTTTGATTTCCGATGACACGTTTGTCTACTCGATGATCATTAGTGTGTTCTAAGACGTTCAATCTTTCCGTGTCGTCATCACAAAATTCCACGTGTTCCTAACAATCGTAAATGTAATTCTAGGGCATTCGTAGACTGTCCACATGCAATCTAATTGTGGTTTCTATTGCATCCTTGTGTGGTGCTATCTACTACGCTTACACAACTCAGGTGAGTTTTCACGGCCCCTTTTACTTGTTTTCCTGTTGGGGGAGAAACATGCACACAAACAAACATTCTTTTACTTTTTTTGCCGTTGGGGAGAAACATGCACACAAACAAACATTCTTTTACTCGTTTTCCCGTTGGGGGAGAAACATGCACACAAACAAACATTCTTTTACTTGTTTTCCCATTGGGGAGAAACATGTGCATAAACAAACATGGATCACATAATATTTCACTACTACTTGTTTACTTAAGCGCAAACATAACATGCTAAGTCCTTACACTCTCGAACTGTTAATATAAGGTATATACGCGTTAGTCGTGCTAACTCGATTGGAAGTAGAACGGGTGTAAATTGTCCTAAACACTTGCCATTGTTGATGTTAGCAATGGCAGAAGGCATTCAAACACAAACAGTCAGCTTCGGTTGCGAACGCTTATAGTAACTTACACTTTGTCTAGCTAACAATAGGTGTGACTTATGTATGTGGATCCTGCAAACACTCAAACAATTTATTTCCTTACAAACCAATAAACTCACCAACCTTGTGTTGACAGTTTAAGCATGTTTTCTCAGGTCACTATGGTACACATCAGGACTAGGATGCATCATGGAGTCGCATTGGTTTTATCAATAAAGGAATAATGTTTATTGTCTATCATTTACGTTAATTTACGCTTTGTTACGTGTAGTTACTTTGGATTTAATATTAACGTTTACGCTTTCGCATTAAATCTGAACATTTATGTTTTTGTTTCAAACTCATATAGAGTCGTTTGATGTAACTAATGACAGAGATCCTGGTTTGTCACACGCCAAACGGTAAAACTCCGTTAGTGGATTTTAGGGTGTGACAATGATGGCGTGCCACGTGTCTAGTGACTAATGGAAATTTCTGACACGTGGAAACCCTATGACGGACCGTCACGCCTGGTAACGGTCTGCCATGGCCGCAAAATGCCCTGGGGTGCCACGTATCATTCCATAACGGACCTTCACGCCGCAATTTGACTAGAGGGCGACACGTGTCTGATGACTCACGAACCCTAACCTAGTGACGGGCCGTCACCACCCGTAACGGTCCGTCACGGTCCCAGAACCAGCCCTATAAGTATATGACCAGGTTCATTCAGTTTTCTCATCCCAAACACGATTCCCACTTCACATATTAGTTCTAGAGACTCCTAGATCATTCCCGAAGCTTTTGGTTCTATTCCCGTTCGTTGTAGTGCCTAGTTGTAGGAGAAACGCTCGTAGAGGTGACAATACGCTAGAGAAACCAAGATAAGAGGTTGATTTCATAATTTCCATCTTAGAGACTCACTCCTATAAATCAAGGAGAATACTTTATCTATTTCAAAACTTATGTCAAAACATTTATGTTTACGAAAATGTCCAAATAAAGGTTAAGGGAATAATAATCAACGTTCTTCTATGAACAAAGCACTCAGTCCATAGGTATACGTAAAACTTGTAATGGATAAATGGGCCTCGGGTGAAAGTCTCGGATTGCGGCCGATACTTATCTTATAACAATTTCGGAGGTGTAGACCTGGCCATTGTTATAAGGCATGATACCAGTGTATAGAGTGGTGCATATGATCAGGAGATAAGGGGCTGCTGAATGTGTAGATTGAACATAAAGTTGTGATTCCAAAATCTGTAACTCAACATACTCGTACTATCACTCAATCTAAACCTGTCACTCTGAAACCCGAAGGATCTGCTACCAAGAAGACGGAGAGAGAAGAATATTACCATAATTCCCCCAAAGAGGAAGGCATGGGAAATAATTATGGTCATTTGGAAAAGAAGAGGAAGATTGTTGGCTGTACTTATAAAATGTTCCAGGATTGCAAGCCTTATAACTTTTCTAGAAGAGAAGGAGGAATAGCCCCATTGAGGTGGATTGAAAAGACTGAATCTATGCTTGTTATAAGCAAGTGTCCTGAGGAAGATAAAGTTCTGTATGCTTCCAATCTATTTAAAGACCAAGCTTTAGAGTGGTGGAATAATATCATTGCCGCTAAAGGAAGGGATGTAGCCTATTCCATGGGCTGGAGTTCTTTAAGTATGTTCCCCAGAATGAGAGGGAACAGATCAAAGGAAAAGTTTTGAGTCTATAGATGGTTGGAACAAATCATCAGGAGTATTCGACTAAACTCCTTGAGTATGCTTGAATAGTTCCTCCTCTTGCTGCCCCTGAATCTAATCTAATAAAAAGATATATTTGGGTTTTGATCGGAGAAATCTGTGACTTGGTCAAGGTTGCTAAATGCGAAACTATTGACGATACTATGGATTTAGGAGCCTCTTTGACTGATAGTCTAATCAGAAATCAGGAGGAAAGGAAGAAGAAGAAAGAATCATCTGGGCAAGGCCTAAATGGATTAAAGAAACCAAACTTTACTCCGCGAAATAACAATTCTTCTATTCCTGAATGTCCAAAGTGCAAGAGGAAGCACTTGGGACAATGTCGATCTTGACTTTATTGCAGCTTTTGCAAAATGTCTGGTCACAAAACAGAAGATTGTTACAAAAAGAAACCAATCACTTGTTTTGAATGTGGTGAGGCTGGCTACATCAAAAGTTATTGTCCTAAACTGAAGAAGCCTGAAAGGACAGGTCCTAAGCCTGTCGAAGGGTAAAGAAGAATGCACGAGCATTCGTTGTCAATACTCATGATGCAGCAGGTATACCCGATGTCATTACAGGTACATTTCTTGTAAATGATATTTATGCTCCAGTTTTGTTTGACTCTGGTGCAAACCAAAGTTTTATAGATCATAAATTCTATAGACTATTAAATAAAATTCTAGCTAAATTAGACAAGAAATATGTGGTAGAAAATGCCAATGGAGACCTAGTCCAAATCTCAGAAATCCTGAACGATTGTAATATCTCACTATCAGAACATGTTATTCATGCACAACTGTTGCCAATGACTTTGGTAGGTTTTTATATTGTTCTAGGAATGGACTGGTTAGCCTCTAACTAAGCCTGTATCCTGTGTGATAAGAAAGCCATAGAGCTTTGATGTGTTGGAAAACACATGACGTTTATCCTTGTATTTTGTACCGGTTTTAGATAGTTTTGTATTAGTTTTTATCTGTTTTAGTTCGTATTGAGTCTATGTTATGGTTACAGATGCTCGTATGGAATAAGAAGTTAAATCATGAAGAAATCGAGCACGAGAAGAAGTCCAAGAAAAAGAAGAAGATATATTGGAAAATTGGATCTTCGCGGTATGCGAAGATAGAGGAGCAGAGGTTCGTGGTACGCGAGGAAGCATAATATGGGCCCCGGCTAATTTGGCCTTCGCGGTACGCGAAGGGCCTCAGTGTTTGTTTCGCGGTAAGTAAAAACTCTAAATTCTAAGAAAAAAAAGCTAAAATCAATATTAAAAGAATTTGAAGGCCATTACCCTAGGAGTTCGACTTTTGACCGTCAAGACTAAAGCTTTAGGCAATTTCTGGAGTAGAGAAGCTGTTGGAAGCCAATTCTTGGAGCTTTAGACGTCGTATTGGTTAGATATTGATTATTCGGTTTTTGTGAATGATGATTGATTGTTTGATTGGTTCGATTGCTAATATGTTCTTGATTTTTGCTACTGATTTATTGTGTTGGACCATGTTTCTTGGCTAAACAATTGTTACTACCTAGGTTTATGATGATTACCTATTAAAGTTTGGATTTTGGATTCGTATGATGGTTTGACATTATTGTAGACGATCTCTTGCAATTGATTTGATGCATTTGCACACTTAGTACTGATTTATGATTGATCATCATTCCGTATGCTTCTTGTTGAATGTCTTTGAGTTATAGTTGCGTATCTAGGTCACTTACTGTGTGTTTGTGATAAGTTTATGGTTTTGCTAAAGCTAAGCAATCCATAGGAGCGTTGATTGAGAGTTCATTAGATCCGAGTGTTCTTCCTATCTCGATAGCTGAAAGGTGAGAGGTAGCTGGTTAGTCTTCGGTGTTAGGTGTGTAGTTGTAAACGCTCTGAAAGGGTGTTTCCCTTAGGTGTTTAGTATCGTTGCTAGTCCGTGTCTTATCGTTTTGTTATGAGATTACCCCTTGCATTCTTTGAATGTATTGTGACAGTGAGACCGAAAGGTGATCTGTCTATAGGGTACTTTATTGTCGTTGGAGAGACTAAAAGTAATCCAACTTCTGGTGAGCGTTTCATATCCTTTAAAATTTTCTTCTGGTCACACCCTGAGATTGATTAGGGATCCACTAGGTTGTATAGGGTTGTTATCCTTAGAACCCCATATCCATCATAGTTTCCATAACCGGGAGAAGTCTGAGTTTTACAAGTAGGATTCTGACTTAGGTAGTGCTTTTCCCATTCTTGATTTCACCAAGTCCTTTGTTTGATAGTTACTGTCGATAGTGAGTTCTTACTTCTTTGATTTCTTTAGTTTAATCTTAGTCATAGAATTCCCCCAGCCGAATAATCTTAGTTCTAGTCAGAGTCTAGTTTATTTATACATAGTGTCTCTAAGGTTCGATATCCGGTTTACCGTTAAGCTTAACTACATTCGATAGGTACACTTGCCTGTCAGTGCAGTCTAGTTCATAGGTTTTCCAGAGTATTACTAGAGTGTCTAGGTTAGGTTTTTATATACCGTCCGGACGAAATCAAGTTTTTGGCACAGTTGTTGGGGACACTTGGCAATAGCAAAATTAGGTTTGATTAGTTCTGTATTTTGTTTTCTTGTTTTATTTTCTCTTTTTAGTTTATTTTAGTTTTTCTCTTTGTTTAGGTCATAAGTGCGTCCTTTGTTAAGTTTGCTACTTGTGTGTCTAATTTTAGGATTGACTCTTTTTGTGTGTTGATTCGGTTCTTTATTTGTTTTGTTTCTTTCAGTGTATGCAACATACTCGTTCGTAGTGATTGCCCGAATTTACTACTTATTCAGAACCCGAGCGAGAGCTTCACGAGCGCACCCGTAGCTTTCGGGAGCGTTTGAGAGTGTTGTGCAAAAACCAGGTACGTAGTCCAAGCCCTGTTCCATTTCCTAATATGGGTGACGCTAACCCACCGGCTAGACGTACCGTACACCAGAGAGCCGGTGATGGGGTTACTGGGGCTAGATCTTCAATCACCCGCCCTACTGTTCCTAATAACAATAATTGGCAAATCCCATCACATGTCATGAACACGATCATCCATTCCACTCAGTTTCATGGTCTCGAGGATGAGGATGCACCAGGACTTATGTCCCGCTTCATGCGTATTTGAGATACCTTTCGCATCACTAGTGTATCTGAGGACACGACCTACTTACGTCCTTTTCCATTCTCACTCTCTGGTCGTGCCGCCACTTGGCTAGATACCCTCCCTGATGATTCCATTACCACTTAGGAGGATCTGCAAGCCAAGTTCCTAAAAAAGTACTATCCACCCATTAAGGTCGCTCGCCTAAGGTACCGGATCCACTCATTCTGAATGGACCCTGACGAGTCTTACCACATGGCCTGGGAGAGGTTCAATGCCCCGTTGAGCCGATGCCCCCTACATGGTCTTTCGGACCGGGCGATAGTGGAGAAATTCTATAACAGGCTAACCTTAGAGAAACAACAGATGTTCAATACTACCACTGGGGGGCATATCATGGACAAGAAGGAGCCTGATGAGTGCGAGGAAATGTTTGAGAGCTTCGCTTTGGCTGAGCAACAACGACCATCTACTAGGACTTCCATTCCTAGTGCTAGGACACCCACCTCTTCTACTAGAGGTGTTCATCAGGTCACCCCCGATGCTAGCGTGGTTGCTGCACTTGCAGCTATGGCGAAGTAAATTAAGGAGCTGAAGTTGAGTGCTCAGAAGTGCGAGGTGTGCAGAGGAGTCACGACACCAGGGACTACCCCGTCAGTCAGCAGGAGCAGGTAGACTTCATAAGCAACCAGAACCGAGGATTTAATAATGCCTTCGGCAATTCATTTAACTCGGGATGGAGAGCTGGCAGGAACCCATTTGGGTTTCAACCGCCTCAGAATCAGCATGGTGGAGGAGAAGTAGGAGCGAGTGCAGGGAGCAGTGCGAGAGATAAGAAAATTGAAGAGATGCAAGAAAATCAGACTCCGATGCTCGCTCATTTGATGTAGAGGGATAAGGAGACCTAGCAGAGGTTGGATGCACATGATACTTTGCGAAGAAATTAGCAATCTGCAT
This sequence comes from Smallanthus sonchifolius, assembly GCA_023525975.1. Lineage (NCBI taxonomy): Eukaryota > Viridiplantae > Streptophyta > Magnoliopsida > Asterales > Asteraceae > Smallanthus > Smallanthus sonchifolius. The sequence continues at coordinate 52,961,578 of CM042028.1, forward strand.
TCCAAGATTTACAGCGCACGGTAGGAGACATCACAAAGAATCTGAAGGATAAGAAGGGAGGCTCGTCTTCGGGTTCTAATGCTGCAGTGATGGTCATGACGACTCGTAGTTGATGAAGAGGAGAGAGAGAGAATCCACCGGTGGAGGTTGAAGAGCAGGTGGATGAAGAGATAGTGATAGAGAAGCTTGCTGAGAAAGCAGAGAAGAAGAAGAAAGAGGGGGAGATGAAGACCCCCAAAGTTGACCTGAGTCATGTTCCTTACCCAACTTGCCTTTTACCTCATAAGTATGCTAAGGAATACGGTCACTTCCTAAATCTATTTAAGCAACTTAAGGTCAATCTTCCATTTATAGAGGCCTTCCAGCATATGCCCAAATATGCTAAGTTCTTGAAATATCTGCTTTCTAACAAGAAGAATCTTGAAGAGGTCTTGAAAGTCTCTCTAAGTGATCTAGAGGTGTTCTGCGGTGGTCCAGAACAAGCTGCCAGAGAAATTGGCAGATCCGGGACATTTCACGATCCCATGTCTGTTCGGCAGTTTGCCTATGAACCACGCGTTGGCTGACCTAGGTGCTAGCATCAATCTGATGCCATACTTGATATATAAGTAGCTAGACCTAGGAGATCCTAAGCCGACGCGCATGAGCATATTCTTAGCTGACTGCTCGGCCAAGCATCCACGGGGAATAGTGGAAAACTTGTTAGTGAAGGTAGATAAATTTGTTTTCCCCGTGGCCTTCATGATTCTCGAAATTGAGGTCGATGACAGAGTCCCACTCATCCTAGGATGCCCTTTCCTACGTACCGCCAAGGCGTTAATTGAAGTCTTTTACGGAAAGCTCACACTTCGTGTAGGGGATGAGAAGGTCACGTTCGATGCTATGAAGTGCGTGAAAGAGTCTAGTGAGCAAAGCAATTCTGTTTGTATGATTGATACTTCCATGGATGACCATCGGGATTCTGATTTAGGAGAGAGTGATTTTGAGGAGTCCGCACCTAATTTAGGAGAGTTATCAGATTGGGCGTTGGATTTAAAGGAGTTGCTGAACTCGCCAGATGAGGATGTTGATGTTGTGCCCAGCGATCTACAGGACATGATAGTAGAGCTGGAGGAGATAATATGGAAAGCCCCAAATATGGGGATGGGGGAGAGAGTAGAGGATCCAAAGAATCCGAGAGAGAACATCGAGGCCACACCGTTAGTGATACCCTTCCTGTGCCTTTGACCTTTACTGTTGTTCATTCTGAGGGGATAGAGACTGAGTCATCCCCTAAGTCCAGGTTGCCCCGTAAAAAAATACGGGAGCTGAGAGGCATATGTGATTCGAGGATAATGCAAACCCCAAGTGTAGGGACGTTTAGGGGAGATAAACTTCTTAGGTATTTGATGTAGGCTATTTTTGGACCTATTAAATTTAAGTGTTGGTGGACTGGTTAGAGGGAGAGTAGTGGCGGTCGTGCAAAGATCGTAGGTAGTGGAGAGTTGGTGGGCCGCATAGGATGAAGGCGTTTCTGAGGAGGATAAAGGAGAAGCCTCCTGATTTGGCTCATTTGCTTCTCGGGTTAACACCCGAGTGTAGAGTTTGTATAATCTTTATGGTTATTTTCATGCTATTTTTGGTGTTTTCGGGGTGCGTGTTTTTATTTTTGTGTTCGTCTTGCAAGGATTCTCATTTGATTCGGTGAGGAAAATCATCAAGAATGAAGTTGTAGGTATATTTGAACTTCTTTGGAATGTTGGAACAGGTTTTTAGTGGAATTTGCGGAAGAAGGATTTAGGGGTCAAAAATTTTCTAAATACAAAAGCCCTCAAAATTTTCTATGAACAGCTTCTCTTTGCGGTACGCGAAGATCAGAAGGAAACTCTTCGCGACACGTGAAGAGCTATTGTTTGGGCCTGATAAAATTATACCTCCTTGCGGTACGCGAGTAGGGTCCTCCCACTTTTCTTATAAAACGACAATCTTATAAAACGATGAGAAAATTGAAAAGTTTAAAACTTCTCAGAAAGGTAATTAAATAAATGAGTGTTTAAAGTAAAACGGGTTTTTAAATTTAATTGTTTTATTTAAAAACATATTTAAAAATAATTAAAGGTTAATTAGTTTAAAAAAATTAAGTTCGCGACTAACGACCAATTTAGTTTAAAAATAAGGTATTTAAAATTGGATCGTGTCGAGTGTTGAAAGGGTTTCACGAACTTATATAGTAAAATTGGTTTACTAAAATTTGCACGACTTGGTTCATGCTCCTCGTCGTCCAATATGTTTTTTGACCCTTAACCGGTAAATTTAAAACATTAAAGAAATCTTAATTTTAAATCGATATTTCTGCGCCACCCTAAATTGTGACAGTTCAACTAATCTATCCGAAACGTTGGTGTTACTGATTTACCCTCCATCCGGCGCTACGTTTTTTGTTGAAGGTAGGACCGCGATTCCTGAGTCACTTAGGCCGAGTCTACGGTCACAATTAAAGGGCAAATATCACTTAAGTCGTATAAGTGGGCATAGTTGAGGGAACGTATCCAAAGCTTGACCTTGCTCGTCATGCCCCTCAAACCGAGAATTGTGTAGTCGACACAATTGGTATTTTCGTATCTACCTATTTAGCTATGCCAGTGGAGAGTGCTTAGCCATTCACTAAGACATGGTGAACCGGGATCGCATTCTTAATTATATATATTTTTTTGCCCTTGGGTCATTAATTTAATTAAGAAATTCAAGCATGAAAATACTAAACTTTATTTGAATTTTGTAGATGTCTCAATCTGCTGATTTGGTTATTCTAGAGCGTCTTAACAACTTCCTAAACGTTAAACTCGATGGAACAAATTTCTTGACCTGGTACTACAATCTGAAGAACGTCCTCAGATACAATAAGAAATTGCATGTTCTTAAGTTCCACATACCTAAGCAGCCACTTGAGGATGCTAGCGAGTTTGTTCTAAATGCCTGGAAAAAACTTAGGGATGATAACCATGCTATATCAGACCTTATGCTGGTATCTATAAGCCCTGGGATTCGAGCTTCAATCCAGCGCTTGTCATAACTTGAAGGAGAGATATCATCAGGATTACAATAAGGATCCTTCTCACTCTTTAATGTCACACATTAGAGACGTCGCTTTGGAGAATCCGAGACGTGCTATGATCATGAAGAAGAAAGTGGCAGACCTCGAGAAAGCATGCATTCCCATAGATGATCACTTGGTCATAGATATTACTATTGATGACGTATTTGACCACTATAAATGGGAAAAACATGTACTTAGTCGTTTTGACGAAGTAACGGATTTCATATCATGGTACGCCAAGGTGGTACCCGAAGATGCTTTGAGAATGTCATGCTTTATTGACCAGTTTGAAAGGACAGGGGTTTACCCCAATGACAACATCATGAAAGCTATATCCGATGATGACCTTCACTTATCCTTCACAAGCAAAGAGGTACCAGATGACACTGTCAATACCGGGGATAAGGGCAATGCTATTGGTGAGACCAAGACGCGCCTCTCTAAACCCAGATGTCGTGTTAGAGAGATGTCTAAAGCTACTGTTGCTAGAGAATACTTCAATGCATATACTTCAGGTATCTACGCAATTTTTTCCTTTTTTCTTTATCGCTTAAAAGCTAGTCTTTTAACATATGCAAACTTGCTTTTTGTAGAGATAGAAGAAAAGAAGGAAAGGAAGACGGACAAAGCTTGAAGATTACATCAAGTTTTTGATTACACCATTTGATGATGTTATTTTATTTTTATGTAGATCAAATTTGAATTCCGAATTTATTTTCTTTTTGAATATTGCTTGATTATTTTTAAGTATGACTTATTTGAATCTTTTATGCATTCTGATTATTGCCTAACTATGAATTTAGAATTCAATATTCGACTTGATATATAATGGCATGCGAGACATGTTATTCAGGTCAATAGATATTTCATTAGATCGGATCTAATAAGATACCGTGAAATAAATTAATTGAGTCTTGTGATAGGTATATATGAGATATAATGTTTACATATGACTTTATGACTGAAATAATTTCAATAAAATTTCTCTGAAACGATCTTATAAGATAAGATATAAAAGGAGCGATAAAAGTTATCACCACTTCAAGTCTAAGTAGTTAGTCATGTGAAACCAGCTACCCAAAATTGACATAATCTAAATCACTAGCCTTGAACCATAAGGTTCATCCATAACAGGTATAGCAATTCATATGAGATATGAATATTAGATTATTAGAAAGAGTCCTGTGAACAAATTATGAATAGGATGTTATGAACTCCTATACGAAAGATTTTGGTGTACCGCGTTAATAAGCCTTCAAATCTAATCATAAGATTGAAGATGTTCATGACTAAAATATACCTGGTTCTTGAACAATAAACAAATTGTTGGTTAATGTTATGAATAAATGGTATCAGTCAATTGCATAAACACAAAGTTCATATATATACACACAAAGATAAGATCTTTAAAATATATGAAAGTTTATCATAAGCAAACAATGAGATCTTTTACAATAGACATTTGATGAAAGAATCAGATTCTTTAGTAAATCACTTTGTGATGATCCAGACACACAATCCATATTATGACAAATAAAGATTTGATCATGACTACACATGAATGAGATTCATCAAGATGTAGAAGTTGTTTTGGAAACAACAAAATGGATCGTTAATACTTGAAGGCCGACATATTATCAAAAGTTGATAAAATAAGAATTACATTCCGAGTTTCTTTGAGAGGAAATAGATTACAAATTTTGAACAGTTGAGCAAACTAATCAAAATGAACATGTATTATGAATACTAGAATGTTCTTGTAATAAAGTGGCTTCAAGAAGAGTATCAAAGTCTGAATATGTCTAAAACTGTTGAATCATTAATTTGATAGGATCAATTCGAAGAAGATTCAATATGATAGATGCAAAGGCCAGTGGTAGTAAGTACCTACGACAAGGAAATGTGTAAAGACACATTATCAAAAGGAATGTATAGAGATACATGAAACACCACAGAAGGGGATGATAAGTGTTACCATAAAATGTATAGTGATACATTGCTGAAATTACGAGTTTTAAACATATCATTGAAAGATAAGGTATGTTTAGAGATTAATTTCAAAGCTTGCATTGATTGCAACCGTATATATAAGATATATGAAAGAAAGATTCTAAAGTAAGAATCAAAGCAATCTATTGACATTAGTAAAATTGTCTTAATGCTTTGTGTGACAGATCGACAAAGATAAAATGTTAACATTATCTGCGATCCTTAATAACATTGGGATAGGATGAAAGTGAAAAGGTTCATATAGTACCATCTAAAAGATAATGAGTAATGTTGACAATTTCATGTGATGAAAGAACTTTGAAATTTAATTATGACAAAAGGAAATTGCTTGAAAAGCACAATATGGGGATGATCATAAAGTGTTATGATGAGATAATGTTGTCTTATCAGGATAAGATGCCAAGAGTGCCAACTTTGACTATCAAGAAGGGTTCTCAAAACAAGATCATAATTAGTTATGACAACTTGTCAGTCAAACACTATTGTCTTAAAAGTTAAGATATTAACACCAAAACACGATCATTAAGGTTATATGAATACACCACAAGATACATTAGCGTTATCTGAAAAAAACGTTTCATTAATACCAATTACACAAACATGAGATGTTATGACTTGGAAACGTTAGAAGATAGTAGTCTGAAAGGAGTTCAGATAACTTCAAATAGTTTGGAAAGGAGTTCCAAAAGAAATGTTCCACCATAAGTTTTCATTAATGGGATCATGAAACTTAGAGACATCATGCTAAAACGAAATTAGAGACATCATGCTAAAACGAAATTCACACAAATCAATGTCTAGCTGACTCATTCGCTAAACATATACCTCAATCTGTATATGAGGAGCAAGTTGATAGGAGTTAGACATGCTAGACTTGAGTTTGATTTGTTAGTATTGGGTGCTTTCGAACAATATGTTGAAACATTAGTGTTTTATATTGATTTAATGGTTAAACGCATTATAAATAGATGTTTCTATGATCGACATTTTGTACGTTTTAGAAATCCTTGAATAATGTATTATATTCTAAATGTTCGTAGTCGATCAGATTCATGGGAAGCAATCTGAATGAAAGATTATTGTGAATTGGATGATTGGAATGAAAGTCCAAATAGTTGGACGTCATATTCACAGATATTTTCATTAGAGAATGATTATTGAACGTAACTCGCTTCAAAACTATCTTCATGGATCAAGGTCTTGAGAAGTTTTGAATATGGTAAGATCTATTGAGGCACACACTAGAACTAACTATGACTAAAGTTTTTTATTTAATCTTATTTAACGATGTACCTTAATAGGCAGTAATAAGGGTATGATTAGGAATGAATCTGAAGATAAGTGGGAGTTGTGCGTAGCCAAAGGAATTCTGTTCTCCTTTGATTAGGAGCTGGACATTCTGGCGCCCTCGTTGATTAAATCTGGTATAAAACGCGTGGTCACGCACAAACTAAAGAGTAGTTTCTTTAGACCATTCTTGAATTGGAGAACGGGAACAAGAATAGTTGAACGCATATGAGAAGTGACTTGTATCCATGTCTCATGTTCAACGGATGACCTAAGCAGAAAGGACACATAGATACGCTTGCCATGGCTATTGTACTTGGTTAAGTAAAGGTTACTTGAACACAAGGAATTAGTTAACGATTCTAAATACGTCATACCTTGTTAGGGGCGATGAGATGCAGCGACGTCCACCATTGTCTATGTTGACCCGATTAATTGATGAATCGTACAAGTGGGAGATTGTTGGATATTAAATGTCCGTTCATCATTAATATCAACGTTACTATCGAGATACGATCCGAAGAGTTACACTTTGGGCAAAGAACAAATCACAACGTTTAATTGTTAAACGTTATTTCACGAAACAAATATCCAGTGGATTAAATATCTAGAGAGATATTTATTTGTTACGTCATATTTGATTATTTAGAATAATTAAAGCTAACAATAAATAAAACGAGGTTTTATATATAATGGTTATTTATAAGGGGTTCTTTTATATTTAATGGTTAAATATAAATTATTCAGTTTATACAAGTTGTAGATTCATAGCTTATGTATAAGCTGTTGTCATTTATTGTATGTTTAAACAATTTTAGACTAGTTTAATTTCTGTCATTTCATTAAATGTAATTTCAGTTTTCTGTAATTTTACTGCTTTATTAGCTAAGTCTGCTCCATCGAAACTACTTATTTTCGACTGAGCTTGTTCAATCGAAACTAGTAGTTTCGACAGATGGTAGTTTCGACAGTTCTGTGTATCACTTGTAATGGTCAATCGAAACTAGTAGTTTTGATTGAACATAGTTTCAATACCTGTCACTATTATAAATAGCCTAGTTTGAGAATGTTTAGGGTGTGAGTAGCGGCTGTAACCCTGAACCTTTTCTTTCACATTGTTCTTGAATCAATACAATTTGCAGTTGTTTATGCACTGTGTTCTTACATTTTCATACCATTTGCGTGTTATTTCATAGTGTGGTTAGCCGGTTATCTTCACCAACACTGTTTCTATCATCTGTTTCACCACCATACACATAGTTTCCGCCTGTGTGTGTGTAATCGATCAAATCAGTGATTTCAAGTTAAATCTGGACCTACAATTGGTATCAGAGCTATATGCTCTAGTGTTTTTTAGTGTTATCAAGTTTTGTGATCGATTCTAGGTGATTTATGAGGTATTTTGAGGTTTTTGTTGGAATCTGCACATAACATCTCAAACGTACTGTTTCATCGTTTTTCAAGGATTTTTGTTTGTAATTTCAAGAATCGGAGGTTGGATTAGTGATCACGAGTGTTAGACGAAGGTTTTCGCCTGAACTATTGATTTCTGGAGCTTATCATCAGTGGAGTATTTCTGAGCTTGGAGAAGAAGGCATCGAAACTACTGGGGACAGTTTCTGATTTTTGTTGATCATCGAAACTTCTTCTCTACGTTTTGTCGGGAGAAGGTACTATCGAAACTAGATTTTTGTCTTATCTCTATAGAAACTGTGGTTATCGAAACTTGTCTGTGAAATTTTCAGTATCGAAACTAGTTGTTTCGATAGAAGTTGTCCTATCGAAACTAGTTGTTTCGATAAAAGTTATCCTATCGAAACTAGTTACTGTTTAGTTTCGATACCAAATATTATGGCCACTTCAAGGTCAATAGAACATTCTGGGGGAAATAGACCACCTGCTCTTGTGTCCACAAGAGAATTTGATGACTGGACTAAAAAGATGAAGCTTTTCTTTCAATTTCACGATTATACATTATTGAGTTCTATCACCGATGGTCCCCACAAGCCCGTAACTACTGCTAATGTTCAACGTCCTAAGTTAGTATCTGAGTATGATGAGAAAGATCTTGCCTTGATTGCCCGAGACAACAAGGCCTACGGGACTATTGCCATGGCTCTTCCTATGGATATTTTCAACATCTTTGCTAAGTACACAACTGCCAAAGATTTATGGGTTGCATTGTGAACAAGATATGAGGGAAGTGAGGATGTCAGGGAAAGCAAAAGAGATCTGATCAAGAAACAATATGAGATGTTCAGCAGTGTAAGGGGAGAATCAATGTCTGATTTTTTCAACCGTTTCTCAAGCGTTGTATCAAGGTTGAAAGTAATGGGAGTTGAGTACCCTACTCTTGATCTAAACAAGAAACTCCTAGATTCTCTTCCTGAGGAATGGAATATGTATCGCATCATGATTAAAAAGACTGAGAATCTGAGTGCTCTGTCTCAACAGGAAGTCTATAGCATTCTTGAATCTTATGAAATTGAGATTAAGAAGGGAGCAGTCACCCTGTCAAATCAGTCTGGAAACACAGCTCTTATTGCTGGATCAAGCTTGTCCGGTAGCACATACTTCCAGACTGATGTCCCTCATTCAGCTGCTGCAATTAATTCTAGCAGCTCCTCTGCTCCTCAGAAGACTGTCACCATGATTCCTGATGATTATATCCCAATCATGACTGCTTTCATGTCATGCTATGATGCACTGATTTCTGGAAATCTAACACCGGTTAGCTTTCAACCTGATGACTTGGAGCAGATTAATCCTGATGATTTGGAGAAAATGGACATTGATTGGTGCATGGCCATGTTGACCTTAAGAGCCAAAAGATTCATCAAAAGGACTGGCATAGACAGATTCAAGTAGGGAAAGACACTTGGGTTTGATATCAAGAAGGTGAGATGCTACAATTGTGATCAGCTGGGTCACTTTGCCAGAAACTGCAAGGAGCCGTCCTCCAAGGATCAGCAAGAAAAAAAGATTTTCTCTGGAAAACAAGCTGCCAATCCTCCAAAGACAAACACATCTTCAAGTTCCACAGCTCTTGTGTGTCAAGCTGATGGACACTATCATTGGGGAGAACAAGCTGAGGAAGCTGTTCATAAAGCCTTGATGGCTGATGTGGAGGACAAGGGCAAGTGTGTCATGATTGAACCTACTAAGGATCTCACTGCTGTGCCTGCAGAGGTTATTTCTAAACTTTGTAATTCCATATCTTGCTTAAATGAAATTCAAAAATACAGATTCATCAATCAAGCCTTGATTGATGAACGAGATCACATTAAGGTGATGTATGTTGCCAAAAATGAGAAACTTTACTTCAAGAATTTTCGTGACATATCTGGTGAAAATCATTCTTTAATTGTGCAACTCAATACTCAAACCATTAATAATACGATTTTAACTGAAAGAGTCCAAAAGGCAGAAAAAGCCAAATTACAGGTTGACCACATGGATATGGATCAGAAAATTCTGTTTGGAATAATTGATAAACAATTTAATAGAAAAGGCACAGAAGGTCTTTGGTATAACTCTCATCCACCTCCTTATTCTAAATCAGGGAGATTTGCCGATATGCCAACTCCATATGTTTCCACACCTTTTGTTTGCAAATTATCTCCTGATGATTATATTACATCCTCTGATTCTGACAGTTTTGCTTCTTGTGCAGAATCAAACTGTGTAAATTCCGAAGATGATTGTGATGAGAGTACCAATGAAAGAACTATTTTAAAAGAACTTGAGTCGGATGAATGTAATAATATGTCCGTGTCAAAACTAAATATTTATGAACACGTTGAAAACTTGTATTTTGATTCTATGCCTGCTGAGCATACGGGTTTGGGATGTGATGTTTCGAAATTTAAAAATGCTTTGCCTTTTGTTCCTAAATCTTTGAATGTTATGCCATGTGTTACCAAGTTTAAAAGTGCAGGAATTATTGTGAATGATGTACCACGTGAAACCATGAGCAACATGGACATTTTCAGATTAAAGGAAGCACATCGTCTTCAAGACAAAGTTATTGATGAGAGAACTGTCTCATGTTCAGATTCCTCAACATCACAATCATCTTCATCTTGTGATGACTATTATCCGGCTAAGATATCTTGTGAAAACGTTTGTTTTAGTTGTGGTGCCTCAAATCATGTTTCAAAAAGTTGTAAATTGACAACCACAAATTCTAATGAAGAATCGCCTTCCAAAAGTTCATTAAATTCTTATGTGTTGCCTAAGTCTTCTCACAGTAGGAAATCTAGGCGTAAAAGAATTAAAAATGCTAAAAATTATTTAAAACGAACTTGGAAAATTAAAAATAATGTTCTATTTGATGACCGTGCTTCATCAAAGGATCGTTGTAATTATGATTCCAATGAGATGTCATATCCTGACACTAAAATCTCTTGATTGAAACAATATTGGTCAAAATGTCTAAATGGTTCGGTGTGTATAGGGTCAATCAAGAAGAATAGGCGATAACATCTGGCATGTAGATAGTGGATGTTCAAGACATATGACTGGGCACTTTAACTTGCTGCAAGATTATCATCAGATTGATGGAGAGTATGTTGCTTTTGCTGGAAACCCAAGAGGAGGAAAGATTGAAGGATAAGAAACAGTATCAAATGGAGTAAATAGTCTGGAATTTGTCAACTACGTTCCTCAGTTGAAATACAATCTGATGAGTGTTTCACAGATTTGTGACAAGAATTTTTATGCTTTATTCAATTCAAAAGAATGTCTTATCTTGAAGCCGGGTGTGGTGATTCCGGAAGAACTTATTCTCATGCGTGCTCCCAGAAGATACAACACATATAGCCTGGATATGAACAACCCATCGGGCATTGAATCGTGTTTTCTCTCTAAGGCTTCTGAAGATGAATCTTTCCTGTGGCATAAGAGGTTGGGACATGTCAATTTCAAAACGATGAACCGACTGGTTCGAGGCAACCTAGTCACTGGATTACCTCTAAAAGATTTCACTCTTATGGAACACTGTATCTCATGTTCCAAGGGAAAACAGCACAAATCTTCACATAAGCCTAAAACCACAAATTCCATTGACTCTCCTCTCCAATTGCTTCACATGGATCTCTTTGGTCCGGTAAGTGTCATGAGTCTTGGACGAAAGTCATACTGTCCAGTGGTAACAGATGATTTTTCTCGATTCACATGGGTGTTCTTCCTAGCTAAGAAAGATGAGACCCCATACATTTTAAAAACCTATCTGCTTCAAATTGAGAACCTCTTCAATCTAAGTGTGAAGACTATCCGCAACGATCATGGAACAGAATTCAAAAATGCAACTCTTGATTCCTTCTGTGAAAGCAAAGGAATTTCTCGACAATTTAGTGCACCTCGTACTCCTCAACAAAACGGTGTAGCTGAAAGGAGAAACCGCACTTTAATTGAAGCTGCACGAACTATGATTGTTGACTCTAAGCTTTCCGTGACTTTCTGGGCTGAGGCGGTCAACACTGCATGTTTTGTGCAAAATCGGGTTCTTATCACTAAAAGTTGCAACAAGACACCTTATGAGATCATGTACAAGCGCAAGCCAGTTATTGATTTCTTCAGAAAGTTTGGGTGTGTGTGCACAATGCTGAACACTTTAGATTAGCTCAACAAGTTTGAAGCCAAAGCTGATGAATGCTATTTTGTTGGTTACTCATCCAATCAACGTGCTTTTCGTGTCTACCATAAAAAGAAAAGGATAGTTATGGAGTCCATTGATATCAATTGGCGTGAAAAAAAATCATACGGACACAAGAGACGGTCCCAATTGGCTCTTTGACGTCGATTCAGTTTTTAAGTCATTTAATCTTCCTGATTTCTCTATTGAATCAACTCATGCTAATCCTTACTTCTCTATGAACAATCTAAGGAACATAAATGATCAAGGCTCTTCCTCATCTGCTCATGTTGAAATTCATGTGGTTACTAATGCTGAATCTGATATGGAGTCTTCCGGTTCTGGTGCAGCAAGTGAAACTGTTGAAGACAACTCCATTCCAATAGTAGATGTTGCACCACAATCATCTGCTGAAGATCATATTAATGATATTGCCGATCTTCCTGCTGAAAATCTTACCAATTTGGAAGAAGTCGTGGAAGAAGATGAAATTCATCAACTGCGAATTCACAAGATTCATCCCACCAATAACATCATTGGACCACTCAATGTGGGTGTTAGTACCCGGAGTGCCTGTGAAGCATTTGAACACAACATTTTTTCCTGCTTCATTTCTCAAGTTGAACCTAAGAACATTAAATCAGCTCTGCTTGAAAACAGTTGGGTGGAAGCAATGCAGGAAGAGCTACAACAATTCTCAAAGCTACATGTGTGGAATTTGGTAGATCTTCCCAAGAACAAAGTTCCAATCGGCACTCGTTGGGATTTTCGCAACAAAAAGGATGAAGGCGGCACTGTGATTCGAAATAAAGCTCGTTTGGTGGTTCAGGGTTTCTATCAAGAAGAAGTGATTGACTATGAGGAAGTCTTTGCACCAGTGGCTCGCTTGGAAGCCATCAGAATGTTTCTCGCCTATGCAGCCTACATGGACTTCACCGTCCATCAAATGGATGTCAAAAGCGCATTTTTGTATGGCAAAGTTCAAGAGGAAGTATATGTCAAGCAGCCGCCGGGTTTCATTGATCCTAATTTTCCAGACCGTGTTTACAAGTTAGATAAAGCATTGTACGGTCTTCACAAAGCACCTCGTGCGTGGTATGAAACTTTATCAAAGCATCTGCTTGAGAATGGTTTCACACGACGAGCAATTGACCAAATTTTGTTCAAACGGAAGGATGAAAAGGATACAATCATGGTGCAAATTTATGTGGATGATATCATTTTTGGATCTACAAATCCCCGTCTCTGCAAAGAATTTGAAGAAGTGATGCGATCTGAGTTTGAAATGAGTTCCATGGGGGAAATGAAGTTCTTTTGGGACTACAAGTTGATCAGTCTGAGTCAGGAATCCTTATCCATCAAGAAAAATACGTAAAAGAAATCTTGACCAAGTTCAAAATGGCTGATTCCCATCCGGTAAAAACTCTTGTGGAAGTTTGACATTGTTTGACTCCTGATATGGATGGTGAAAGCGTTGATCAACATCTCTATCGCTCTATGATAGGATTCCTCATGTATCTCACGGCCAGCAGACCCGACATCATGTTTGCAGTGTGCTTGTGTGCACGTTTTCAGGCTAATCCTAAACTCTCTCATTTATCTGCTGTCAAACGTATTTTAAGATATTTAAGGTATAAGCCAAAATTGGGTCTGTGGTATCCTAAAACTGACTTGTTTGATCTTGTGGCTTATTCAGATTCAGACTACGGGGGCTGCAACTTAGACCGAAAATCCACTTCTAGAGGTTGTCAATTCCTTGGCAACCGCCTTGTCTCATGGCAATGTAAGAAACAATCCACCGTTTCCCAATCCACCGCCGAAGCCGAATACATTGCCGCAACCCTCTGTTGTTCCCAAGTCAGATGGATACACCATCAGATGCTTGACTATGGGATCACATTCCATGAGACACCCATTATGTTGACAACACTGCCGTTCCCCATATCACCAAAAACCCCGTTCAGCATTCCAAAACAAAACACATTGAAATTAAACATCATTTTATTTGTGACTGTGTTGAAAAGAAACATATTCAAATCGTTGAAGTCAAAACCGACAAACAAACCGCAGACATCTTCACAAAGGCTTTTGACTCTACCAGATTTGCCCAACTGGTGGAGATGCTTGGAATGATTAACTTTCAGTAAATTGTGTGAATAGTATTTTATTTTCTAAATTTTGATTAATTAACAAAGAAAATTTCAAAAAGATTTTATTTTTATGTACAGTTTCTACGCAAATCTTTTGGGGGAGAAATATAATATTTTAATGTTGAAAAGAATTGTTGTGTATATAATCTTCAAGTGGTTTTGAATTGCAAAAAAAAAACAAAAAAAAAATTTGAATCTGACCTTTGAGAAATGATAGTGTCTGATCTCATCTCTTGGACATGGAATGGACCAAAAGCGATGGTGTTTACTGAGGTATAGCCGGTAGGCCCGACATATGGTTAAAACTTGTAAGTAGTGTGAAATACTAATATATATATATATATATATATATATATATATATATATATATATCTCATACTTGTGTGTTTGAACCCATTATTGAAACATCTAACCCATTTTTATATCTAAGAAAACCAATTCAATCAGATACAGGATTACGTATTGGATTCCTATTCATACGCCAAGTGACCGTAAAAAATAACGATATTTACCACCGATGACCCCGTATGTTTTGCTTACGCAAAGATCTCGGGTGCTCATCCTTTTCCCATCCACTTGGATGATTTGACCCCGTCTGTTTTGCTTACGCAAAGATCTCGGGTGTTCAACATTTTTCTATCCGCTTGGATAATTTTACGACTTCTTCTGTTTTGCTTACGCAAAGATCTAGAATGTTCATACCTTTTTAATATCTACTTGGATATATTTTATTTTAAATTTTCTAAATCCACTTGGATATCTTATTTTGTTTTGGTGGTACTTTGACATTACTAAGACGGTACCTTGGTTAATCAGAAAGAGATGATAGGATGAAGATGGGTACTTCTTGAGGATTTATAGGTTTTCAAAATCATTTTATTTCAATATGTGGGGTACACCTTGTATATTGCTTAAATGGTACCTTTTAATCACATGAAATCTTTGTACAAACAAATGTTCGGGTTTACTTTGCACAAATGCCAGCTATCTTCAGGGACTCACAGTAGTTAATTGCAAAAAGAAGTGTTTCAAGAGACTGACCAGATCTGATCTCATTTTGGATCTTTTTCAAGAAGATAAGTGTAAATATCTTGTGTATAATTTCATTTCTGTAGTTAAGTCTGTTTTAACAGTGTATATATGTTAGTCTTGTTTCTGCTATTTGAACTATCGAAACTAGTTGTACATATCGAAACTATTTTGAACTATCGAAACTAGTTGTACATATCGAAACTACTTTGAACTATCGAAACTAGTTGTACATATCGAAACTTCTTTGAACTATCAAAACTAGTTGTACATATTGAAACTACTTTAAACTATCGAAACTAGTTGTTTCGACAGGGGCACTTTGGTTATCTGTCTTACGCAAATTAAATGCCTTCATAATCTATCCCTTCCTTCATACTGAGTTTCACTCTTCATTTTCGAACCCTCTCCACCTTCTCTGTCATACACAAAATCTCTCAAGCCATTGGTCTGAGTTGCAAGATATCGGCGTTAATCACCTGATTTTCCCCCGTTGTCACCATCGTCTCCATCATCAGGTAACGTCTCGCTAGTTCATTTTGGATGATTTTTGCAAATCGGCAGACCTAGGGTTTCAAAGTTTAAAATTTGTTCGACTAAATCTACATAATAACAGTCGTTTTTGTGCTTATTCGTGTTTGCATACATCTCTATCATCTTTGAACTCACGATTAATGTCTATTCTTGCAGATAACAGTCTCACATTCGGTAAGATGAAGTTCTGTCACTTACAGGCCACTCTAAACCCTTCATTAAATTATTTATATTAGTCTGAGTATCGTGAATCAAAGGGGTTTGGGTTTCAAAACCAAGTAGTTTCGATAACGGGGTTCAACTCTTTCAAAATTTCTCAAAAGGTTTTCAATCGAAACTACTAGTTTCGACACCCAAACTTGCCCTAGTATCTCTAGTTTCGATAAGTTCATCTCCATTGAAACTAGTTGTTTTGACAGTATTGATTTCAAAATTTTCTAAGTATTGATCAAAGCTTATTGCCTCTATCGAAACTACTTGTTTTGATAAAGTTGTTTGTTAAATTAACCAAGTTCATCTCAATCGAAACTAGTTGTTTCGACAGTAAGGATTTCAGATTTTTTCTAAGTGTTGATATATCTTGTTTCGGTCAAGTATTTTCAGAAACTTTACTTCTTGTGCAAAATTGATGAATTTTACAGGTATGGATCTCTTATTCGTAAAGAGACACAATGTCTGTGCATTCCTTAATGCCAATGATCCAAAAGCTGCAGAGTTCATTCGCGTCTTAAACTTCCTGGCAAACTCCAACATCAGCTTTGCCATCAGCAACAACCTGCCGGTGTTTGATACATCTATAAGAGAATTTTGGGAGACTGCAGAGATCATCACAGTTGAAAATGTGGAGCACATCAGAGCAACTGTGCTTGGCTAAGAAGTCTTGTTTTCTGAAGCTACAGTTAGAGAGGTGCTGCAGTTTAATGACAATCAGATGCACCCATTGAATTTCCAATCTTCTATGTTAAAGAATGCTTCAGAAGATTGGGTCATCCAGAAGAATTCAAAAGTGGTCAGATAATCAAGAACTCCTTACCAAGCCACGGGAGATACGTAGTGCACGTGTTTATTCACTGCCTATCAATCAGAAAAGGAGGTTTTGATTCAGCAAACAACACTCTGGGCTCAGCAATTTTGGAGTTAGTCAAGGGAAGAGATTACAATTTTTCTGGCTTCATCTTCAGACAGTTAAAGGACAACCTAACAGGAGCCGTGAAGGAGAAATTTCTGGCATATCCAAGATTTCTATAGATTATCATCAATCATCTTCATCCTGAGCTGCAACAAGTTGGGAACACCTTTGTGTTCGACCATATGATTGCCAAGACTCTCAGCTATATGAGAAACAAGAGAACCAATAGGGATATAGCTTCCCCTGTTTGGTCATATTATTGGTGAAGAAGAAGAATTCATTCCTGATATTGACCCCGATCTAGAAGAAGAGATCTTATCATCTGATGAAGAAGAGATGGAAGTTGAACAAGATCAAGGTAATCAACCTATTGATGAATCTGAGATTGAGATAAACGTCCCTAATGTTCAAGAAGAAGAACAACCCATCATTGAGCCTGTGATAGAGGCTCCTTTTGTTGAACAAATACAGATAATTCAAGAGCCAGCAGTTAATGTTGAAGCTGGTATGCATGAAGCTGAGGAGGAAGTTGCAGAATCAAGTGGAACTCTGGATGGAGGAATCTATGGATCTGACTACTACAAGTCTGATTCAGATGATAAAGCAAAGCATCTTGCATCTTCCTCCAAATGGCAAGTTGAGTCAGGTTCTGATTTTGAGAAAGAAGAGCCTAGGGCAAAGAAAATCAAGACTGGATTAGAAGATTTGTCATCCTCGACAGATTCTTTATTCACTACTCCACAACCAACTCCAGAACCATCTCCACAACCTACATCTCCACATCAATCTCCCATCCCTACAAAACCTACATCTCCACATCAATCTCCCATCCCTACACAACCTAAATCTCCACATCAATCTCCCATCCCTACACAACCTACATCTCCACATCAAACACCCATCCATACTCCTCCCACATCACCACATCATGAATCAACCTCTCCTATACCTAGAGTTAAAAACTTAAGCCTTGAAGTGAAGAAAATGCAGGATAAGATTCAAAACAAGGATAAAGAAATTGAAGGCCTAAAATCTAATCTGCATGATGTCCAGGAAGAGGTTAAAGACCTGAAGCTGGAAGTTGGGGGTCTACATACCCAGATTGACAATCAATAAACCCAACTTGAAACACAACAGAGACTAATCTCAAAGCAAAAAGAAGAATTCAAGGCCTTAGCTGAAGCGGTGGAACAGCTCAAAGCCTCAATGATAAAACATGTGCAACAACAACCAACCACTTCAACAACTCAGGGGGAGACCACATCTGTAGTTGAACCCTTATCTCCTGCCCTTGTGACTAATCTAGAGTCTACACTAACTATCTTTTCTGGCCATGCTGAGAAGACAAAGGAGGCAGTTGAAGTCAAGGTTGAAGAACCAGAATTAGACCTTCCCTCAGCAAGTGAGAGAAGAGATGCAAGGAAGAAAGGGAAAGGGACTTCTACTGAGATAGAGACCATGATTCTGGATGAAGAAGACATCCCATCTGATGACGAGCTGAATGCCCTTTTAGATGAAATTGAAAACTATGGGTATAATGATCTTTATCCAGAAATTTTGACCACCGAGGAAAAAGAGACTGAGATAACCAGATACTTCACAGAAGAAGGAGAGGAAATTCAAACCTTATCTGATGAAGAAAAAGGCGAAGAAGATGTTCAGGTTAATCTTATCAAGACAGTCACTCATGAACCAACCACTACAGTCTTTGAATCAAGTCCATCACAAGATCCAACCTCTGTTACACCTGAACCTCCAATTTCAAGAAAGTCTTGGTTTAGGAAAATCATTCAGGAAGAAACTCCTAAAACATATGAATGGATAGCTGAGCATCAGGAACTAAAGAGGCCTCCAATTGGCTGGAAGTATGATGCTGAAAGGAAGCTCTTTATTATCAGAAGATATAGAGGGGGAGTTCAGCACTTTAAAAATATGACTGACTTCCAGACCCTTCCTTTCTATGACCTCAGGGATTTAGCCAAACTTCCCCTTCAAAACCCTGGGAAGGTTATGATGGCTTATGACTTTGAGAAATTTCTGCATTCTCAAGTCAATAATGATTTCAAGGGAATGAAGCCTAGGAAAACTCAAAAGAAAATCTCAAAGACAAGGTTTCATCCTAAGACTAACAAGCCATATGTGTTCTTGAGGTACAAGCCTGCCCAAACTCACAAGACCATCACCATTCCAAAATCTGTACCTGTCCGGCTGCAAACTTTCAGAAAGTGGTACTATGACCCAATCATTGGCAGTGCAGTAATAGAGTGTGAGGGCAAGGAAGACATCACTATCTTTGAGCCTATGGAGTTGTTGAAATTTCAGCCTGAAGATCTGGAGGTACTATTCCAGAATCACATTCAGGCATACAGTGATGAAGATGAAGCTGATGCCAAGGCCTACCAAAGAGTTGTATCTCTCCATATTAAACCATTCATCCCAAGGACAACTGAAGGACCAGATGCTTGATGAAGAGCTGAAGACAGTAATGCAACAGCTTAGGGGGAGATTGTAGATTCATAGCTTTTGTATAAGCTGTTGTCATTTATTGTATGTTTAAACAATTTTAGACTAGTTTACTTTCTGTCATTTCATTAAATGTAATTTCAGTTTTCTGTAGTTTTACTGCTTTATTAGCTAAGTCTGGGCCATCGAAACTACTTATTTTCGACTGATCTTGTTCAATCGAAACTAGTAGTTTCGATAGATGGTAGTTTCGACAGTTTTGTGTATCACTTGTAAATGGTCAATCGAAACTAGTAGTTTCGATTGAACATTGTTTCGATACATGTCACTACTATAAATAGCCTAGTTTGAGAATGTTTAGGGTGTGAGTAGCGGCTGTAACCCAGAACCTTTTCTTTCACATTGTTCTTGAATCAATACAATTTGCAGTTGT
Organism: Smallanthus sonchifolius; assembly: GCA_023525975.1. Taxonomy (NCBI): domain Eukaryota; kingdom Viridiplantae; phylum Streptophyta; class Magnoliopsida; order Asterales; family Asteraceae; genus Smallanthus; species Smallanthus sonchifolius. Next base: position 52,981,324 of record CM042028.1, read on the forward strand.
TTATGCACTGTGTTCTTACATTTTCATACCATTTGCGTGTTGATTCATAGTGTGGTTAGCCGGTTATCTTCACCAACACTGTTTCTATCATCTGTTTCACCACCATACACACAGTTTCCGCCTGTGTGTGTATGTAATCGATCAAATAAGTGATTTCAAGTTAAATCTGGACCTACACAAGTTTTGTTTATAATCATTGTAATTATAAACTTCGAGGACTAAAACTGATTAAGTGTTAATCAGTTAGTAATTAAATGTTGAATACATAGGGATTAAGATGTAAATATTGTAATTATATATACATGCAAAATCTTAAACCCTAAGATAATTTTTTGGCCTCCTCTCCCTTTTGCAAAAAAAAAACCATAAGTCGCAACCCCCCCTCGTTTACGACGCCGCCGGCCAGCCACATTTCACCGTCGTGCGCTGCCACCTGCCGCCACTGCCATTGTCGCGCAGCCACCCGGACCCGGCCCTTGTTGCCGCTGTGTACCTTCCGCGAGCCGAACCGGAAAGGAGGAGAGAACCGTGTTCTCATTTTGGAGTGTTTTCGTGTAACGAGTTCATGAGACGGATTCGTTTAAAGTCATCTAGCGTGACTTTCTTTGTACCCGAGTGTTTCAACCCGATTATTCGTCAAAGGATAAAACCCTAACACCCTATGGTTGTGTTTTATATTTATTATTGTCTAAACGCTGTGTAATCCGATCACTGTCGGATAAAGTTCTGAACTTTATTATCGTGTGCTTTTGTTTACGCTTCCGCCATTGTAAATCTGATTTTACGCTTCCCAACAAAAACAATAATTTAACTTTCAATATACTTTCTGTCAGTATATATGCCAGCCTAAAACCACAGGAAAAAGGGCAATAAGAACTCACCAGTTCTGCTATCACTGACCAAATATCGAGCTGTCAAGCTAGACGGGTCTCTACGGAAATCTGTACGAAGTCAACACGTGAAATAGGTCAACTTTTAGCTAGTGTCGCCAAAACTTGCGTTATTAACTTGTGTCGCCTACCAAAGTGTCGCCACATGAAATGGCGACACTACCTAGTGTCGCCAATCATTGGCATTTCTTGGGAACTACGCTTCGTCTTCTCGACTAGTGTCGCCCCAAGAAACAATGTCACCCCTTTACTATCCCCATATGAACACGACATCAAACAGGCCATCCAAAATCACAACTTTTATGTCCAAATCATGTGTTTAACCTCCATGAAGCTCTAAGGTTCTTGGTCCATTTTACACGTAAAAATTGGATCTTTATGTATAAAACCCCATGAAAACCCTAAAACCCATTTTAAACTGAAAAACGTAAATCTAGGTAAGTTTGTTACCTGTTTTCGTGTGATTCTTCTCCTCTAAGCTTCAACAAGTATCCAACAACAATCCAGGAGCGAGATAGGGTTTAAGGACCCTCCCCCTTCCCTTTTTTTCCTTCTTCCTCATATAACCCCGCTTAGACCCCGACTCTTAAATCCTTTTATTTTCCCGAACCCCGTTTAGTTATTTGGGATGTTACAAGTAGTGGCAACTTAAGCAATAACAACTAAGAGTAGTGGCAACTATAAGTTGTGGTAACTATAGTAGTTGCAACTTCATATTGTTGATCTTTATCAGCACTAACTTTGTTCTTTTTTCATTGGTACCATGCGGCATCGTCAGTAGCAACTTAGATCTTTTTACTTATATATTCTTAAGAAATCTATTATAATATTTCATGGAAATAAATCTTTAGAAGTGATAACCTAATAAACTCCTCATATTTGTTGATGGAAAATGTAAATGTGAATAGAACTAGAAATACAAAAATAAACTATAAGATACTCAATCTCTAATCATTATTGATCTTCCATGTGGCTTAACAGTTTATTTCTTGGTTGTTCTCAGAACGATTATCTAATAATTGGAAAAACTTCACACGGTATTAATCTAGTTTCTCAAGTGTTATACTAAAGTCATTCAAAGTTTTTTATTTCTTTAAAGTTACTCAAATTTTATTAAGTGTTCCAATCTTGTAAACTTTTTTTCGTACTTGTTAAAAAATATTAAAATTAAGTGACCTAAATGTAATATATATGAAACTTTATTAACTATTTAGTGATAACTTTTATTCTTAGATTTAACTTAAATTGAAAATTATGAAACTTGATTATTATTAAGTGGTTTTTTTTCCTTCACTATTACCTCTTACTTCAAAGTTCAATTAAAAAAAACAATAACTAAATAGTAATTAAGATTCATATATGTTTTATTTAGCCGACTTAATTTTGAAAACTTTTGACATTTATAAAAAAAATTCACAAGTTTATAACACTTAATGAAAGTTGCGTGATTTTATAGAAACAAAAAAAATAACTTTATGTGGCTTTAATCGAACACTTAGAAAACTTGATTACTATTGTGTGAATGTTATCTGTAGTTCCACTAAATATATGCATTTGAGTCTTCTATCATCTCATAAAGGATTTACGTGTTTATGTTGTCTATCCCCTCTAGGACATATAATAACGAATATGAAACCTATAAATGATCTTCTTCATTTTCTAAAATGTGATGATCTCAAAGAAGAATTTGTTTACTGATAATCTCGTGAATGAATATTACATGGAAATAAATAAATAGAGTCCTTATCTATGGAATACAGCAATAGGTTAGGAGTGATTCAAGGAAAAGATAAAAGGAAAGGAATTAAATAAATCAAATCTCAATACTCCCCCTCAAGTTGGAGCGTGTAAATTCTTGACGCCTAACTTGGCAAGTAAAAACGTAAGCTGTTCTGCTCCTAAGCCTTTTGTCAGAAGATTAGCAATTTGCATCTTTGTATCAATGTATTGAGGCTGAATGTCTTGTGAATCAACTCGTTCCCAGACAAAATAACAATCCATTTCCACACGTTTAGTACGTTCCTGGAAAACTGGATTGTTGGTAATGTGGCGAGCTGCTTAATTGTCACAAAATAAAAGGGTTGGTTTGGTTAACCGTATATCCAATTCCTTCAGAAGCCATCTTATCCATAATATCTAGCTCACAGTGGAAGCCATGGACCTATATTCGGCCTCGACGGATGAACAGGAAACGACCGATTGTTTCTTTGTTTTCCAAGAAATCGGTGCTCCACCAAGGAGAAGTAAATAGCCGGTTCGAGAGCGTCTTGTGATGGGGTAGCCCAACCAATCTGAGTCGCAGTAAGCGGTAAGGTTGCATCCACCTACACGGGGAAAAAGAACGCCTTGCCCTAGAGTAGCTTTAAGGTATCGTAAGACCCTATGTGCCGTGTCCATGTGAGTTTGTCTGGGGTCGGCCACGAACTGGCTAAGAACATTAACGGAATAAGCAATGTCAGGGCGTGTTGCCTGCAGGTAAAGGAGCCTCCCTATGATGCGTCGGTACCGGCTAGCATCGACTGTTGGTTCTTTTTCTCCTTTGTCTAGATTGAGATTTTGTTCCGTAGGGAAGGAACTAAGACGACAACTTAGTAAACCATAGTCTTTGAGGATGTCAATGGTGTATTTTCTTTGACTCATGACTAATCCTTCAGAGGTGTGTGCCACTTCAATACCAAGGATATACTTCAAACTACCAAGATATTTGATGCTGAAAAGCCTGTTTAGTTTCTTGAAATTTGGCAGAATTATTTCCCACTATAATTACATCATCGACATATATAAGGGCTGCTATGAAATCGTTCCCATTTTGTTAAATGAAAAGATCAGCTTTGGACTGATTAAAACCGTGATGAAGTAGTGCATTGGTAAACTTTTGATACCAATTTCTTGAAGCTTGTTTCAAACCACATAGGGATTTTTGTAGTCTACAAACTCTTGTCTCCCCTTTTTTAGCAAAACCATGAGGGATCTTCATGTATATTTCCTCGTTCAAATCTCCATGCTGGAAGGCATTGTTCACATCAAGCTGATGAATTTCTCAATTTCTTTTGACTGCCACTGCTAACAAAGTTCTGACAGTTACCAATTTGGAAACATGGGCAAATGTGTCATAATATTCGACCCCCTCTATTTGAGTGAATGGCATGTTTTCCTTTGGGCAAGTTTTCAAGTGTCCACGTACCGTTTTCTTCGAGGGCGCGTATTTTTTTCTTCATTGCCTCTTTCCATCTCTCATCTTTAACAGCCTGATGGAAAATTTTTGGCTCATCGTTTGAATCGATAACCACTAAAAAAGCTTTGTGAGATTCAGAAAAATTATTATAAGAAACAAAATTAGCCAAGGTATATACTGTGGAGGAAGCTTGAGTTGGCAGAGTTTGTGCGTGGTCGACCGATGTGTGTAATTTTACTAGGTAGTCATCAAGATGCTTAGGACGAGCCCTGTTGCGTTTTTTCTCAAACTGGTTCATGAATGGGATTTTGGGGGCTAACAGTTTCTGTGTTTGGGCTTGGGGAATTAGAATTGTTTTGATTTAAATGGGCTCCACTTGCTCAGAATGTGGATTTTCTAAATTTTGAACCTCCTAACTTGGGCATTCATTAATGGGCATTTGGCCCACTTCAACCTCTTGATTTGAGCCTTCGTTAGTAGGTATTTGGCCCACTTCTTCCATGGCATTTTCTTGTACGTTAGTGGTTTATTTGAAAACAGTTTCCCTTGGACTTTCTTTTTCTACAAATCCGATTTCAAAGGGATATTCCATTGAAGCTGTTTCTTTTAAATCTATCCTCATACCTTTGAAAGGAAAATTGTCCTCATGAAATTTCACATCTTCGGAAACAATGATTTTCTTATTTTCAATTTAATAAATTTTGTACCCTTTAGTACCTGGTGGGTATCCCAAAAAAACCCCGGGCCTCCCCATTGGTTCGAACTTGTCCCCTTTGTTTCGGTGCTTCTATAGTATGTGAAACAACCAAATATTCTTATAAAATGGTAATCCGGTTTTTGACCGAATATGGTTTCATATGGGGTTCGGTTTTCCATAGCTATAGAAGGTAAACGATTAATGAGGTATGCTGCAGTTAACACACATTCACCCCAAAACCGTTTTGGAAGATTGGCTTCAAATCTTAGTGCCCGGACGGTTTCAATTAAGTGTCTATGTTTTCGCTCCATAATCCCATTCTGTTGTGGAGTATGAGGACAAGTTGTTTCAAGTATCATTCCTTGTTCATTGTAAAATTTGAGCACAACATTAGATGTGAATTCACCACCGTTGTCACATCTAATGCGTTTTACTAATTTCCCAAATTGTGTGTTTATCATTTTGCAAAAGGAAATTAGGCATTGACTTGCTTCATGTTTATGTTTTAGTAAGAAAACCCAAACGCCCCTACTAAAACCATCGACCATAGTAAAAAAATAACTCGCACCCGAAAAGGACAGAGTGCGATATTTTTCCCAAATGTCACAATGTAATAATTCAAAACAATCGTCTGTTCTAGTATTACTTTCTTGAAAAGGAAGACGAGTGTGTTTTGCTTTTGAACAAGAGTCACACAATTTATTGATAGAAAATTTACCAAGGAAATCGATTTGAGCTAGTTTGTCAGCGGAAGCATGTCCCAACCGCCTGTGATATGTATCCCCGGATGTCATCATGGCCTTTCTCTTGTTGTCAATTATCCGCATCCGGTACAAACCTCTTCTGCACTCACCTGTGCCGATCAAGTTCCTCGTGTATAGCCTTTGCATTACACGAAAATCCGGAAAAAAATGTTATAGCCGACTGTAAATCATTGCTCAACCGGCTAACGTATAAGAGAATGCAAGTAAACTTTGGTATATGTAAAACGTTTTTAATCTTTGTCCCTCCCGGTAAGGTACATTCACCTCTCCCGTTCATCTGTCTGTCGGCAACATCTTCTCTACCGACCATGGTGATTAGGTTTTGATTGTGATTTAGGTTTTGGGTTGAAGCCGCTCTGATGCCATCTAAAATGTGATGATCACAAAGAAGAATTTGTTTACTGATAATCTCGTGAATGAATATTACATGAAAATAAATAAACAAAGACCTATAGCTATCTATGGAATACAGAAATAGGTTAGGAGTGATTCAAGGAAAAGACAAAAGGAAAGGATTTAAATAAATCAAATCTCAATACATTTTGCATTGGAGTTGAGTCTCAAGCAGTATATTACCTTCCTCAAAAAGAAATCCAAGTTATAGCACTTTGTAGGACAACCATTCACATAAAAATAAAACATAACTTTTATTACAATATAATAGGATTACAATACAATGACAAAATTACAGAAAGAAACTAAAAAGAAAAAAGGAAACTGACAATGAATACATATTACACAAACATAACAAAATAAAAATACTGAAACAAAAGGAAACTAAAAATCGGGTAGAGGCTGAGGATTTCTGTTAAACAGAGGTCCCTTAAAACAGATTTCGGGCCACCCAGGTGAACCCGTCTGTCTCCCAGGGTACAACAGCCGATGCAGGAAGTACTGCCGGAATTAGCCTAGCACCCGATACTATACCTGAAACAAGAGCGCGAAGCGCGGAGAAAGCCAGAAATTCTTCTGGAGCAGAGTCTGTGTGCATATGCAATTTCAAACCTGGAATCCAAGCCTAGTTCATATAGGCTAGAGAGTTAATTCGCAACTAATGCAATCATTAACTCTAGGAGTTAAGTTTGCAACTAATGCAGTCATAACTCTGGGAGTTAAGAATTCGAATAGTCTCTTGCAACTGGAAAAGCTTGAACCCGACCCGAACCCGCGAGCCATCAGTAAAAAATACTAAGGCGGCTCGCGGCGATGCGAGCGTACGAAGTGCCAAGTGCGCCATCAAAACGCCACATTACGTACATCGCTCCTCGGTCTCGTGTCCGGTCCCGGTCCCGGTCCCGTGCCCGGGCCCGGGCGCGTCGGGTGCTTTGCACCCTTGCTATTGCCACTGTGTGTGTCTTGGTATACAAGAATACTCTTGTGTGAACCTTCACACTTATAAGCCAAGCAATAGTTTCTCATTCCTCCGATGTGGGACAGGCTCAATTCCCAAGACATGTTCAATTCCCAATGTCTCAACATTTATACACACAACTTCGAGCATCGATATCTCATTCATCTTAGCTCTATTTTGGACATGATTTGGTTCGTCGTGATCCTCTCACGTAATAGAATACGAACGTAATAAATAATAATTATATTTGTAACAAATAAGTCCAAAAATTTCCAACAATCCCCCACATGAATAGAGATCGATCCATACACTCAGGTGTCAAGATATAGTGTCAGCGGTTGAATATTGCAGGATAGGTAGGTGTTCCCTTTGAACCTTCCTTTGTGAAGTATACTTAGTCTCCTAGCGGTTAGTAGACTCGGTGTCCTTGAACTAAACCCCTTTTTATGTAGACGGTATCACACTTCACACAATACTCTTCCTGGTCTGGCTAACCCCTCATTGTCGTGTCCGTTATGGTCATGGAACACTAGCCTGGTTCTGCGAGAGCTCTAAGAATTGCGCCCCCCACAATTCCATTTGAAGCGACCCCACTTCTCTCTCACATAGGTGATCTCACATAAATCATTAAAGGCGTATGCCTAACCTTCTTTGATATCACTAACTTGTTATAGAAATAGGACTAGGAAGTATGCAACTCCCTTTGAATGTTGGGTTACTCCCCACAGTGACCTCAGTTTGTACAGTTAGGTTGTCCTATTGAGCCTAGATCATAGGATCTCCACTCTTCTAGGATAGGTTTTCCTTTGCACTAACTTATTCCAAGGGCTTTAGTCCCATTCCTCTCGACGACTTATATACTATCTCTTTGCTTAAGCCTTTTGTAAGCGGATCCGCAATGTTATCCTTTGACTTCACATAGTCAATAGAGATAACTCCCGTTGAGAGAAGTTGTCGTATCGTATTATGCCTTCTTCGAATGTGCCTTGATTTGCCATTATACATTGCACTTTGAGCTCTTCCAATTGCTGATTGGCAATCACAATGTATGCAAATGGCTGTCAACGGCTTTGGCCATCTTGGTATGTATTCCAAGAATTGGCGTAACCATTCTGCCTCTTCTCCAGCTTTATCCAAGGCGATAAACTCATATTCCATCTTGGATCTAGCTATGAGAGTTTGCTTGGAAGACTTCCAAGCTATAGCAGCTCCTCCAAGGGTGAACACATAACCACTCATGGATTTGGAATCTTTCATATCGGATATCCAGTTAGCATCACTGTATCCTTCCACAACAGCTGGATCTTGGCCATAATGCAGTCCATAATTCCTTGTGTATCTCAAATACCTTAGCAGTCTAGTCATGCTTTTCCAATGCTCAGAACTAGGATTACTAGTATATCTACTTAGCCTGCTAACAGCGTATGCTAAATCCGGTCGAGTACATGACATGAGATACATGAGACTGCCAATGATCCTTGAATACTCCAACTGAGCAACGCCCTTACCTCTATTCTTAGACAGGTGTTGGGTAGTATCAATCGGAGTTTGAGCCACACTTTTGTCCTCCGCATTGAACTTCTCAAGGATCTTGTCCACATAGTGGGATTGACTTAACACAAGACCGTTTTGGGTTCTAGTGATCTTCACTCCTAGAATCACATCAGCTAGACCCATGTCTTTCATGTCAAATCTTGCTTTCAACATGTCTTTAGTAGATCTGATCATCTTATCATCACTCCCAACAATAAGCATATCATCTACATAAAGGCATAGAATCACATAGCCTTTAGATGTATCTTTCACATAGACACACTTGTCACACTCATTTATTTTGAAACCACTGTTAAGCATAGCTTGGTCAAACTTTTGGTGCCATTGTTTTGGTGCTTGCTTCAAACCATACAACGACTTAACAAGTTTACACACCTTGCCCTCTTGACCAGGTGCAGAGAAACCCTCAGGTTGCTCCATGTAAATCTCTTCATCTAACTCCCCGTTTAGAAATGCAGTTTTTACATCCATTTGATGTATTTCAAGATTTCTCATTGCTGCAATTGCAATCACCAACCTTATGGAAGTTATTCGAGTCACGGGTGAGTATGTATCAAAATAGTCTAGACCTTCCTTTTGTCTATACCTTCTGTCTATACCTTCTGATCACCAACCTTGCCTTGTATTTGTCAATGGAGCCATCAGCTTTCATCTTCCTTTTAAATATCCAACGATATCCAAGTGGTTTATTTCCTGGTGGAAGATCTACTAGCTCCCAAGTGTGATTCTGTAAGATAGAATCAATTTCATTTTTGATGGCTTCTTTCCATTGTGGTACTTCTGAAGAGGAGACCGCCTCTCGATAGGTCTGGGGCTCACCCTCAACCATATAAGTAAGAAAATCAGGCCCAAAAGATTTCTCAATCCTTTGCCTTTTGCTTCTTCTTGGCTCAACCTCTTCTGCCTCTGATTCTTCTTGTGTTTCATGTTGGACAATCTCGTCAACCGGTGTTGATGAACTTGCATGCGTCTTTTCCAAACATGGAAACACATCTTCAAAGAATGATGCATTCCTTGACTCCATAATAGTGTTCTTGTGTATTTCTGGATTCTTTGAATCATGTACCAGAAAATGATATGCACTACTATGATGGGCATAACCTATGAACACACAGTCCACAGTTTTGGGTCCTATTTTTTGAACCTTTGGTGGTGGCACCACCACTTTGGCTAGGCACCCCCACACTTTCAAGTATTTATAGGATGGTTTCCTCCCTGTCCACAACTCATATGGTGTTACATCCTTTTTCTTGAAAGGTATCTTGTTCAAAAGATAATTAGCCGACAGAACGGCTTCCCCCCACATGTCTGGGGTTAACCCAGAACTTAATAACAGGGCATTCATCATTTCTTTTAAGGTACGGTTCTTTCGTTCCGAAATGCCATTTGATTGTGGAGAATATGGTGGGGTTATCTCATGTCTTATGCCACTTTGTGCACATAAGTTTGCAAATGGTGAAACATATTCACCTCCTCTATCGCTTCTCACAACCTTGATTTTCTTATTAAGTTGGTTCTCCACTTCATTTTTATATAAAATGAATTTGTCTATTGCTTCATCCTTACTTTTAAGTAAATATACATAGCAATATCTAGTACTATCATCAATGAAAGTGATAAAGTACTTATTTCCTCCTCTTGTGGGAATTGATTTAAAATCACAAACATCTGTGTGAATCATATCAAGGGGTTCGGTTATTCTTTCAACCGATCTAAATGACGATCTTGTTTGTTTGGCTTCGACGCAAGTTTTACATTTTAACTTTGAATCAATGGAAGAGGATGGTATGCAATCTAATTTAATTAAACGACGAATCGAATCAAAATTTACATGACCAAGACGACCATGCCACACATTAGAAGACTCAATCAAGTAAGCAGAAGTAGAAGCATTCTTATTCATGTTCTTTTTGATAGCCATTACATTGAGTTTAAACATACCATTATGGGCATAGCCCTTTCTAACAAACATACCACGTTTAGTTAAAACAAACTTATCACTTTCTATAACCATACGAAAACCGAACTTGTTAAGCAACCATCCCGACACAAGACTCTTGCGCAAGTCGGGAACATAAAGCACGTTGCTTAAAGTGAGCTCCTTTCCCGAAGTCCACTTCAAGATCACATCACCTTCACCCTTGATATCCGCTGTAGCCGCATTTCCCATATACAGCTTCTCTTCTCCCACAACCTCCTTAAAAGTATTAAAGAGGGTCTTGTCGGGGCAAACATGTCGAGTGGCCCCGGTGTCAATCCACCACCCTTTTGGGGGGTTAGACACAATGTTGACCTCTTCCATCATGGCGGACAGATCTGAGATCATAGCAACAAGAGGCCCGCCATCATCAATCATATGAGCCCTATCCTGTTTAGGTTGTTTACATTGGTCAACACGGTGACCCGATTCACCACAATTGTAGCATTTGCCTTTAAAAGAAGCCACCTTCTTTTTCACACCACCCTTCCTTGGTCCAAGGTCCACAAACTTGCCTTTGCCCTTGCCATTAGGCTTGTTGTTTTTGTACCCTTTATTCCCCCTTGAAAATTGACCATGTTCCATAAGATTGGCTTTTGCAGAACCTTCCACTTGGGTTCCCTTTAGAGCCAACCTATTGTCTTCTTCAATTCGAAGACGAACCACAAGGTCCTCAACAGTCATTTCCTTTCGCTTATGCTTAAGGTAATTCTTGAAGTCAACCCAACTAGGGGGTAATTTCTCAATCATGGCAGCCACTTGAAATGTCTCACTAAGAGTCATTCCCTCGGAGAGAATATCCCCAAGTATTATTTGTAATTCTTAAACTTGGTTAATTACAGTTTTAGTGTCAACCATTTTATAGTCCAAAAACTTAGCCACTACAAATTTCTTAGTCCCGGCATCTTCAGTTTTATACTTGCGTTCCAATGAATCCCACAAGTCTTTGGCTGTTGTTATCTTGCAATATACATTGTACAATGCATCTTGAAGGCCATTCAACACATAGTTGCGGCACAGGTACTCAGAGTGCTTCCATGCATCTAATGCAGTGATAGCTTGAGCATCAGCACCCTCAGCAAGTTGAGGGGGAGACTCAGTCAAAAACCTTGCAAGGTTTAGGGTGGTCAAGTAAAAGAGCATCTTTTGTTGCCACCTTTTGAAGTTCAAACCAGAAAACTTTTCTGGTTTTTCAGCATGATTGGCAACGGTCTGGGCTGCTTGGGTACCAACTAATGGTCCCATGGAAGTAGACCCCAGAATAGTGGATGAGGCTGCTGCAATTGTGGCTGCCATTTCTGAAACAAGAGCAGAAACAATTAGATTACACAATAGTTTGGTTTACAAAAAACCAGAAAACCAAATTATTGGTTTACAGAAAACCAAAAAACAAACTTTACAAATAAGTTTGCAAACACTGATTGTAATCCGAAAAATTATTTAGAAACAGTGAACGGTTGATGTTTTAAAAACTCTGTTTTAAGCTTGTAGGACAACCATTCACATAAAAATAAAACATAACTTTTATTACAATATAATAGGATTTTAATACAATGACAAAATTACAGAAAGAAAATAAAAATAAAAAAGGAAACTGACAATGAATACATATTACACAAACAGAACAAAATAAAAATACTGAAACAAAAGGAAACTAAAAACCGGGTAGAGGCTGAGGATTTCTGTTAAACAGAGGTCCCTTAAAACAGATTTCGGGCCACCCAGGTGAACCCGTCTGTCTCCCAGGGTACAACATCCGAAGCAGGAAGTACTGCCGGAATTAGCCTAGCACCCGATACTATACCTGAAACAAGAGCGCGAAGCTTGGAGAAAGCCGGAAATTCTTCTGGAGCAGAGTCTGTGTGCATATGCAATTTGTTTGCAGTTTCAAACCTGGAATCCAAGCCTAGTTTATATAGGCTAGAGAGTTAAGTTTGCAACTAATGCAATCATTAACTCTAGGAGTTAAGTTTGCAACTAATGCAGTCATAACTCTGGGAGTTAAGAATTCGAATAGTCTCTTGCAACTGGAAAGGCTTGAACCAGACCCGAACCCGCGAGCCATCAGTCAAAAATACTAAGGCGGCTCTTAAGCGAAGTGCCAAGTGCGCCATCAAAACGCCACAACGCACATCGCTCCTCGGTCTCGTGCCCGGGCCCGGGCCCCGCGTCGGGTGCTTTGCACCCTTGCTATTGCCACTGTGTGTGTCTTGGTATACAAGAATACTCTTGTGTGAACCTTCACACTTATAAGCCAAACAATAGTTTCTCATTCCTCCGATGTGGGACAGGCTCAATTCCCAAGACATGTTCAATTCCCAATGTCTCAACATTTATACACACAACTTCGAGCATCGATATCTCATTCATCTTAGCTCTATTTTGGACATGATTTGGTTCGTCGTGATCCTCTCACGTAATAGAATACGAACGTAATAAATAATAATTATATTTGTAACAAATAAGTCCAAAAATTTCCAACACACTTTTGCTCCCAAATATCAATATTATTTTCTCCTATGATTCAGTCTAATGATTTTCTTTCTGTCGGTTGATCCTTGACGGATCTTAACAAAATATTCAAACTTTGACTTAACTATTGAGGTGGCCAATGCGAAATTTCAAATGGTACCAATAATTCAGCCACAATAGTGGACCAAAATTTCACTATTTAAAGTTGAATTTGACTTTCAAGATGGGCCTTTATCCATTCAACTTATAAATATCTCTTCTACCGAATAACTTTTACCACAGATCAATTTCCACTCAACAGATCAATAAAGTTGAATTTGACTTTCAAGATGGGCCTTTATCAATTTCCACTCAACTGATCAATTTCCACTCAACTGGTGTTATCCATTCAAATTCGAATTTTTTTTTGACAAAATGGTGTTTTTTTTATTTGTAAAATGTTTCTAGGTATTGTATGGGATGTATTTAGAAATAGTCCGCTCGTGGAGATAGCGGATTCGAGTCCGCTCGTGGAGATAGCGGAGTCAATGGACTTTTTGATGAGGTGGCAGCTAGAGGGAGGATTCAAGTGAAAAAATATTAAATAGAACTTAAAAAAAATGCTTGACTCCGCTATCTCCATGATCGGACTTTGAATCCGCTATCTCCACGAGCGGACTCAAATGTCATTTTCTTAGAATCCGCTATCTGAGATAGCGGACCCCTATTTCCAAATACATCCCATGCAAAACCCAAAAACACATTACAAATAAAAAAAAACACCATTTCACCAAAAATTCTGCAAAATCTCAATCAAGGAACTATTTTTATTTCTATTAAATAATACCTTATGATGTTGACCAATCGAAAACAAATAGGGCTTCCGCTAATTGAATCCGCCGTCACTTTATTACAATTTATGGTTTGCATGATGATGATATTACGATGGCATTGTTAAAAAATAAGAAAAAAAAACTTTTCGAATTATCTTTGAGATTTCTTCTTCATTCGATTTCTCTCATTTTCCATCTTGTTTGGAATTTGCAAATAGGTTGATCTTCAAACTGTTTGCATATTTCTACGAGCCCTAATTTCGAGTTCTTCAGAAATTCAAAATATGTCTTTAAAAAATGTATTTTCACGTGACTATTATAAATTTTTATTAAGTTCATTTTTAAAACATTTTTTTCTCAACTGGGTATTGGCTTTTTTTTATCTAATTGATAAATGGTAATTTATATTAAGTTATATGTAAATTAACATAATGAGAATATGGAGATGATCGGGTGGGTCAGTGGCTTATTAGTGATCCAAATTGCCGTTAAAAAAACACAATGAGAATATATATATATATATATATATATATATATATATATATATATATATATATATATATATATATATATGGGTGGTTCATAAGAAAACTTATTTTTATGAGAAACCAAAAAACTCCCCCCTCAATTTTTAAATTTTAATAACTTTTTTATACGTTATTATATATATTTTTTTAATTACACCAATAAATTAAGCATTTTTTTATCTTAATTTAAGTATAATATTGCTATATAAAAAAATTAACGTGTCGGACTTTTTCGGTAGTAAATATATGTAGTATCATTAGACTGAATGATGGTACTACATATATGCAGTATGATAATACTTCATATGTATATATAATATGATAATACTGCATATATGTATTATGATCATACGATAATACTGAATATATGTAGTATCGAATAAATTCGACACATTAAAAAGTTTATTTTTAATATAACAATATTGTACTTAAATTAAAGATAAAAAATGCTCGATTTTATGTTGCAATTTTTTTTATAATTATCAACTCTTTTATAATTAACTAATTTAATTCCTATTAATTATTTGTAATCTAATCACAAATAATTAAACGTCTCATGTCTCGTTTTTAGTGCGATCGTGTTAGATTATTTAACTTTTTAAATAATCTTATTGTTCGTTGCTCATGGTGCAACCATTTGAATCCTACCTTGATAGCTGTACTATCAGATGTCGTTACTTGAACATACTAGTCCATCATAAACAAGTTTGGATAAACAAAACGTTTAAACGCCATTTGTCATGAAATCCACATGATTTCTTGTAATCTTGGTTGTTCAACAACTAGAGGTTGCTATACCCTGATGAAGGAATGCATTGGTTGTACAACGGGTAAAAGGGTAAGTAGTGACCACCACTTAGAAGTTAGTGTGGCCTCATAGATTGTAGTGCTTGGTGTAGACTACAATTTGTAGTGATATGTGGTATGAAGTTTTATATGTGAGATGTTTATTTTTGTGTCATAAATCATTTCTAGAAATGTTTAAGAACCGTTGATAAAAGTTAGAACTCGCCAGTTCTAGCAGACAATTTTAGCATTTTATGAGGAAAAAGTGCCTTAAAGGGCATCTCGGTGGGCTTTGCATTGTTGTGAAGACTGTAATTGTTAAAGTTTAAATTTATGTAATTACTTTAACGTTTGTATAGACTTTGCTTTTGGTTAATGAAAAGAGGATGAATTTCCCCTACTTTGTTTATGAATGCTTTGCGCCTCAATATTTTGTAAATAGATAAAAGTTCCATACTCAAAAACATGATGCTCGAGTAGGTGTCAAGCATAATACTAGCATTGTCTAAGGGGCTTCTTATAGCGAGTCAGAGTCAAATTATTACAGTGTCGGTCGTTTTGTTGTTACACTCTTAAACTATCCATAGTTTGATATAATAGGTAGGTTAGAATCATCCAAAACATGGTTTGGTTGACATTAAATTGAAGGATATAAACTAATGGATTATCTGTTCTAGCATCAAACGTAGAACATGTTTATTATACACTATATCCATCAATGAAAAAGGTATTGAAAGATTGGTAGGGTGTTCAAGACGATGGTTATTTATGGTAGCACAATGTGTTAATGAATTCGTTGATGATGGTAGTTTTGATGAAGAACAGTTCTCAACGAAATGCTAAACCATTCAACATTTGTAGCATTAGATGAGGATATCGAACCCATTTGTCTTGTCACTAACTAGGTCATTTAAGTCGGTACCGATGACGGTGATGTGGCTAACGACTAGGAAGAAAAACGTGAAGGCACATATGATGATACAGAGAGCGAAGATGGACCTATTTTTCATAATCGTTTTTTATGAAAATTAGTATATTTGTACATTGGGATTCATACATCGACCATGTATGTGGTACTTTTGCGTATTTGTAATACATATTTAAATCTTCTTTTTTGTAGCGATTTATGTGTCATTATAACAACCTACGATAAAATGCCACAAAATGTAAGATCCATAAATGAAGGATAAGGTAAATTCCACAAAATGTAAGATCCATAAATGAAGGATAAGGTGCTTTGTGTTTTTAAAGCATTTAATTATTAATGCATGAAATATTACGAGAAACAGGCATATCCATGTAGGGTTAAGTTAATGAGAAAACTCCTCTTTGTGAGAAAACTCGCGAAAACCGACCCAAACGAACTACGATTGAACTCATTCCAACGGCGTTAGAACCGGATTGTCAAACTCGATATAAATCCTAAAGCTAAACGGGTATTAATGTGTGAAATAAATGGGTAGCCTATCGGTTTTGATGTGTGAAATAAATGGGTATCCTACCGGTATTAATGTATGAAATAAATGTGTTTCTTCCTGATAAGGTTTTATTCCTTGAGTGGAAGAAGTCGTTAAAAAAAATATAAGATTCCTTTACGAAACGAGTTATAAGCCAAAAATTCAACGTGTGGATATAATAATTTCACCAACTTCTTGTCCAGTTTCTTTCTGAAAAGTTTCAATTAATTAGCACATTTTCTTATTTCCCTATCAACGTGTGGATATAATTTCTCTATATATATATATATTTCATATTTCATATTTCATATTTCATAATAACTACATCAGGATCAACCTTAAACTAAAATACATAAAGGAATGGCCTCACAAGTTTACTTAACTTCACTATTTACACACAAAGCTTTGTATCCACGACAGTTGATGAATATATCACCATTCAAAGGCTCCAAGATATGCATCTCTATCTTTCCTTCGGTTAGGCCTCGTGCAAGCACCAGCAACACAACCACGGAGGAATTTGTCGGTATGGTCATAACCTTTTTTTAGATCATGTATTAGTCCGACTACCAAAATTGTGTGGTTTCAATGCATTTGCAACGTGCATTAATATATCCACATCATTTATGAGCCAACATGCATTCATGCATTATTTAACGTGTCATTTTCACGCATTTGCTACACTGTATCCCACATCATTTATGAGCCGTGTAATTTTACGACCATCGTGATTCGGTCGCAAACAGGTCGCTAATTTGTGTCCGCTTCTGTGTGTCTCAATATGATCGCAAATGCCCAGTTGTGTAGTAGTGTCATCCATTCTTTGTTCATTCTTCCACATCTAAAAATTTTCTCGATTATTAGATTTGATGTCTCCCTTATGGATCAAGGACACTACGTCGTTCACTCGAGACAACAATTCTCTCCTCTTGGATCACCAAGGAATGAAGGTACGTTATTAGTTTCATGCTTGTTTTTATGAATGAAATAACTTGTCCAGGCAGTCTTGAGAAGAAGAAATGTAATCAATATGACTGGTTTTTTCAATAATTGATAGGTAACTCCACCGCAAGTTGATGATAACAACAGAATCGAAGAGCTCAAATACTATACGAGAAGAGCTTTAATGATGACTTCAGATCCCACAACGACATTAAAGCTAATTGACACTATTCAAATACTCGGAGTTGGGTACTATTTCTAGGAAGAAATTACGAAGAAGTTAGAAGAACTTACACAAGTGTTACCGAAAGATGATTTATATGCAGTGGCTCTAAATTTTCGCGTTAGACGACACAATGGCTTCCATACCAATCGTGCAGGTACTGTTTCATTACAACGTTGTTAACGTTTAACAATTAACATACATAAATATCTAAAATTTCATCTTTGCTAAAAGTAATTTTTGGTGAATTAAAACAGAAGTTTTCCAAAGTTTTATGGACGCGAATGGGGAATTAAACAAGTCGTCAAGTGAAGACATAGAAGGGTTGTTAAGTTTATATGAAGCTTCATACTTAGGTTCAAGTGAGGAAGATGTTATGTCACATGCCAAGGAAATTACTACAAGAAACCTCAACCAATCAGTTTCACAATTAAGCCCCAAACTTAACAATAAAGTTGTTGAGAGTTTAAAGCTTCCAAGGCACATGAGAATGGAGAGGTTAGAAGCAAGAAGGTATATTGAAGAATATAGTAATGAAGATGATCACAACCTAGTTGTGCTAGAGTTTGCAAAGTATGATTATAATATGGTCCAATCAGTCCTTCAAAGGGAACTGGTTGAGGTAACAAGGTGAAAGACTTTTCTTCTTCTTCTTTTTATGTTTAATTAGGGGCTCACAAGTTTTCCCCTTAAGCAACCCCTAGTTTAGTTGTATATCATTAATATTTGATAAATGATTTTAATTGTAGGTGGTGGGAACATTTGGGCCTCTCTAGCAAGTTGGGTTTTGTCCGAGATCGACATGTTGAGTGTCTTCTATGGACAGTTGGACTTTTACCGGACACTACAAGAAATACAAGCAATAGCGGTGACGGTATTAGCGGCGACATGCCAAATGTCGCCGCTATTGCTCAAAATCCGGGTGAAATCCTTTGCAACTCATATGACCGTTGATAACTGACCTGATCCAAGGGCTGATGTGCTACAGCGCATTAGCGGCGACCCATTAGCGGCGACATGTCGCCGCTATTGCTCAAAATCCGGGTGAAATCCTTTGCAACTCATATGACCGTTGATAACTGACCTGATCCAAGGGCTGATCTTCTACAGGGCATTAGCGGCGACCCATTAGCGGCGACATGTCGCCGCTAAAGCACTGAAACACAATGGCGGGCTATTTCCCTCCATCAGACTTCACTTTTTGGCTCATCCCCATTACCCACCTCCGAAAGTTCTCTCCCAATTTCAGACTTCACTTTTTGGCTCGACCACAAGACTCCGGCTCCCGTCTCCGACCACCCGACTCCGGCTCCCGTCTCCGACCACCGGACTCCGGCTCCCATCTCCGACCATCGTTGAGTTTCTTTGGTGAGAAGCATACAACTAACACGGAAGAAAGGGACGATAATGATGATGATCTAAGAACTAGTTTTACGTTTTATGTAGTTTTATTTTTATAAGTTATTGTACCAAACGTTAACGAATGATGATATTAATGTAGTTTTTATATATTTATGTAGTTTATATGTTTTATATGTTTATATGTCTCAAAACTGTATATTTACAAGTATTTTGTATTTGAAAAAAAACTGAAAATACTGAAAATATGAAAAAAAAACAGAAAACCGAAATAAAGGCATTAGCGGCGACCTTTTAGTGGCGACATGTCGCCGCTAATGCCTAAGGTTATTAGCGGCGACAATTTGGGTATTAGCGACGAAGGATTAGCGGCGACTGTCGCCACTAAAGGTATTAGCGGCGACATTTTGGGGTATTAGCGGCGACAAATGTCGCCGCTATTGAGCCTTTTCCTTGTAGTGGGAACTGAGATTCTTAAGTAGCAGGATTGAGCTTGCTAAAACCATCGCCATTTTGTTGGTTACTGATGATATATATGACACTTACGGCTCGTATGATGATCTTGTACTCTTTACCGAAGCAATTCAAAGGTTTGATTATCTTTAGTTCACTTACTTAAGTGATAAATTGAGTTAAAACTTACATTTTTATTCGATAGATGGGATTTGAATGCGATAGAACAACTACCTAAGTACATTAAAATATGCTACGAAGCATTGTATAATACAAACAATGAGATTTGTGACAAAGTTCTAAGAAAACAAGGGTTGAGTGTCCAACCATTTCTACGCAAGACGATAATTCTTATTTACTTTCACTTTTTCGCGTAGATTTAAAAGAAAATGTTTTGATTGTTTGTCCTTTACATTCTAGTGGATCGACATGGCGGAAGCTTACATGGTGGAAGCCGAATGGGTGAAAACAGGGAGGACACCAACGCTTAAAGACTACATAGAAAATGGGGGTAACAACTTCTGGGACATGTATGGCGTTGGTGCATCTTTTCTTTCTCGTATCTGACCAACTTACAACTGAAAATACGCGATATTTTCTTGATCCATACCCCAAATTTTTCACTTTGTCTGGAACCATTCTCCGTCTCTGGGATGACCTAGGAACCGTTAAGGTATTTTGATCAACTAGAATGAAACTGAAATTATCAGAGTGTGATTTGAACCGAAGATGGTAGTGTTTTAATATCATCAAAGTTTGATTTGAACTAAAGATTTTAATGTTTTAATATATAGGAGGAACAAAAAAGAGGGGATGTATTGTCAAGCATACATTTACTCATGAAGGAGAAAAACATAAAATGTGAGGAAGAGGGAAGGAAAGAAATATTGCAGCTAATCTATGGGTTATGGAATGATATGAATGTTGAGCTAGTTACACTAGATGCCGTGCTCTTTCCTATTACCACAGTCGCGCTTAACATGTCAAGAGCCTCACAGGTTGTTTATCAACACAATCATGATAGCTATTTATCAAGTGTAGAAAATTATGTACAATCTTTGTTCTATAAATCTATTGATATCTAGTTCTAGAATATTATGAGAAATGAAGAAAAATGTTATTTCATATGCCATGTTATTCAATATGTGCAAGTTAGTGTAAGGCTAGAATGATTTGTAAGAGTTTAAATCACTTTATGTCATGTTGTTTAATGCATGTAAGTCGCAGGGCTAGAGTATAGGTTTTTAATTTGTTTATGTCATGTTATTTAACATGCAAGTTGTAAGCCTAGAATAGTTTCTATGGACTTCAAATCTCTTTTATATGTCATGTTCTATAAAGTTTGTAAGTTTTAAGACTATAATAGTTTCAGAACAGCAAAATTCTCTTTCATAAGTCATGTTGTTTGATGTGTGCAACTTGTAAGGCTAAAATAGTTTCTTTAGAGTTTAATGTTATAAATTTAATGAAAAGGGAATTCTCATGAACTTTTATTATAATAATTCATGAGATCTCCTTGATGAGAGCTTCGTAGCTATTTGAAAAAGTGTACAAAATGGAGTTAAGGTAAATAAGATATAGAGCTCAAAGTTGTGTGCTTGAAATGAAAGTGATATAAGAACTTCGATGGTAAGTTGTTGGGATTTCTATGTTCGGTTTAAAAAGGTATTTGTAGCAGAAGTTAAAACATACAACAATTTAAAATAAAACATTTTAAAACTCTTCTTCAATGAATCTATTTGAAAGTACCAAAAAAACATGAACAACCATATGGGTTGAAGGAACTACTTGCCTCCTTCTAAAAGTATCCACATTCAAACAACCGGGCTCAAGGACCACGAACCACCAAGTCAAGAATGGAGTTTTGATTGAAACTAGGACCACCTTAGTGTACCACCAAAGCTATGAATTTGTATATTTATAACGAACTAATAATTTGGGGGTTGATAAAAAAAATATAAAAATAACATATTATGAGGATGTGAATAAATAAGTTGGTATAGTGGAGGGCTTCCTTTGACATGTGGGCATACATGGATTTTGGAAGAAAGGAGGCAATCAAGAAAGTATAAGGGCTGGTGTGTAAAATTTGCAAATGCCTAGTTGTTTAGGGTGGGGGGTTACGAAAACACACACTCGTATGTGTTTGTGTCGTGGTTTGCCAAGGAGAAAAAGGGGAGAAGAGCCAAAAACTGAAATTGGTGTTTTGCATGTAAGATTGATCTGAATTGGAGTGTTCCCCTTCTCCAAGGTTTCAAGTACGTACCAGTTTCATCTTAAAATCCTCCATGTTTATGTTCTTGGTGGGCTTTGGGTTGGTGAACCTAATTCACTATAATTGGTGGTTTTAGTGGGTTAATTCTTGATTAGAAGTAATGATTTAGCTAATTTAAAAGCTAAAGGTTGAACATTTTCCTGATTTTGTCACTTAATTTGTAATTATAAAATTAGTGTTCTTGAGGTTCAAGTTAGGGGTTTTTGAATGATGTACTTAAGGTTTTGGGTGATATATTGCTAAGAACCATAACAGGTCAAATGGGTAGTTTGGGTTTAATGGTGAATGAGGGTTTAGGGGTTTGTTTAAGATTAACTAACTAAGTATGAAAGAATGTAGGTCATTAAATCTTAGGTGTTTTTGGAATCTCACTAGGGAATGTATTAAGATAATTGGTTGCTAAACATAGGTATAACTGTTTAAGTGAATGGATTACTAAGGTTGAAGATCAACCGGGTCCTTTTAAGGACAAAGGTAATTGTCTTTACACTTACTTAGTAATTGATAGCTTGATGTTGTTATGTATATATGTTGATTGTTGTTGTATGTATGCTTAATTATTAGTATGCCGATTGGTATCCAGTTATATGTATTGATGGTGTATAAGGGTGGGGGTGCAATTATATGATATTGTAGTCAATTGAACTTCACTTCTTAGTAGATATATAATGGGGATATATGGAGGATTGGGATCACTAAATCCCACAAGGGTGAGGGTGATAACAACTTGAGGTCATGAACCTCACATGGGTGAAATCATAATTGAAGTCTTTGAACTTCACATGATGAGACTATTGAATTCTATGAACTCACAAGGGCGATACGGTGAATTGAGGTCATTGAATTTCATGGGAATTGGGATGTTTTGGATGGGTGGACCTAGGCTAAACAAAGGGGGGGTACTTATTGGTGGTAAATGAATGTATTTAGAGTCAATTGGTAAATTAAAACACAAAGGGGATGGAGGTATAGAGGTGGGATGGCTGCAAATTAACAAAAAAAAACCCAAAATAGCTCGGGGGGGGGGGGGGGGGGCGTAGCCTACGCCGATCCCCTCTGAGCTAAGCCCCCTACATGTTTGGGGTCGTCTTTCGGGGTGTTATCTTGGGGGTTGTTCTTACAACTATATATCATTACTAATGGTGTGTTATAGGGTGTTTTAGGTGTAAGTAAACCTCTAATATAGCCTCGAGATGCAAATCAAGTGGGATTGGATTCTCATGAAGACTAAGCCGTGTTTTGAGTGGTGTTTAAACTTAACCTCCTAGTGAGGCTTTTAAAACAATGTTTTTGTTGATAAACAAAGTTGGTAACTTATTGTTGGTAGTTTCCCTTTAGTAAGGTTTTGGTGATGTAAACTTTATTAATGGTGTCCTTTTGAAGTTAGAATTCATGTTGTTATGAGTATTTTGAAGTTATCCTTATGACTTTGGGAGAGTTTGATGTGAATGTGGGGATGGATTGGATTTCTAAATAGAAAGCCAATATTTTTTGTGGACCTAAGTCAATTCAATTTACTTCTCCTACCGGGAAGTCTATCCTTATTCGGGGCGAAAGAAAAGGCGAGGTAGTTGGTTGTTCTAATTTCAAGGCGGTGTGGTATTTGGTGCACGGGTGTAAGGGGTTTATGGCTTGTGTCACATACACTAACCGGGGTGTCTTGGATATTCATAAAGTACTAGTGATGAACCAATTTGTCGATGTATTCCCTGACAAACTACCAGGGGTCTTGCCGAAGAGAGGTGGAGTTGGGGATTGACTTAATCCTGGGAGCCAAGCCGATAGCTAGGCACCATATCGATTGGCACCTTCGGAAATGAAAGAATTGATGATTCAACTCCTAGAATTACTCGATAGGGGCATTATACACCAAAGGGTCTCTCCTTGGGGCGCACCCGTTCTCTTTGTCAAAAAGAAGGATGAGAATATGTGGATATGCGGATATGCATCGACTATCGGGAGTTGAATAAGTTGACTATCAAAAGTTGATACCCGCTACCTCGGATTGAAGATCTCTTTTGTAACGAACCAAAATTCGGGTTTCGTTATAAGTAATTAAATATTCTAATAAATATTATGGTAAAAATAATATTTTAGAAATAAGTTGAAACAAGTGGGTTTCAATTTACTAATGGGTTATATTAGTTTTTAACTAATTATGGAATGAAATAGGTGAAATGGAAGTTGAGGGGCTAAAAGTGTAAAATGGAAAAATCTGCCATATTTGACTAGTAAAAGTCAAAATTATTTTCATTTGGTGAAAGAGATCGTTCTTGAGCAAAGGAGAAAAGCTAATTGAAGCTTAAATCGTGCATTTGAGGCTTGTTTTGTGAAGGTTTTGGCTCACACATCACCTTCCTAACATCAAGTAAGTGATTATCATCCATATTAGTTCACTTTTGATGTGTTCTTGGTGGGTTTTGGGTGAAATCTGAAAATTAGGATGCATGTGGTTAATTGGTGCTAGATTGTTGATAATCTAGCTAAACTAAAGGTAAATAATGGTGATTAACATCCTAGAACCCTCTAATTTTGATTTTGAGAAGTTAGGGTTCATATGGGAAAAATTGGGGGTTTTTGGATTATAATGATAAGATGATGGATTATTGATGATTAAGTGTTTATATAATGTTAGACACTTAAATAAACACCAAATTAACTTAAAGATACTAATTTAATGAAAAATTAGTGTCAAGGTATTGGAAAGGAAACTTAAGTAGGTGAGTTTGGATTGAAAGAGGGTGTTTGGATATGGAAATAACCCAAACGGGTCAATTTGGGTTGAAAATGGGAAATTGGGTTGTAAACCTAATTGTAATGTGATTTTAATGTATGACTAGATTACTAAACTAGGTGTATATGTTTAGGTAATCAAATTGCAAAACTTGAAGGTGTGTGGGATCTTCTAACCCACAAGGTAAGTGCTTTAGCACTTAGTTATTGATGATAAATGGTGTTGTATGTAATGTTGTATGCATAATGTGTTAAATGGCATAATGTGTTATATGTTATGAATGTGTATGAAAGTGAATGAAATGTAATTATAGTTTTTATACTATAATGGAAATGTGGATATGGAGTTATGGTCTAAGAACCATAATGGATATGAAGTTATGATCTAAGAATCATAATAGAAATGTGGTGATGAAGTTATGGCCTATGTGTCATAATGGAAACGGAAATGTACATAGCATGAATGTGAAACGAAAATGGTGAAACTTGTAGGTGAATATGCAAGTGATATATGGCCTAATGACAAATTGGGTGGAAATGGGTCAAATGGGTGAATGGGTGAAACAAGTAGAATTTACTTGTTTGTTATGTTTTATCTCCATTACTACTAGTGTTATCTTTATGTGGTTATATAGGAAAAACTCCGATGTAGTCAAGTCAAGTCCAATGCTTGTGGTGGGATTCTTGTATGCGTATATGTATTTTGGTGGTATTTAGAAACCCCCTTAAATGAATGTAAATTTGATACACAAATTGTGTTTTGATGTATTTACATGTTGTTGAAGTGTCTTTGGTCAAAACCCAAATGTTTGGGAGGTTTTGGTGTTTGGTTGAAATGAAAAGGTTGGAAAAATGGTTAAGTATGGAATCTTGCAGGTCTTCAAAACTTTGTGTGAAAAGGGGGTCCTCGTGGTACGCGAAGATTCAGGTGGGATCCTCTCGCGGTACGCGAGAGACCTGGATTCCGGGTAGGTTTTTCTGAGGATCCCTCGCGGTACGCGAAGGGAATGGGCCTTTTCTTTTGCGGTACATGAAAAGTAAAAAAAATAAATAAAAAATAAATAAATAATTTCTTGGGAAATGCTTCCGCGCGTTTAAACGTTTATTATAACCGATGATTTAAAAGTAGTGTGTTACAACTTGGTATCAGAGCTACGGTTTGAGGGATTTGGTGTGCGAGGCACCAAACTCAAACCAAATGCTCTTGATATGGGAGAAATGATACGAGAATCCATGAAGGACTTGACTAAGACTCGGAGCTTACGAAAATGAAAGGTTAGTAATGTTATGATTATTGTTGTTAAGTATGGTGTATATGTATGATTAAATGACAAAGTGTTATGTCTGTTGAAACTTGTTTTGTGAATTGCTATATGAATATGCTAATTAAAATTGGGCATAACGAATTATTAAACATGTCTGGCCAATATGATTAATAAGACGAGATGTGCAAAGGTCTTTATGATAACCATATGACAATGAACATTTGCAAGGATTAGGTGAAGGTGATTATATATGTATGTATGAATATAGGTAGCTATATATACTTAATACATAAGAGTGTGAGTGTGATGGATACTTTAGGTATTGAAAGTGTAAGGATGTTAAGGTGTTTTTGTTCTAATTCTCAGCTAAGAGATGGCAGATGATGCGAATAGGGAACCGTTGGATTCACGAATCCAAGAATTGATAAAGGAAGAAGTGGCCAAGGCATTCGAGCAAGCCACATCCCTGTTGATGGAGGAAATGAGAGGGGCTATTAAGCTTACTCTCGAGGAGGTATCGAAAGAGAAAGAAAAGGAACCTCAAGGTTGTACTCTTAAAGAGTTCATGGTAATCAAACCAAAGGAGTATAATGGGCAACTGGACCCGATCCTTAGCCACAGGTGGGTGGTGGACATGGAATCCAACTTTGAAATGACAAAGTGCAAACCCGAAGACAGGGCGATGTTTAGTGTGCCTCTACAGACGGGGAGGGCAAATGAGTGGTTGTTAAATCTCCGAAAGGAGAGGGGTGATTTAGGTGCGACCTCCATGACTTGGGAGGAGTTTAAGGCGGCTTTTCTAAAATACCCCTACCCACAATCCGCAGTTGACAGGATGACTAAGGAGTTTCTCTTCATGAGGCAAACGACTGAGACGATTTATGAGTTGGCAGGGGCCTTCTTTGATCGCGCCAAGTTCTGTCCGGACGTGGTGTCGACTGAGAAGGCAAAGATTGACAGGTTTTATACTATGCTGACGGTGGAGTTCAGAGATAGCATATCTCCATCCTCTTTTACCACACTTGTAGATTTGATAAACATGTGTTGGGAAAGGGAAGTGGAGTTAAGGAGGCAAGAAGCTAGAGGGGAAAAGAGGAAAAGGGAGATTGTGGATCAAGTTGTGATAAAGATAAAGGGCGGGAGCCCTAGTAAGAAGCCTTTTAGCAAGTTCACTCCTTGAGGATGCAAGGTTTGTGTAAAGGAACATTTTGGGGAATGTAGGAAAGGAACGTCGAATTGTTATAAATGTAGGAAGCCGGGGCATATGGCTAATAAATGTCCAAGCCAAACCAGTATATGCTACAATTGTTACAAGCCCGGGCACAATAGGGCGGATTACCTCGAGCTGAAGCAAGGTGGAAGTGAAAGGAAGGTTGAAATACCAAAGCCTAAGGGTAGAGCTTTTCACATTTCGGCGGAAGAGGCAAAGACAAACCCGGAGATGGTGTCAGGTACATTCTAGATTAACTCTTTACCTGCACTAGTTTTTTTTTATTCGGGGGCTAGTCGTTCGTTTGTGTCTTTGAAATTTGTTAAGCATTCTTCATTTCTATGTAGCAAGTTAGATGAACCCTTAGAAATCGAGGAGGCAAATGATAAGAGTTTCCTAATGTTTGATATTTATTGGAATTGTAAGTTAAGGGCGGGCGGTGAAACGTTCCTTATTGACCTAATACCTATGACCATGGGGGATTTTGATGTTATTGTGGGGATGGTTGGTTGTCAAATAACAAAGCGAATATTCTATATGGACCTAAGGTGATACAACTAGATTCCCCGTCGGTTGAGTCCATTTACATAGAAGGTGAGAAGAAAGGTAAGATAAAGTTGTGTTTTTATGTGAAGGCAACATGTGACAATCTGACATTTCATGTTAACTTCGTTAACAATCCCGTTAAATATTCTGTTAAAAACTTAACCCCTTTAACTAAATCCAGTTAAATCTTAACTTATTTAACAAAATCTAACCCCAGGGACTAATTCTGTCAGTTTTGTATCTTAAACTTCAGGGACTAGTTCTGCCAAGTTCCTAAACCCTATTGTATTGACTCTGAAAAGTCAAAATCATGAATTGAGAGTTCTGTTTGACTTTGTGAAGTCAAACTCGCAACAATTGTTTCTAATTCGCAAACTGTAACCGATTTCTATTTGAGTTCGTAACTGAAGCACACCATAATGCATTAAACCAACACCATTATAGTCTTAATCATCCTCATTACGTGCAATTAATCTCAATTATGGGAATTAAGTCCAAAACCATCAACCATTATCATATCATTATCAAATTCGTTCATTTCGGTTACCATTCTCACGATTACACATACTCTCGCCTCAAACAAATTGCTGTCAAGCTCCTACGAGAATCAATTCAGTCAGAAAAGCAATTAGAGTCGTCGGAATTGAAGCTAGTCGTAGTCGGCTGCCATTTTGATCGAGCACCTTCAATTCGAATTCGTTTTTGGTAACTAAACCCTCCCCTAGCTTCGTTTTTATTCCTGGAACATAAGCCCTATGATAATAAGGGCTTATAACATCAATTCGATCGAAATCAAGAATCTAGGTTTCATATGTTCACATTTTGATCGAACTCTACCCTAGACTCAACCTAAATTCAATTAAACTTCATGGATAGTCTCTCCATCAACCATCATTTGAAAGCCCTATGCTAATTCGAATATATAACATCGAATTAATCATGAACCGATTTCTAGGGTTCATCCCAATACGGTTTGATCGAATCCTATTCTTTACGACGATATCAATTCAATTAAATCATAGGGTTGGAATCGCAATCAGTCACCCTCTTAAAACCCTATGATAATTTTATATAATAACATTGAATTGAACTCCATCTGAAATCTAGGGTTTGCTCCTATTCAAATTTGGGGGTTTTGGCATTAAACGTAACATGAATCAAATTAAACCACATGGACAGTTTCGCACCATCCTATTGAGTAAAGGCCCCATGCTTTTAGCAAGTTTTAACATCGAATTTATCAGATTAGAATTGGTGTTCTTGATCTTAGGTTTCGGCCCATTTTCTATAATCAAGCGATCCTAAACGTGTTAGTTTTGCAATTAAACCAGTCTACAGAATCGCCTGTACTCGATTAACAAAACCCATTTGCTAATTTGGCTCATCGCGACTGGATTTGAGGGATTGAGGTTGGGTATCGATCGCTGGTTAATGTGAATGGGGGATCACGGTGGGTTGTTGATTAAAACCAATTCTGTCCGGATACGTATGCGAATCCCTAGCGGGCAGAGATGGTTAAGGGTGTGGTGCTTGTGTGGGAGAGACCCGGGTTCGAATCCTCCTCCCCTGTTTTCTTTTTTAATGCGTATTTTATTGAGATTTTAATAATAAAATAAATTTCTATATTATTATATTAATATATAAATGAGTTTTAGACCGGAAAACCAACAGTGGACACGGGATTGATTTTATAAACCATCTTTAATATATTTCATACTTTTATAATAATATGTATATATTATTACTTAACCCATAATCTCGAATAAAATAATATAAAATATATTATTCTCAAACCGTAGCTCCTATTAAAAATAATATATTTATACATATATTATTTTCGCCATGTTCCTAAGTATTGGGAAACATTTTAAATTTATAAATAATATAATTATTTATATCGTCAACTCGAAATCATACTCTCGAATAAAAATAGTATATTATTATTTTTATCACATCAATAGTTATCGTAGTAGCTATGCGAGTTTAAAAATAATATAATAATATTATTTCATTATTTAATGCCGAGACGATTGAATATATTTATTTATTTTTTGAAATTATCGTCTTTCGTCGCGTATCGTAATCACTCTAATTATTTATCCTAATTTAGGAATCCGTATTCCCGTGGACAAGTTCGTCTACTCTTAATCATTATATCGTTTCTTTTAGGACGTTCCTCACTCAGTGTCGTCGTCACATATCCCATTTTATTTCTAATAACTATGTTGTAATTCTAGGGCATCTGTGAGCCGTGTCGGGCTAACGCTTGAGAATTCAATCTCATTCTTTAGTGATTACTTCCTACGCAATCAGGTGAGTTTTCACGGCCCCTTTTACTGTTTTATCTTAAGGTAGAAAACATGTCGCAAACTATGTTTGGAATATTGTATTCATATGTTATCAATGTTAAAGCTAAGCGTAACACGCTATCACTGAAAGTTCTCAAAACACATCGAACCGTTAATATGGATCTTAGCGAGGTAAGGTTTAGTAGTACTACTGGGTTTGGCAAATCCCACCCGCGTTAGTCGCGCTAACTCTGCTTGAGGTTGAACGGGTGAAATGTTAGCCTACCAACATCGCCGGGGTTGATAGACCAGGCATGAGGCAAATAAACAAACAGTCAGCTTCGGTTGTGAGCGCTTAAGTTAAACATGAACATAGGTTAGCTACCTATATATATATATTGAATGATCGATAATCTTAATGCATTAAACCAACACCATTATAGTCTTAATCATCCTCATTACGTGCAATTAATCTCAATTATGGGAATTAAGTCCAAAACCATCAACCATTATCATATCATTATCAAATTCGTTCATTTCGGTTACCATTCTCACGATTACACATACTCTCACCTCAAACAAATTGCTGTCAAGCTCCTACGAGTATCAATTCAGTCGGAAAAGCAATTAGAGTCGCCGGAATTGAAGCTAGTCGTAGTCGGCTGCCATTTTGATCGAGCACCTTCAATTCGAATTCGTTTTTGGTAACTAAACCCTCCCCTAGCTTCGTTTTTATTCCGGGAACATAAGCCCTATGATAATAAGGGCTTATAACATCAATTCGATCGAAATCAAGAATCTAGGTTTCATATGTTCACGTTTTGATCGAACTCTACCCTAGACTCAACCTAAATTCAATTAAACTTCATGGATAGTCTCGCCATCATCCATCCTTTGAAAGCCCTATGCTAATTCGAATATATAACATCGAATTAATCATGAACCGATTTCAAGGGTTCATCCCAATACGGTTTGATCGAATCCTATTCTTAACACGATATCAATTCAATTAAATCATGGGGTTGGAATCGTAATCAGTCACCCTCTTAAAACACTATGATAATTTTATATAATAACATTGAATTGAACTCCATCCGAAATCTAGGGTTTGCTCCTATTCAAATTTGGGGGTTTTGGCATTAAACGTAACATGAATCAAATTAAACCACATGGACAGTTTCGCACCATCCTATTGAGTAATGGCCCCATGCTTTTAGCAAATTTTAACATTGAATTTATCAGATTAGAATTGGTGTTCTTGATCTAAGGTTTCGGCACATTTTGCATAATCAAGCGATCCTAAACGTGTTAGTTTTGCAATTAAACCAGTCTACAGAATCGCCTATACTCGATTAACAAAACCCATTTGCTAATTTGGCTCATCGCGACTGGATTTGAGGGATTGAGGTTGGGTATCGATCGCTGGTTAATTTGAATGGGGGATCACGGTGGGTTGTTGATTAAAACCAATTCTGTCCGGATACGTATGCGAATCCCTAGCGGGCAGAGATGGTTAAGGGTGTGGTGCTTGTTTGGGAGAGACCCGGGTTCGAATCCTCCTCCCCTGTTTTCTTTTTTAATGCGTATTTTATTGAGATTTTAATAATAAAATAAATTTCTATATTATTATATTAATATATAAATGAGTTTTAGACCGGAAAACCAACAGTGGACACGGGATTGATTTTATAAACCATCTTTAATATATTTCATACTTTTATAATAATATGTATATATTATTACTTAACCCATAATCTCGAATAAAATAATATAAAATATATTATTCTCAAACCGTAGCTCCTATTAAAAATAATATATTTATACATATATTATTTTCTCCATGTTCCTAAGTATTGGGAAACATTTTAAATTTATAAATAATATAATTATTTATATCGTCTACTCGAAATCATACTCTCGAATAAAAATAGTATATTATTATTTTTATCAAATCAATAGTTATCGTAGTAGCTATGCGAGTTTAAAAATAATATAATAATATTATTTCATTATTTAATGCCGAGACGATTGAATATATTTATTTATTTTTTGAAATTATCGTCTTTCGTCGCGTATCGTAATCACTCTAATTATTTATCCTAATTTAGGAATCCGTATTCCCGTGTACAAGTTCGTCTATTCTTAATCATTATAGCGTTTCTTTTAGGACATTCCTCACTCAGTGTCGTCGTCACATATCCCATTTTATTTCTAATAACTATGTTGTAATTCTAGGGCATCTGTGAGCCGTGTCGGGCTAACGCTTGAGAATTCAATCTCATTCTTTAGTGATTACTTCCTACGCAATCAGGTGAGTTTTCGTGTCCCCTTTTACTGTTTTATCTTAAGGTAGAAAACATGTCGCAAACTATTTCTGGAATATTGTATTCATATGTTATCAATGTTAAAGCTAAGCGTAACACGCTATCACTGAAAGTCCTCAACACACATCGAACCGTTAATATGGATCTTAGCGAGGTAAGGTTTAGTAGTACTACTGGGTTTGGCAAATCCCACCCGCGTTAGTCGCGCTAGCTCGACTTGAGGTTGAACGGGTGAAATGTTAGCCTACCAACATCGCCGGGGTTGTTAGACCAGGAAGGAGGCAAATAAACAAACAGTCAGCTTCAGTTGTGAGCGCTTAAGTTAAACATGAACATAAGTTAGCTACCTATAGATATATATTGAATGATCGATAATCTGGTAAATGTTTATTTATATATTGAAACCTATGAACTCACCAACCTCGTGTTGACATCTTTTCTTACATGTTTTCTCATGTCGCTAAGATAAGGCACATGTGCACATATAGGACATGCATGGGATTCTTCTATTGATTGATGTTTTATTAAACTGTTTGGACTTTGTTTTGAATTATGTTTGGTTTGGACTTTTGGACTTTTTGGGCGACCGGGTTTTGCGCATTTATTTTTATTTACGCTTCTGCATTAAACTCTGATTAATATGATATTTTCATTTGAGTCCCATGTAGAGTCGTTCGATGTAACTAATGACTGAGATCCTGGTTTGTCACTTCCTAAAACGGTAAAACTCCGTTAGTTGAAATTGGGGGTGTGAAAGATTGGTATCAGAGACATTGATTATAGAGAACTAGGATTGCATACTACACTATAACCTCACACATTAGTTACATGTCATAAACATTGGATGTTTGGCACTTAGATGTTATGTTACAGGAACATGTCATCAACCCCACCACCATCACCTAAGTCACCTATCTTATCATCCCCGGAGCCCAACAAGCGCTGGACTAGTTCTAATGAAAACTCGGTGGAACAGGGTGAATCTAGTAAAGCACGAGCAAGGAACACGACACTTAATTAGGGTGCATATCTGAAGATGATCCAAAGGTGGATTGAGATGGGAAATGTTCCATCGCCCTATTTTGGTTCCACTTCCTCATCCTCTACTTTGCCAAGCTTGCCATGCACCATGGAACAAGCTTTTGTAGCTTTTGTGTTTGTCATAACTAAGTAGTTAAAGGAGATGAAGGAGTCCACTGATTAGATACTCAACATTCTAGAGCGAGAGCCACAAATGGAAGAAAACAAGTAGCAAATATAGCATCTTACCGCTGAACTAGCAGTAACGGATAAGGTCCATAACCTTTTGGGGGATCGGGTTACACGTTTGGAGACGAGGGTGGACACCTCAGACCAGGATGTAGGAGGAATCCTAGAGAGAGTGACTCATCTGGAAGCCCAACTACAAGTAGCAGATCGTGCTGCTGAAGGACTTCAAGAGATAGTGACCCCCTTAGAAGCCCAACTACAAGCAGCCATATTTCAAGAGGGGATCCCACCTTTGAACGACGAAGAGGAACCCTTCGAGGAGGAACCTTCGAGGATGAGCCCTTAGAGGAGGAGCCACCCGAGGAGGAACCAGTGGAGATCGACGATGCACAATCATAGGTTTCTTCCGATGACGAGGATGCTTGATGATCCTTCTATCCTATCTTTCATTTGCATTCATGCTTCGTTTATGTTATTTCTCTTTTCAAACCTAGATGGGTAAGGTTGTTCCCATTCAATAAAAGCATGAGAAGTTTAATGTTTGAGTTATTTATTTTGTAGCCTTAGAATTTATTTAATTTTCAAAATGTTAGATGTTGTATTTCCTTACTTGTACATAAATAATGTTTAATATGCGATATATTTTTCATTGTTTTGTATTTGTGAATGTGAAGAATCATGTCGGAAAGAGGACGTCGAGGTCGTGCTGGTGGTCGAGGTACCATCAACATATCAACGATAGTGTGGCTGAGGCTCTAGCAGCTCAGAACGCTGTATGTAAATGCTATAACTATTTGACTAGTGAAGTTAATTCATCTCTCAAAGCGCCTTTCCTAAGCTTTATAACCTCGATCCTATATTATGTTTCTAAATCCAGGTCAACAGAATCAGCAACCAGCCTGCACCTTCAAAACATTTATGGACTGTAAACCCCACACCTTTAGTGGAGCTGAAGGAGCTGTTGGACTAATCCATTGGTTCGACAAAGTAGAATCGGTATTTGCCATGTGCAACTGCCCATTGGCGAATCAGGTCAAGTTCGCTTCTGGAACTTTGGAGGGCCCGACTCTCACCTGGTGGAATACACAGATCTAGATGTTGGGTTTGGCTATGGCCAATGCACTGCCGTGGGAAGAGTTTAAGACGATGATAAAGGAGGAGTATTGTCCTCGGGATGAAATTCAAAAGTTGGAAGGTGAATTATGGAACCTAAAGAAGGAAGGTTCAGAAATTGAGCTTTACGCCACTCGTTCCCATGAGCTTTCTACCATGTTCCCACATATGGTGACTCCGGACTACAAGAGGATAGAACTGTACATTGGAGGCTTAATGCCTCAGATTCAGAGTATGGTCACCTCATCCAACCCTTCCACCATCCAGCAGACGATCAGACTAGCCCACAAGCTGACTGATCAAGTGGTGACTCAATGGACTTTACCCCCGAAAGGTTCGGTCTCTAAATCCACCGACAATCATAAGCGCAGGTTTGATCACCACTCCAACTCTCACTCCAGCTCCGAGGGACCCCAGTCCAACCAACCCCAGTAGCAGTAGCAGCGAAAGTTTGAGCCTGCTAAGAACTTTAACCAGACGACCTCTTTAAGTCAAAACCAGGGTGGTTATGCGGGAAAATCTACTAAGTGTAACAAGTGCAACTTCCATCACTTCGGGGTTTGCAACCGTTGTCAGCGGTGTGGCAAAATAGGTCATGCTGCCAAAGATTGTAGGGGTGAGTTGCAAGCTAAGCAACCTTTTCAGTAGCCTGGGTCTAGAAAGGGTTGTTTCGAGTGTGAGAAGTTGGGACATTTTCGAAAGAATTGTCCTCAGTTAAAGAAGGGAGGTATGGAAACCACAACCCTAATCGGAATAACAACAATGGTGGCAACAACGGCAATGGTAGAGGAAATAGTGCGAAGGGACGAGCCTTCGTGCTAGGATATGGAGAAGCTCGTTATGATCATAATGTGGTCACCGGTAAGTTTCTCTTAAATAATTACTTTGCTTCTGTCCATTTTTACACTAGTGTTGATAGGAGTTTTATATCTAAGAAACTTAGTGATATGATAAAAGGAACTCCAACTCTGTTAGAAGCTAAGTATATAATAGAGATAGCTGATGGCCAAATAATTTAAACAACTCACATTCTTAAGGGATGTAAGCTTGACCTAGCTAGTGATATACTTGATATCGACCTTATGTTGGTCACACTTGGTAGTTTTGATGTAATTGTCGGCATGGATTGGTTATCTAAAAACCAAGTTGAAATCATCTGTCGTGAGAAAATTGTTCGCATTCCTCTCCCGAGTGGAGAAACCCTTTCCGTTCAGGGCGAAAAGGTTGGTGCAGTCATGGGAATCATATCCTTTATGAAAGCACAGAAATGCCTTCGAAAAGGGCATACTGCTATTTTGGCTCTCATTGCTAAGCAGCCAACAAAAGAGAAGAAGATTGATGATATTCCCATCGTTCGTGAATATCTGGAAGTATTTCCCGAGGATTTTCCTGGTCTGCCACCACACCGTCAAGTTGAATTTCAAATCGATCTAGCACCCGGAGCGCCCCCGATCTATTGGGCACCTTACAGATTAGCACCTAGTGAATTGCAAGAGCTATCTACTCAGTTACAGGAATTGTTGGATAAAGGTTTCATCCGACCTAGCTCATCACCATGGGGAGCTCCGGTCCTGTTTGTCAAAAAGAAGGACGGGACTTTCCGTATATGTATCGACTACCATGAACTGAATAAAGTCACAATCAAGAATCATTATCCTTTTCCTCGTATAGATGATCTCTTTGATCAACTCCATACCTCGATCAATTTTTCATCGTTTTCATCGACGACATTCTTATTTATTCCAAGAACAAGGAGGAACATAAGGAACATCTACGCCTAATTTTGGAATTACTTAAGCAGTAGCAGCTGTATGCTAAGTTTTCCAAGTGTGAATTCTGGATCCGGGAAGTTCAATTATTAGGACATGTGGTTAACAAGAAAGGAATACATGTCGATCCATCAAAGATAGAAGCCAAGAATTGGGAAGCATCGACAACTCCGACTGAGGTGCGACAATTTCTGGGATTGGCTGGATATTACCGTCGATTCATCGATGGATTCTCTAAGGTTGTACAACCTCTCACTGCCTTAACTCAAAAAGGTAAAGCCTACAACTGGGGCGATAACCAGGAGTCAGCATTTCAGCTCCTTAAACAAAAACTTTGCAGTGCACCCATTCTAGCTCTTCCAGAAGGAACGGATGATTTTGTGGTGTATTGTGACGCATCTATTCAGGGTCTGGGTTGTGTTCTAATGCAACGAGAAAAGGTTATCGCATATGATTCGCGTCAACTAAAGATTCACGAGAAAAACTACACCACTCATGATCTACAGTTGGGAGCTGTAGTTTTCGCACTTAAGATATGGAGACACTACTTGTACGGTATCAAGTGCACTATCTACACCGATCACAAGAGTCTTCAGCATATCTTCGAGCAGAAAGAGCTGAACATGAGACAGCGTCGTTGGGTTGAGCTCTTGAATGACTATGACTGTGCGATCCGGTATCATCCTGGTAAGGCTAATGTTGTAGCTGATGCTCTAAGTCAAAAGGAAACCAAGCCCAAACAAGTTCGAGCATTACAGCTTACTATTCACCCCGGATTACATGACAAAATCCGTAGTGCTCAACTTGAAGCCCTGAAATTGGAAAACCTACCGCTGGAAGGTACACGCGGTATGGAAGCACAACTCGAGGTCAAATCTGACGGTATTCGCTACTTCGCTGAGCGAATATGGGTTCCAGTATTCGGGAACATAAGAGAACTAGTCATAGACGAAGCTCATAAATATCGTTACTCTATTCATCCAGGTTCCGACAAGATGTATCATGACCTAAAGGTGGTGTATTGGTGGCCAAAGATGAAGGCCGATATAGACACCTATGTGAGCAACTGCCTGACTTGCGCGAAGGTCAAAGTTGAATATCAAAAGCCTTCCGGTCTTCTCTAACAACCAGAGATTCCCATGTGGAAATGGGAACAGATATCCATGGACTTTATCACAAAATTTCCACGAACTCCTACCGGATGTGAAACCATTTGGGTAATAGTCGATCGTTTAACAAAGTCTGCTCACTTCTTAGCAATCAAGGAAACTGGCAAAATGGATAAGCTAACTCGTATTTACTTGAAATAAGTAGTCTCTCGGCACGGGGTGTCAATCTCTATCATTTCGGATTGTGATGCATGATTCACCTCTCGTTTCTGGCAATCGTTACATAAAGCTTTAGGCACGCGTCTAGATATGAGCATAACATACCATCCTCAAACTGATGGCTAGACAGAGCGTACTATTCAAACTTTGAAGGACATGATACGAGCTTGTGTGATGGATTTCGGTAACACTTGGGAGTCTCACCTACCGTTGGTGCAGTTCTCCTACAACAACAGTTATCACACTAGCATCAAGGCAGCTCCATTTGAAGCAGTATATGGACGGAAATGCCGTTCTCCTATTTGTTGGGCCGATGTTGGGGATAGTCAACTTACAGGTCCTGAACTCGTACTTGAAACTTCTTAGAAAATCATTCAAATTAGAAACCGTATGGCAGCAGCTCGTGACCGTCAAAAGAGCTATGCCGATAGGCGTCGTAAACCGTTAGAATTTCAAGTAGGGGATATGGTCTTGTTAAAAGTATCACCTTGGAAGGGTTTCATTCGTTTTGGGAAACGGGGCAAACTAAATCCTCGTTATGTTGGACCATTCAAGATAGTGAAGAGAATTGGTCCAGTAGCGTATCAACTGGACCTACCTGAAGGACTTAGTGGTGTACACAATGTCTTTCACGTATCAAACTTGAAGAAATG
The DNA here is from genome assembly GCA_023525975.1 of Smallanthus sonchifolius. Taxonomy (NCBI): domain Eukaryota; kingdom Viridiplantae; phylum Streptophyta; class Magnoliopsida; order Asterales; family Asteraceae; genus Smallanthus; species Smallanthus sonchifolius. The sequence goes on from CM042028.1 coordinate 53,019,477, forward strand.
TCTGGCAGATGAGTCACTCGCGGTTCCTCTTGAGGAACTACACATTGATGAACAGTTGCGTTTCATCGAAGAACCTGTCAAAATTATAGATAGGGAATTCAAAACGTTAAAATGCAGTAAAATCCCTATTGTTAGAGTCTGTTGGAACTCGAAACGCGGACCGGAATTCACGTGGGAGCGCGAGGATCAGATGATGCGCAAATATCCTAATATGTTCAAGCACTCCACGTCAAATTCTTAAGATACTATTTTAATTTTCGGGACGAAAATTCTTTCAACTAGGGGATGATGTGACAATCCGACATTTCATGTTAACTCCGTTAACAATCCCGTTAAATATTCTGTTAAAAACTTAACGCCGTTAACTAAATCCAGTTAAATCTTAACTTATTTAACAAAATCTAACCCAGGGACTAATTCTATCAGTTTTGTATCTCAAACTTCAGGGACTAGTTCTGCCAAGTTCCTAAACCCTATTATATTGACTCTGAAAAGTCAAAATCATGAATTGAGTGTGTTCTGTTTGACTTTGTAAAGTCAAACTCGCAACAATTGTTTCTAATTCGCAAACTGTAACCGATTTCTATTTGATTTCGTAACTGAAGCACACCTTAATGCATTAAACGAACACTACTATAGTCTTAATCATCCTCATTACGTGCAATTAATCTCAATTATGGGAATTAAGTCCAAAACCATCGACCATTATCATATCATTATCAAATTCGTTCATTTCGGTTACCATTCTCATGATTACGCATACTCTCACCTCAAACAAATTGCTGTCAAGCTCCTACGAGTATCAATTCGATCGGAAAAGCAATTATAGTCGCCGGAATTGAAGCTAGTCACAATCGGCTGCCATTTTGATCGAGCACCTTCAATTCGAATTCATTTCTGGTAACCAAACCCTCCCCTAGCTTCGATTTTATTCCTGGAACAGAAGCCCTATGATAATTTGGGCTTATAACATCAATTCGATCGAAATCAAGAATCTAGGGTTCATATGTTCACGTTTTGATCGAACTCTACCCAAGACTCAATCTAAATTCAATTAAACTTCATGGATAGACTCGCCATCATCCATCCTTTAAAAGCCCTATGCTAATTCGAATATATAACATTGAATTAATCATGAACCGATTTCTAGGGTTCATCCCAATACGGTTTGATCGAATCCTATTCTTAACACGATATCAATTCAATTAAATCATAGGGTTGGAATCACAATCAGTCACCCTCTTAAAACCCTGTGATAATTTTATATAATAACATCGAATTGAACTCCATCCGAAATCTAGGGCTTGTTCTTTTTTCAAATTTGGGGGTTTTGGCATTAAACGTAACATGAATCAAATTAAACCACATGGACAGTTTCGCACCATCATATTAAGTAAAATCCCCATGCTTTTAGCAAGTTTTAACATTGAATTTTTCAGATTATAATTGGTGTTCTTGATTTAGGGTTTCGGCCATTTTCTATAATCAAGCGATCCTAAACGTGTTAGTTTTGCAATTAAACCAGTCTACAGAATCGCCTACACTCGATTAACAAAACCCATTTGCTAATTTAGCTAATCGCGACCGGATTTGAGGGATTGAGGTTGGGGATTGAGGTTGGGGATCGATCGCGGGTTAATGTGAATGGGGATCACAGTGGGTTGTTGATTAAAACCAATTCTGTCCGGATACGTATGCGAATCCCTAGCGGGCAGAGTTGTGTGGGAGAGACCCGGGTTCAAATCCTCCTCCCCTGTTTTCTTTTTTTAATGTGTATTTTATTGAGATTTTAATTATAAAACAAATTTCTATATTATTATATTAATATATAATTGAGTTTTAGACCGGAAAACCACCCGTGGACTCGGGGTTGATTTTATAAACCATCTTTTATATATTTCGTACTTTTATAATAATATGTATATATTGTTACTTAACCCATAATCTCGAATAAAATAATATAAAATATATTATTCTCAAACCGTAGCTCCTATTAAAAATAATATATTTATATATATATATATTATTTTTGCCATGTTCCTAAGTATTGGGAAACATTTTAAATTTATAGATAATATAATTATTTATATCGTCTACTCGAAATCATACTCTCGAATAAAAATAGTATATTATTATTTTTATCACATCAATAGTTATCGTAGTAGCTGTGCGAGTTTAAAAATAATATAATAATATTATTTCTCTAAATCATTATTTAATGACGAAGACGATTGAATATATTTATTTATTGGCCCCTTTTACTGTTTTTTTTTCTTGGGGAGAAAACATGCAGACTATTTTTGGAATATTGTAATCATATGTTATCGCTATCACTGAAAGTTCTCAACACACATCGAACCTTAATATGGATCTTAGCGAGGTAATGTTTAGTAGTACTATTGGGTTTGACAAATCCCTCCCGCGTTAGTCACACGAACTCGACTTGAGGTCGAACGGGTGAAATGTTAGCCTACTCACATCGCCGGGGTTGATAGACCTCGCATGAGGAAAATAAACAAACAGTCAGCTTCGGTTGTGAGCGCTTAAGTTAAACATGAACATAAGTTAGCTACCTATAGATACATATTGAATGATCGATAAGCTGGTAAACGTTTATTCATATACTGAAACCTGTGAACTCACCAACCTCGTGTTGACATCTTTTCTTACATGTTTTCTCAGGTCGCTAAGATAAGGCACAGGTGCACATATAGGACATGCATGGGATTCTTCTATTGATTGATGTTTTATTAAAATGTTTGGACTTTGTTTTGAATTATGTTTGGTTTGGACTTTTGGACTTTTTGGGCGCGTGGGTTTTGCACATTTATTTTTCTTTACGCTTTCGCATTAAAATCTGATTAATATGATATTTTCATTTGAGTCCCATGTAGAGTCGTTCGATGTAACTAATGACTGAGATCCTAGTTTGTCACTTCCCAAAACGGTAAAACTCCGTTAGTTGAAATTGGGGGTGTGACACAACAAAATACATGGCGCGTGGGTGCAAGGCGTACATGGCTTGTGTTATGGATGTAACCGGGAAAGTAAAAGATATTCGCGATGTTCCGGTTGTGAATCAGTTTGAGGATGTGTTTCCAGATGAGTTGCCAGGGGTTCCACCGGAGAGGGAAGTGGAGTTTGGGATTGACTTATTACCGGGTGCTAAGTCGGTAGCCAAAGCACCATATAGGTTGGTACCACAGGAAATGAAAGAGTTAATGGAGCAATTACATGAGTTACTTGATAAAGGTTTCATACGCCCAAGCGTCTCGCCTTGGGGTGCACCCGTTCTCTTTGTTAAAAAGAAGGATGGGAGCATGAGGATGTGTATGGATTATCGGGAGTAAAACAAGTTGAAAGTGAAGAATAGGTACCCATTACCTCGGATTGATGACCTTTTTGATCAATTGCAAGGGGCGTCGTGGTTCTCTAAGATTGATTTGATGTCCGGGTATCATCAGCTGAAAGTGAAAGAAGATGATGTTCATAAGACAGCTTTTCGCACTCGATACGGTCACAATGAGTTTACGGTTATGCCTTTCGGTTTAACCAACGCGCCCACGGTTTTCATGGATCTTATGAACCGGGTGTGTAGACCGTTCCTCGGCCATTCGGTCATTGTGTTTATTGATGATCTCCTCATCTATTCGAGGAGTGAAAGTGATCATGTTTTTCATCTTCGTGAAATTCTTGAAGTGTTGCAATGGGAGAAGCTTTATGCTAAATTCTCTAAATGCACATTCTGGTTGCGCGAGATCCCGTTCTTGGGACATGTGATTAATGAGAAAGGGATTAATGTCGACCCATCCAAGATAGTGGCGGTTAAAGATTGGTCATCACCGAAGACGCCTAGGAGATTAGAAGTTTCTTGCGGTTGTCGGGTTATTATTGGCGGTTTGTTGAAAACTTCTCTCGGATTGACTTGCCGATGACGAAGTTGACGCGTAAAGAGACAAAATTTGTATGGGGTTTCAAGCAAGAATCTGCCTTTCAACTCTTGAAAGAAAAGTTGACTAAGGCGCCTGTTTTATCCTTGTAGGACGGGACTGAAGATTTTGTTGTGTATTCGGATGCCTGGCATTCGGGGTTGGGGTGTGTTTTGATGCAAAGGGGGAAAGTGATTGCTTACGCGTCTAGGCAATTGAAGACTCATGAAGCGAATTACCCTACTCACGATTTAGAGCTTGCGGCCGTAGTTTTCGCGCTCAAAATTTGGAGGCATTATTTGTATGGGGCTAAGTGTACGATATACACGGATCACAAAAGTCTCAAGTATTTCTTTGACTAAAATGACCTCAACATGAGGCAAAGGCGGTGGCTTGAATTGGTCTAGGACTATGATTGTGAGATACTTTATCATCCAGGTAAAGCGAATGTAGTAGCGGATGCGCTGAGTTGGAAGACGAGTCATACACCTTTTAAGGTGAAGTTATTTAAAATGACAATTTCATCATCTCTTATTGATGAAATCCGGGAGGCTCAAGTGTTAGTACTTGATGGTGATTTGAAGAAGGAATATGTTGATAAACTTGGGGAAAATAGCACGGGTTTAAGGACATGCTTTGATAGAATTTGGATTCCTAGGTCGTCAAGTGTTTTGACAACTATTTTGTATGAGGCGCATAAATCCAAGTATTCTATCCATCCAAGAGCCACAAAAATGTTTTATGATTTGAGGTCTCATTTTTGGTGGCCTGGTATGAGGCTTGATATTGTTAAGTATGTGAACAGATGTCTTACATGCCACCAAAATTCGTATGGAAAGCTTCAACCGCTTGAAATACCGCTTTGGAAATGAGAGAATATAACCATGGATTTGATCACTAAACTACCAAAAACTCGAAAAGGCTATGATGCGATATGGGTAGTAGTGGATCGGTTGACAAAGAGTGCACATTTCCTTCCTGTAAAGGAAACGTATTCTTCGGATAGATTGGCGGAAATGTATGTGAAGGAAATTGTGTCACGTCATGGTGTACCGGTGTCGATCATATCGGATCGTGATACGAGATTTACTTCTCATTTTTGGAAGAAATTCCATGAGGATATGGGGACTAGATTGAATCTTAGCACCGCTTATCATCCACAAACGGATGGTCAAAGCGAGCGAACAATTCAAATGCTCGAGGATATGTTGGGAGCGTGTGATTTGGATTTTGGGGGTAATTGGGACGACCATTTACCGTTGGCGGAATTTTCTTATAACAATAGATACCATTCTAGTATTGGTATGCCGCCTTTTGAGGCGTTGTATGGGAGGAACTGTAGAACACCCGTGTGTTGGGGTGAAATTGGTCAACGGGAACTTGGTAGCAAAGAGGTGGTCGAGGAAACTAATAGTAGTATTGACCAAATAAAGGCTCCCTTGAAGGCGGCTCAAGATCGCCAAAAGTCCTATGCGGATAATAGAAAGCGGGCAATTGAGTTTCAAGTGGGGGACTTTGTGCTTTTGAAAGTCCCTCCTTGGAAAGGGGTGATACGGTTTAGGAAACGGGGGAAGTTAAGTCCACATTTCATTGGACCGTTTAAGGTGATAGCAAGGGTGAGTGCGGTGGCTTATCGTTTGGAGCTACCGGAGGGACTAAGTAGACTTCATAACACGTTTCATGTGTCTCATTTGCGAAAATGTTTGGCGGATGAATCTACTTTTGTTCCATTGGATGATATTGAATTAGATGAAAAGTTGAATTATGTTGAGAAACCGGTGGCAATCTTGGATAGAAAGGTGGAGCGTTTACGCAACAAAGATATTAGCCAAGTTTTAGTGCGGTGGAAACATAAGAAGGTAGCGGAAGTGACTTGGGAAACCGAGGAGGAAATGCTCAAATATTATCCCAATCTTTTTATGTGAAGTCGGGTTTTAGGGACGAAACTCAAATAAGGGGAGGTGATTTGTAACGAACCAATATCCGGATTTCGTTATAAATAACTAAATATTCTAATAAATATTATGGTAAAAATAATATTTTAGAAATAAGTTGAAACAAGTGGGTTTCAAGTTAGTAATGGGGTTATATTAGTTTTTAACTAATTATGGAATGAAATAGGTGAAATGGAAGTTGAGGGGCTAACAGTGTAAAATGGCAAAATCTGCCATATTTGACTAGTAAAAGTCAAAATTATTTTCATTTGGTGAAAGAGATCGTTCTTGAGCAAAGGAGAAAAAGGAGAAAAGCTAATCGAAGCTTAAATCGTGCATTTGAGGCTTGTTTTATGAAGGTTTTGGCTCACACATCACCTTCCTAACATCAAGTAAGTGATTATCATCCATATTAATTCACTTTTGATGTGTTCTTGATGGGTTTTGGGTGAAATCCAAAAATTAGGATGCATGTGGTTAATTGGTGCTAGATTGTTGATAATCTAGCTAAACTAATGGTAAATAATGGTGATTAACATCCTAGAACCCTTTGATTTTGATTATGAGAAGTTAGGGTTCATATGGGAAAAATTGGGAGTTTTTGGATTATAATGATAAGATGATGGATTATTGATGATCAAGTTTTTATATGATATTATACACTTGAACAAACACCAAATTAACTTAAAGATACTAATTTATTGAAAAACTAGTGTCAAGGTATTGGAAAGGAAACTTAAGTAGGTGAGTTTGGATTGAAAAAGGGTGTTTGGATATGGAAATAACACAAACGGGTCAATTTGGGATGAAAATGGGAAATTGGGTTGTAAACCCAATTGTAATGTGATTTTGATGTATGACTAGATTACTAAACTAGGTATATATGTTTAGGTAATCAAATTGCAAAACTTGAAGGTGGTGCGGGATCTTCTAACCCACAAGGTAAGTGCTTTAGCACTTACTTAGTTATTGATGATAAATGGTGTTGTATGTAATGTTGTATGCATAATGTGTTAAATGGCATAATGTGTTATGTGTTATGAATGTGTATGAAAGTGAATGAAATGTAATTATAGTTTTTGTACTATAATGGAAATGTGGATATGGAGTTATGGTCTAAGAACCATAATGGATATGTGAATATGAAGTTATAATCTAAGAATCATAATGGAAATGTGGTGATGAAGTTATGGCCTATGTGTCATGATGGAAACGAAAATGCACATAGCATGAATATGAAACGAAAAGGGTGAAACTTGTAGGTGAATATGCAAGTGATATATAGCCAAATGACAAATTGGGTGGAAACGGGTCAAATGGGTGAATGGGTGAATCAAATAGAATTTACTTGTTTGTTATGTTTTATCTTCATTACTAATAGTGTTATGTTTATGTGGTTATGTAAGAAAAGCTATGATTTAGTCAAGTCAAATCCAATGCTTTTGGTGGGATTCTCGTACGCGTATATGTATTTTGGTGGTATTTAGAAACCCCCTTAAGAGAATGTAAATTTGATACACAAATTGTGTTTTGATGTATTTACAAGTTGTTGAAGTGTTTTTGGTCAAAACCCAAGTGTTTGGGAGGTTTTGGTGTTCGGTTGAAATGAAAAGGTTGGAAAAATGGTTAAGTATGGAATCCTGCAGGTCTTCAAAACTTTCTGTGAAAAGGGGGTCCTCTCGGTACGCGAAGATTCAGGTTCAGGTGGGATCCTCTCAGGATAAGCGAGAGACCTGGATTCCGGGTATGTTTTTCTGAGGCTCCCTCGCGATACGCGAAGGGAGTGGGACTATTCTTTCGCGGTACGTGAAAAGTAAAAAAAAAATTAAAAAAATAAAATAAAAGAAAATTTCTTGGGAAATGCTTCCGCACGTTTAAACGTTTATTATAACCGGTGTTTTAAAAGTAGTGTGTTACATCTTTGATCACTTACAAAGGATGTTGTGGTTCTCAAAAACTGATTTAGGGTCAAGGCATCATCAGTTGAAGGTAAAGGAGGAGGGTATCTCTAAAACGGCTTTCCGTACTCGTTAGGGTCACTATGAATTTATAGTTATGCCTTTCGGTCTAACAAACGCGCCTATGGCTTTTATAGATCTTATGAACTGGGTGTGTAGACAATTCATTGATCGTTAGGTCATTGTGTTTATCGATGACATTCTTATCTATTCACACAACCAAGGCAACCTTGCTTTCCACCTTCGTGAAACCCTTGATGTTCTTAGAATGGATAAATAATATGCTAAATTCTCCAAGTGTGCCTTTTGGCTCCGGAAGATACAATTCTTGGGTTATGTGGTAAATACGTAAGGGATTTCCATAGACCCGTCGAAGGTTGAAGCAGTTAAAAGTTGGTTACCACCCAAATCAGGCAGAAGATCAAAAGCTTTTTGGGGTTCGTGGGTTATTACCAGCGATTCATAGAAAAATTCTCTAGTATTTCCTTGCGTATGACGAAACTTACTCGCAAGGATACAAAGTTTGATTAGGGTCCCGAGCAGGAAACTGCCTTTCAAATTCTGAAAGAGAAGTTGATAAAGGCATCCGTGTTATCTTTGCCCGAAGGGACAAAAGATTTTATCATGTATTCGGACGCCCCACGATGTGGACTCGGTTGCATCTTGATGCAAAGAGGTATGGTGATCGCTTATGCCTCTAGGCAGTTAAAATCAACGAGGCTAACTACCCAACTCATGACTTGGACATTGTGGCTGTAGTATTCTCTTTCAAATTTTGGAGACATTATCTTTATGAGGTGCGTTGTATGATATACACGGATCATAAAAGTCTTAAGTATTTCCTTAACCAAAAAGATCTCAACATGCGACAATGGAGGTGATTTGAATTTGTCAATGATTATGATTGTGAGATACTTTATCACCCAGGCAAGATGTATGTGGTGGCGGATGCTCTTAGTCGCAAGACTAGTCACTCACCTTTAAAGGCGAAGCCGTTCAAAATGACTATTTCATCATCTCTTGTCAATCAAATCTGCGAGGCTCAATCTATAGCAATCAGAGGATATTTAAAGAAGGAATGCTTGGTTCTTTAAGTGGATAAATGTAACACCTCAAAAATTCTCAAGAAAAATACCAAGTACAAGGGCCAAAAGAACAAACAAAACAAACTACAAGGACCAAAAGTGAAAATTTTGAAAAAAGGCCCATGACGGACCGTCACCAAAGATAACGGTTTGTTACGCACAATGACGGACTGTCACCAATCATGACGGTCTATGCCGTAATACCGGCAACGGTTTTATGGTTTCTTACGCGTGTCCTCTGACTCAGCCTCTGTCCATCACAACTGGTAATGGTCCGTTACGTGGTCCAGAAGTGCGTAACCGCCAAGTAATAGGGTGACAGACCGTCACCCCCGTAACGGTCCGTCACGACTCAAGAATTTTCCCTATAAATAGATGGTCGAGCTCAACCATTTTACACCATCCACTACACCTCAAACACATACACACATCTCTAGAAGTTTGATTCCGAGTCCCGGTTCGCATTCGAGAGTTCGGTTTCTAGCCTATCGCCTTCAAATTGCTGTAGATAGCTTCAGGTAAGATTCCGACCCCTTGTTTAAAACTTGGTTAATATATTATTAAGCTAGCACTCTTGATTTAGTAATGTCATTATGAATCTAGGGCTTTGTCCAAAGTGTTTGTAATATCTCAGATACTAAGCCGAAGTGCTGTTGAGGTGAGTTCTTAAACTTTGATGTATAAAATAACCATCACCCTGTTATACTCCATTTTTGGCATGGTTAATTTGGATTATGGATCATGATTTGGATTTTGAATGCAGGATCTGTTGGAAGTTTTGACTTTGCTTTCATGTTGTGTGTGAACTTGTATTTAGCATTTACAAATATAGATCTATATATAGGGATTAAGAGAGGTTGATTATTATGTTATGTGGTTGTTTATATATAGATCTATATTTATCTATGAAAACTATTTACTCGTTTACATCATATGTTTGAATTTTTTTTAATTTGGATTTTATACTGTGTAGGGCTAGTATTACTCTAGGAAGTGTGTTGATTATATTGGCGGGGAGGTTTAAGGGAAAAAGAGTTGTGTTCTTGGAGCAGCTTACTTCTGGATTGCTTTTGATCACCGGTGGGGATTATTTTTAAAGTATTTTAAATTTATTATTTTTTAAGTTTTATGTTTCTCATGAATGTATGATGATATATGTGTGTTTTTGATACCTAATATATTGTACATTTATACTTGTGTTATTGCATTTACAGTGATTGGCATTTCTGGGTTGTTCTTCCTCTCCCCCTACTTTGCACAAACTAGAAATCAGGTAATATTGCTTCCTAACTTTCTTCGGTTTATATATGTATAGGTAATATTGGTTAACATGAAGTTTTTTGTATGTGTTTATGTTAGGTTAGTTTGTATGTGTATGTGTGTTCTTAAATGTATTTATTTTAACGTCTCACTGTTATTTGTATGTGTTTATTGTTTATTTGTGTGTGTGAGTATTTGTGTGTATATTCATTTAAGAGAACCCTTTAGATATCCCCGTCCAAAATTTACCTAATAGAGATAAGTTTTTGATTGTCCCGGACTATTTAAGAAAAAATCGGTAGCTATTTCTCCTACTCCTTTTAGGTTTGCGTTTTATATACTTGGGGAGTTAAGGGGAAATGTTGCTGATTTTTTCTTAAATAGTTCGCTCGTTAAAATGTATACATATGAGGCTGAATATTCAAAAAGTGGGTTAGGATCCACCATTTCTTAATATTCTATCTTAATGCCTCACTATTATTCTTTATTTAACTTAGTTGTTTCATAAGCTATGCTCTACTATTAGTACATAAGAAATGCTATCAATTTGTTGCTTATTTGGTTATTTGTACTTTTGTTTAATTTATTAGTTATAGATACAATTTATTTCTTTTTGAGACACATATGACAACCGATAAGAGTTGGATTAAATTATGAACTCGGAACTGTCCTGATTTCTTAAAAGGTCTTGACAACTTTATAGAGACCGGTAAGAACCATGTTGACAGGGAAGGCAAAACATATTGCTCGTGTAAAGACTGTGTCAATTAGAATCGGCATATTCTGAGTACGATTTATGCCCACATATGTGACCATGAGTTTCTACAATCATATAAGACATGGATTTATCACGGTGAGAAATATGCTAATGCTCCGGTTATAGACGTACTTTGGGCTTCAAAAACACGTACTCCAACAACAAATAATGATATGTTTAATCTACTTGATGATGTTATGGCGGTGCAAAATACACATGAAAAAAATGTAGATGAAGATGGAACTAGTGTAGACCAGAAATTTGATGCATTGTTTGCCGAGCTCAGTACCTAGTTATGCCCCGGCTATAGTTGGATGTCTTCCTTAAACTTCCTAGAAAAATTGATGCATCATAAAGTCAACAAAAAATGGATGAATAGTTTGTTTGACCAACTTTTAGAGTTTGTAAGAGTTGTATTCCCGAAAGAAAATCACATTCTTGTCTCACACTATGAAGCTAAGAAAGAATGGGTTAGGATATCAATCAATACATGCTTGCATTAATGATTGTGCTCTGATTTGGAAGGAGAATGCCTCAATGCAAAACTGTTTAGTTTGGAAACAGAGTAGATGGGTTAACAAAAACACAACGGGGAAGAAATTGCCAAAAAAAAGTGTTGCGATACTTTCCAGCTTCGACAAAGGTATAGTTCTAGATTCACGGCAAAAGATATGATCTGGCATAATACTATATGCTTAACGGATGGTATGATGCGCCATTCTGTTGATGGGAAGGCATAGCAAAAATTTGATAACAGATATCCCGATTTTACCAAAGAACCCACGAACGTTCGCTTGGGTTTGGCTGCCAATGGCTTTAATCTGTTCGGTAACATGAATCTATCGTACAATATGTGGCTGCTAGTGTTGACAACGTACATTACACCACCGTGGTTATGTATGAAAGGGTCTTTTTCATGTTACCTTTTCTAATTCCCAGCACTAAATCACCTACAAATGACATAGATGTATTCCTAAGACATTTTGTGGATGAGTTGAAAATGTTGTGGGCCAAAGGAGTCTAAATGAGAGTTGCCTCAACCAACACTAATTTCAGGATGCGTGTGGCGCTATTATGGGCTACCAACGATTATCCTTCCGGTAGCTACTTATTTGGATGGTGTAGCCAAGGTTATAAAGCATGCTCTACTTGTAACATAGACACACCCTCACGACGTGTAACCAATAAGATAGCTTTTGCTGGTCACAGATGATACGTGAAAACCAATAATAAATGGAGGCAAAGTCTGTTGTTTGATGGTGAAAAAGAGATAAGAAAGGCTCACAGACGATTGAATAGTGCACAAATATTACAACAACTCATTAGTCTCCCCGATCGTGTTTCGAGGAAACATCCTAGCCATGGAGGTGAGAAAAGAAAACGTATTGAGTCAGAGTTGAACTGGACCAAATGGAGTATCTTCTTCGAGCTGGATTATTGGTCTTCTCTTGATCTCAAACACAATCTTTATGTTATGCACGTGGAGAAAAATGTGTGTGAGAGCTTGTTGGGTACTTTGCTGATGAACGAAAAATTAAAAAGACACACATAAGTGAAGAGTAGACTTGGAAATTATGGGTATTCGACAAAATTTATGGCTAACAAAGTAAAAAAAATAAGGTCAATCAACCACATACTCCTTACTCTTTCAAACCTAGTGATCGATAACGTTTTTGTCAATTCATTAGAGGAGTGAGACTACCTGATGGTGTTGGATCGAACTTTAAAAATAAGGTGCTCCCTAATGATTTGTACTAAATTTTGTGAAAAGGACAGGAAATCATTAGAATGGTTTGTACTAGAAAACTGTGGTGAAAATCAAGGCTACATATCGTACGTTTTTTAATTTTTTTTAATTTTCAATTTAGCTATTATGACAAACTAATTTGAACATTTTGTCCCTCATACAGTGAATTTGAAACGGAATTGCCAACAGAATTTTCCTCATGCCTTAATGCTAAGGTAAACATGTCTCCAGACTGTATCAACGGATTAACGACATTGGCACATAGTTCGTTGAACGCCTATTGTTACACTGCTTGCCTAGTCAATGATGTTAGATTGGTGCTACACAATCCATATCTCCGATGCACTACTCCGAACAGTGGTGTTGTTACACTAGGAGAAGATGATACCCCATTTTATAGTCAACTAGTGGAGATCACAGAGTTGAAACTATTTAAGTGGTTACTCGGTTTTACTCTTTCATTGTAAATGGTTTGACACGTCGGGTAAGGGGCGATTAGTTAAGAAAGACAATATAGTTGTTGTGGTACAATGACCAGCAGTACATTTTAGCCACACAAGCTAAACAAGTATTCTCTCTACAAGATCTTTCTCGAACCGACATTTAGAGGGTTGTGGAAGACGTTCACCATCAAAAACTTTGGGATCATCTAAGTATTAGGGTTGTTGATTAGATAGATGTATTGCACGACACTCAATCATCTAATTATAACTTGGTTGCCGACTCAGGCTTTGAAGTTGGTGAATCAAGTGCACGATTAGTTAATACTAAGATAGATGTCTTACAAGACACTCAATCATTTCATTGGAACTTTAGGTGAAGGTGGTGACTAAAGTCTTAACCCCTCGGTTGTGGAGGATGAAAGTTTCATTGATGATGATGAAGAAGATGTAGATACATACACTTCAAATGAGGAATACGAAATAAATGATGATGAGGACAACAACAATGATGATCTTGTAGACACATGTTATCTTAGTGATGATTCCGATTGATTATTAATGTATGTAGACACTTGAAAGTATGTAACTACAACATGTTATTCTATTCCTTATTCATTGTTAAAATTATTTTTTTTTAAGGAATGAAAACATATTTCGGGAGATCAGAGGGTGGACACGGTGGTGATCAATCTCCACATGGGCATCCAAGTAGGATCTCTAGTGTTTGCGACTTGTAAGTTACTTGTTCCAATTAAATATATGTCTTTATATTGAATATCTTTTCAATTTTCTAACTTTTCATTTGAATGTATCAATGTAGCCCAACCAAGAAAGTGTGGGGTCATGGTAAAAATTTAAATTTAAATTTAAATGAAAATTTTGCAAATAAAAGTATTGACAGCCCACTACCCCTTGAGATTGATCCTACTGGGAGAAATTATAAGTTTGTTGGAGAAAATGGCAACATATTTAAGGTTGATCTCCAGTGAGGTTACTAGGGTTACTTACCACTATACAAGTTGGGACAAAGTTCCCGTAAGTTATAAATTGTCTTTATGTCGCACACTTCATGTAAGTATATAATGTAATGTTTGATTTGTATTTTAATTTCATAACCTTTAAATATTTTCTAATTAGTTCCTTTTGCAGCATTATTTTGATCTCTCGAGTTTCCAAGGCATGGAGAGTTGGGACGGAATAAGGGTCGGAATCAATGAGGATTGTGCCAGAAGATATGGAGTCCAGAAACCAAATTTGAAAAAACATTTCGATAATCATGAAGGTTATGAAAATGTTGAAAATGCAAAGAAACATCCTCTTACTACACTCACTCCGGAGGCATTGGTGAAACTCATCGATGAGTTGTTCTTAACTGCCACATATACGAGACGCTCCCAAAATGGGAAAGCTTTATAATGTGCCAAAGAATCCAAGTACTCAAATTACAACTCACCATTGAACTATTTGTGCAAAGAACATTCGGGTGTATGTGGTTACAAACACTTGACCTATTACAAATGTAGAAAGACAGATCATTCTATTCCTCGGTGCTCAAGCCCGGTTAACTTATGTTTTAATTGTTATAAATCTGGCCGTATGAAAAGAGAATGTCCGGAATTAAAACCTAAAGATAGAAAAGTGAACAAAGGAAATCATACAAAGAAGACCAAGGAGGTAAAGGAACTTGAAGCTCCTAAACCGCATGGTAGGGCTTCTAGATTACAACAGAGGAAGGTAAGGTCAAGTGACATGAGTTAATTCTATTCCCACACATCCTATTATATTCAAGATCGAGCCGGTATTTTATATGTATTAAGTTTGTTTGTCATCCTTCGTTTTCATTTGTTTTTGATAAGTTATTAATCCTATAGAAGTTGAAGTAGCCAATGACAAGAGTTTCTTAGTATTTGAGGTTTATCGTAGATGTTGTTATGAAATAGAAGGAGAAACATAGTTGATTGATTTAATTCGCATACATTAACTAGCACATATTTGTCAACATGTGATATAGAAAAGAAATAACATTTTTATTCGTTTCTAGTAACATTC
This sequence comes from Smallanthus sonchifolius, assembly GCA_023525975.1. NCBI lineage: Eukaryota > Viridiplantae > Streptophyta > Magnoliopsida > Asterales > Asteraceae > Smallanthus > Smallanthus sonchifolius. The sequence goes on from CM042028.1 coordinate 53,034,639, forward strand.
TACAACTAGATATCAACAGGTTTGAAGAAGAAAGATTGTACATGAGTTTCTACACTTGATAAATAGCTATCATCGTGTTGATACGCAACTTGATAAGCTCTTTCCGTGTTTAGCATGACTTTGATCATTGGCAAGAGCATGGCATTTGGGGTAACTAGCTCGGCATTTAGATCATTCCATAACCCATAGATGAGGTGCAATATTTCTTTCCTTCCCTTTTCCTCACATGTTATGTTTCTCTCTTTCACAAGTAAATATATGCTTAATACTACATCCCCTCTTTCATGTTCCTCGTATACATTAAAACACAGACTATCTTTATTTCACTCCAAACCTTCATAATAATCTATTCCAATTTGTCAAAAAGCATATATCATTTTATTGTTATGATCAGTAATACCTTTAAAGTTCCTAGGTCATCCCAGAGACGAAGAATGGTTCCGGCCAAAGTGAACAATTTGGGGTATGGATCAAGAAGATCTTGTGCATTTTCTAATGTAACCCCATATGATATCATGAGTTTGAAGAAGAAAGATTGTACATGAGTTTCTACACTTGATAAATAGCTATCATCATGTTGATACGCAACTTGACAAGCTCTTGCCGTGTTTAGCACGACTTTGATCATTGGCAAGATCATGGCATTTGGGGTAACTAGCTCGTCATTTAGATCATTCCATAACCCATAGATGAGGTGCAATATTTCTTTCCTTCCCTTTTCCTCACATGTTATGTTTCTCTCTTTCACAAGTAAATATATGCTTGATACTACATCCCCTCTTTCATGTTCCTCGTATACATTAAAAAACAAACTATCTTTATTTCACTCCAAACCTTCATAATAATCTATTCCAATTTGTCATAAAGCATATATCATTTTATTGTTATGATCAGTAATACCTTTAAAGTTCCCAGGTCATCCCAGAGACGAAGAATGGTTCCGGCCAAAGTGAACAATTTGGGGGTATGGATCAAGAAGATGTTTTGCATTTTCTAATGTAACCCCATATGATATCAGAACGAAAAGATGCACCAATGCCATACATGTTCCTGAAGTTGTAACCCTATTCTCTATGTAGTCTTCAAGTGTTGGTATTCTCCCTCTTTTCACCCATTCGACTTCCACCATGTAAGCTTCTACCATGTCGATCCACTAAAATATAAAGGAGAAACAATAAAAAAAGTTTCATTTAAATCTAGAGTAAAGTACACGGATGGTCCTGTGGTTTACCAAAACTTTGGATTTGGTCCATAGCTTTTCAAAAGTACATGGATGGTCCATGTGGTTTGCACTTTATAACGCATTTAGTCGCCAACCAACAAATCTAAAGGTTTTAGAAGGTCCAAGTTAGAGACTAAATGCATTACAAAGTGCAAACCACATGGACCATACACGTATTTTTTGCAAAGTTTGGGGACTAAATGCGTTACAAAGTGCAAACCTCATGGACCATCCGTGTAATTTTGGAAAGCTAGGGATCAAATCCAAAATTTTAGTAAATCATAGGGATCATTCGTGTACTTTACTCGAATCTACATGAAACAGTGAAAATAAATAAAATTTACGGTCTTGCGTAGAAATGGAAGGACATTCAATCCTCTTTCTCTTAGAACTTTGTCACAAATCTTATCCTTTGTATCATACAATGCTTCATAGCATATTTTCATGTACTCATGAAGTTGTTCCATCTCATTCAAATTCCATCTGCCAAAATAAAATGTAAGTTTTAATTCAATTTAAAACTTAAGTGAAGGAACTAAAGATTATGAAACATTTTAATTGCTTCGGTAAAGAATATAAGATCATCATACGAGTCATAAGTGTCATATATATCATCAATAACCAACAAAATGGCGACCGCTTTAGCAAGCTCAATCCTGCTACCTGAGAAACTCGGTTCTGGAAGAAGTCCAAATGTCCATAAAAAACATTCCACATGTCGATCTCGAACAAAACCCAACTTACTAGTTTGACCCAAATGTTCCGACCACCTACAATCAAAATCTATTCAAATAAGTAAGATATATAACGTAACATAAAAGGAAGAAGGAAAAACGTCTTTTAATTTTACCTGGTTATCTCATCTAGCTCCCTTGGGAGGATTGATTGGACCTTATTGTAATCAAACTTAGCAAACTCAAGCACCATTTTATAGTCAACTAGTGGAGATCATAGAGTTGAAACTATTTAATTGGTTACTCGGTTGTACTCTTTCATTGTACATGGTTTGACACGTCGGGTAAGGGGCGATTAGTTAAGAAAGACAATATAGTTGTTATAGTACAATGACCAGCGGTACATTTTAGCCGCACAAGCTAAATAAGTGTTCTCTGTCCAAGATCTTTCTCGAACCGACATTTGGAGCGTTGTGGAAGACGTTCACCATCAAAAACTTTGGGATCATCCAAGTATTAGGGTTTTTGATTAGATAAATGTATTGCACGACACTCAATCATCTAATTATAACTTGGTTGCCTACTCAGGCTTTGAAGTTGGGGAATCAAGTGCACGATTAGTTAATGCTGAGATAGATGTCTTACAAGACACTCAATCATTTCATTGGAACTTTAGGTGAAGGTGGTGACAAAAGTCTTAACCCCCCGGTTGTGGAGGATGAAAGTTTCATTGATGATGATGAAGAAGTTGAAGATACAAACACTTCAAATGAGGAAGATGAAATAAATGATGATGATGACAACAACAATGATGATCTTGTAGACACATGTTATCTTAGTGATGATTCCGATTGATTCGTAATGTAAGTGGACACTTGAAAGTATGTAACAACAACATGTTATTCTATTGCTTATTAATTGTTAAAATTTTGTTAATTATTTTTTTAAAAGGAATGAAAACATATTTCGGGAGATCACACGGTGGAGACGGTGGTGATCAATCTCCACATGGGCATCCAAGTAGGATCTGTAGTGTTTGCGAGTCTTGTAAGTTACTTGTTCGAGTTAAATATGTCTTTATATTGAATATATTTTCAATTTGCTAACTTTTCATTTGAATATATCAATGTAGCCCAACCAAGAAAGTGTAGGGTCATGGTAAAAATTTAAATTTATATGAAAAATTTGCAAAAAAGTATTGACAACCCACTACCCCTTGAGATTGATCCTACTTGGAGAAATTATAAGTTTGTTGGAGAAAATGGCAACATCTTTAAGGTTGATCTCCAGTGACGTTACTCGGGTTACTTACCACTATACAAGTTGGGACAAAGTTGCCAAAAGTTATAAATTGTCTTTATGCCGCACACTTCATGTAAGTATACAATGTAATGTTTTATTTGTATTTTAATTTCATAACTTTTAAATGTTTTCTAATTAGTTCCTTTTGTAACATTATTTTGATATCTCAAGTTTCAAAGGCACAGAGAGTTGGGACGGAATAAGGGTCGGAATCAATGAGGATTGTGCAAGAAGATATCGAGACCAGAAACCAGATTTGAAAAACGTTTTGATAATCATGGTGGTTATGAAAATGTTGAAAATGCAAAGAAACATCCTCCATCTACCCTCACTCTAGCATTGGTGAAACTCATCGATGAGTTGTTCTTAATTGCCGCATATGCGAGACGCTCCCAAAACGGGAAAACTTTATAATGTGTCAAAGAAACCAAGTACTCAAATTAAAGCTAGCCATTGAACTATTTGTGCAGAGCACCTTCGGGTGAATGTGGTTACAAACACTTGACCTGTTACAAATGTAGAAAGATAGATCATTCTATTCCTCGGTGCTTAAGTGCGGTTAACTTATGTTTTAAATGTTATAAATCTGGCCATATAAAAAGAGAATGTCCGGAATTAAAGCCTAAAGATATAAAAGTGAACAAAGGACATCATGCAAAGAAGACCGAGGAGGTAAAGGAACTTGAAGCTCCTAAACCGCATGGTAGGGCTTCTAGATTACAACAGGGGAAGGTAAGGTCAAGTGACATGAGTTAATTCTATTCCCACACATCCTATTCTATTCAGGATCCGGCCGGTATTTTATATGTGTTAAGTTTGTTTGTCATCCTTCGTTTTCATTTGTTGCTGATAAGTTATTAAATCCTATAGAAATTGAAGTAGCCAATGACAAGAGTTTCTTAGTATTTGAGGTTTATCGTAGATGTTGTGTTAAAAAAGAAGGAGAAACGTAGTTGATTGATTTAACTCTCATACATTAACTAGCACATATTTGTCAACATGTGATATAAAAAAGAAATAACACTTTTATTCATTTCTAGTAACATTTTTAATCAAAAGAAAAAACATTTTTATTTGTCAACATGTGATATAAAAAAGATATTAACATTTTTATTCGTTTCTAGTAATATTCTATAACTAGATGTAAACAGGTTTGTAGAATAAAGATTGTACATGAGTTTCTACACTTGATAAATAGCTATCATCATCGTGTTGATAAACAACCTGACAAGCTCTTGCCGTGTTTAGCGCGACTTTGATCATTGGCAAGAGCATGGCAATTGGGGTAACTAGCTTGGCATTTAGATCATTCCATAACCCATAGATGAGCTGCAATATTTCTTTCCTTCCTTTTTCCTCACATGTTATGTTTCTCTCTTTCATAAGTAAATATATGCTTGATACTACATCTCCTCTTTCATGTTCCTCCTATACATTAAAACATAGACTACCTTTAATTTCACTCCAAACCTTCATAATAAAAACTACTATCTGTTCCAATTTGTCATAAAGCATATATCATTTCATTGTTATGATCAGTAATACCTTTACAGTTCCCAGGTCATCCTAGAGACGAAGAATGGTTCCGGCCAAAGTGAACAATTTGGGGTATGGATCAAGAAGATGTTGTGCATTTTCTAATGTTACCCCATTTGATATCAGAAAGAAAAGATGCACCAATGCCATACATGTCCCTGAAGTTGTAACCCCATTCTCTATGTAGTCTTCAAGCGTTGGTGTTCTCCCTCTTTTCACCCATTCGACATCCACCATGTAAGCTTCTACCATGTCGATCCACTGGAATATAAAGAAGAAATAATCAAAAAGATTTCATTTAAATCTACATGAAACAGTGAAAAGAAATAAAATTTACGGTCTTGCGTAGAAATAGATGGACATTCAATCCTCGTTCTCAGAGAACTTTGTCACAAATCTTATTGTTTGTATTATACAATGCTACTTACCGGTCCACTGGTCGGACCAGATTAACCGGACGGCATCTTAAAAAATATTAAAATACACATAACAGTCCAACTATCCAACAAACATAATTCAAACATAAAAAATTCAAAAAATTTCATCCAACTTAAAAAATACACATAACAGTCTTTTATTAAGAACACAGGTTCAAACATTTCATTCAAGTATCTAATAAACATAATTCAAACTTAAAAATCCAACAAATATAATCCAAAGTGGGGACTTTTGGAATATGAAAAATAGTAAAACGGTAAAAGATTTTTTTTTTTTTACAAAAGCCGATCCGATAGGCGAACCGGTCTACTGGTTCAACTGGAAAATCTCGCCGACCGGCCGGTTATTTTACAACCCGCTTTAAGCTATTATCCGGACCACTACAATGACCGAACCCCGATTTTTAAAACATTGTACGACATAAATTTTTTTGCTACTTAATTTTTGACTAAGTACGAAAGTGAACTATATTTGATCAAGTTTGAGTATGATTGATAATCTTTGATCGAAGACTGTTCGCCAACTTTATCAAGATTGAATCTCTTTGATTTGACTGTGGCTAATACCGTCTTAGTGTTCATCCTACTTTGGTTAAAATACTTAAAATAGATAATTATTTATGTTTAACGTAAACAACGTTGTAATGAAACAGTACCTGCAGGATTGGTATGGAGGCCGTTGTGACGTCAAAGGCGAAAATGTAGAGCAACTATATATAAATCATCCTCCGATAGCACTTGTGTAAATCTTCGTCCTCAGAAGTCTGCATTAAAGCTCTTCTGATACTTTCTTTTAGTTCATTGATTCTTTTGTTAACATCAACTTGCGGTACCTATCAATTATTAAAAAAAAAATAAAGAATCATAGTGTGTACATTAATTCTTCTCTAGACTCCCTGGACAACTAAAAAAGTACCTTCAATTCACGATGATCCGCGAGAAGAGAATTGTTGTCTCGGGTAAACGACATAGTGTGGATGGGGGATAACGGATAAGGGAGACGTCGAATCTATGAATCGAGGACATTTTTAACGTTGGAAAACATTTCTTTGATGGGAAACATAAATTTTGATATTGCACACAAGTTGTTCCTTAATTTAGACGGATTCATATAAATAACTTAATATGGATATGTCAACTTCATTCTTATAAAATTATTTGTAGTGTTCTTGGTCAAAGGTTTAATTGTCCATCCATTTCTACGCAAGACCATATATTTTATTTCTTTTCACTATTTCATGTAGATTTAAATGAAATCTTTTTGATTGTTTCTTCTTTATATTCCAGTGGATCGACATGGTAGAAGCTTACATGGTGGAAGTCGAATGGGTGAAAAGAGGGAGAATACCAACGTTTGAAGACTACATAGAGAATGGGGTTACAACTTCAGGGGCATGTATGGCATTGGTGCATCTTTTTTTCAGATATCAGATGGGGTTACATTAGAAAATGCACAACATCTTCTTGATCCATACCCCAAATTGTTCACTTTGGCCGGTACCATTCTTCGTCTCTGGGATGACCTGGGAACTGTAAAGGTATTACTGATCATAACAATGAAATTATAATTGCTTTATGACAAATTGGAATAGATAGTAGTTTTTATTATGAAGGTTTGGAGTGAAATAAAGGTAGTCTATGTTTTAATGTATAGGAGGAACAGGAAAGAGGGGATGTAGTATCAAGCATATATTTACTTATGAAAGAGATAAACATAACATGTGAGGAAAAGGGAAGGAAAGAAATATTGCAGCTCATCTATGGGTTATGGAATGATCTAAATGCCGAGCTAGTTACCCCAAATGCCATGCTCTTGCCAATGATCAAAGTCGCGCTAAACACGGCAAGAGCTTGTCAGGTTGTTTATCAACACGATGATGATAGCTATTTATCAAGTGTAGAAACTCATGTACGATCTTTCTTCTACAAACTTGTTGATATCTAGTTATAGAATGTTACTAGAAACGGATAAAAATGTTAATTTCTTTTTTATATCACATGTTGACAAATAAAAATGTTTTTTCTTTTGATTAAAAATGTTACTAGGAATGAATAAAAGTGTTATTTCTTTTTTATATCACATGTTGACACATATTTGCTAGTTAATGTATGAGAATTAAATCAATCAACTATGTTTCTCCTTCTATTTTAACACAGCATCTACGATAAACCTCAAATACTAGGAAACTCTTGTCATTGGCTACTTCAATTTCTATAGGATTTAATAACTTATCAACACTAACTGAAAACGAAGGATGGCAAACAAACTTAACACATAAAAAATACCGGCCGGATCCTGAATATAATAGGATGTGTGGGAATAGAATTAACTCATGTCGCTTGACCTTACCTTCCTCTGTTGTAATCTAGAAGCCCTACCATGTGGTTTAGGAGCTTCAAGTTCCTTTACCTCCTCGGTCTTCTTTGTATGATGTCCTTTGTTCACTTTTCTATCTTTAGGCTTTAATTCCGGATATTCTCTTTTCAAACGACATGATTTATAACAATTAAAACATAAGTTAACCGGGCTAGAGCACCAAGGAGTAGAATGATCTATCTTTCTACATTTGTAACTGGTCAAGTGTTTGTAACCATTCACCCGAATGTCCTTTGCCACAAATAGTTCAGTGGCGAGTTTCAATTCGAGTACTTGGTTTCTTTGACAAATTATAAAGCTTTCCCTTTTTAGCATGTATCGTGGGTGTTACAGCTTTCCTCCTCTCATCTATCCTCTTGCCTTTTTAACCCAATTTCTCTTTCACTAGACCAATTGATGATTTTAATTGAAGTTTCATGCTTTCATGGTGTGATGGACTTTCTGATTTCAACTTTCAAGATTAGGTAATATCGATTGATCCTCACCCTCTCTTCAACATGAGAATGAGCTTTGTCAAAGAATATTCTATGATTTTGTCCATAGTTGGATCCATTTGTTTCACGTTAAGGAATTCCTTAGTGATGCGTGATACGGTCTATGAATGCTTGAAGACAATAATGTTTAAAAAAAATAGTTCCTTAAATTCCTCCCACGTCATCTTTTTGATTCCTTCCTTGCCATTTTTCTTGCTTATTATATCCCACCAATCCTTAGCTCGCTCATGAAGTTGATTAGCAGCTAACATGACTTCCTATGTTGGATCACCGTGATTGTTGTCGAAAACACCTTCCATTTCGGTGATCTACTGATGTGTGTGAGGTATATCTATACTACTATATAATGCATATTGAAAGGACACTATTGTAATTTACCTAAAGTTTTAAGACACCTGTTACCAATTATTATGCATAGGATACAACTTACCAATACATAAAATATGTTAAATTACCATTTAATCTCATTGCTATAATTAAAGCCCAATCAATTTTCCTACACTTAAAAGCCTAATCAATTTTCGTACACTTAAAAGCCCAATCAATTTTCTTACGTTGACAAGCCCAGCAGCCATTTCCCCTTAACGCCTTGACCACCCTCCTGCCATTCATCCTCTTCTGAAATCGGAAGTTCTTCGACTACAGGCTTTAGAATGTAAGTAATCGGTTTATCATTCCTTCCTTTTTCGTATTTTTGGGTTTTGGGGGAGGGACGGTGAGTAAAGCCCAATCTACTCGAAACGCTCGGCCCCAATCGATTTCATTCATCAGGATTAGAATTTACTTGCGGCACCAATCGATTTCATTCATCAGGATTAGAGTTTACTTGCGACATTCCGTCAAATAACACGGGAGGAATCATCTATTTCGGAATCATTTCAGAACTAGCGAGTTCTATCTAAGGTGAATTTAGTAATTTTAGTATGTTAAATATTGTTGTAGAAGGTAATCACACCAGTTGTAACATCCCGAGTTTTAGGACACGGAATAGTTCACGAGAATAAGAAATTTAAAAGAAAAAGGATACAGGGCTTGGGTCGGGTGTATGGGCCGAGAATGGGAGGGGGTTTGGGCCCTTATAAGCCTCAAGACCAGTCCCAAACCCTCACTTCTAGCACCATTTTTGTTTTCTAGAGAGAGAAGGTGGGAGAGAGCCTAGAGAGAGAAAGTCCCGGTTTTTGAATCCGAGCTCATAGGATCGTAGGCATACGTATCTGGAATGTTTAGCTACGGAGAAGAAGCGTTTACAGGTAACCGATTCTCCTAGATCTGAGTTTTTGTTATGAGTTGGGTTTTGAAGAAAATATTGGGTAAAGGTTGGGTTTTTACGTTTAAAAATGGAAACAAAGTATACATTTAGACTCTCGGTTAGAAAACACAAGTTTTGAACGTAAAAAGTTCGGATCTTGACCAGGTCGGATCTGCATGAAAACGTTAGGGTTTTTGCGGGGAAGAAGGCTGCCCGCAAGCAGGTCCTACGTACTTATCAACTACGCAAGAAGCAAAGCCTGTGTACATATCAAGTACGCAAGAAGCAGGTCCTACGCACTTATCAAGTATGCAAGAAGCAAAGCCTGCGTACTTATCAAGTACGCAAGAACGAAGTCTGTGTACTTATTATGTACGCAAGAACAAGGCCCCGCGCACTTGCTAAGTGCACATGCATCAAGTCTATGGATATATATAGCTGGTTAGTGAAGTCAGTATGTTCGTCAAGATAGAAAGAAGTGAACTTAGCCTTAAGTTCGCCTACCTAGAAATGGTGAAACCGTTTAGTGTCGAGTTAAGTCTGATACGTGTCGAATTATTATGATTGTGTGAGATCTGGTAGACCATTCCAGCTAAGATACTAGGTGAGTTCTAATCCCTTTTTCGACTTTTTTAGGAGTGGTGTGCATACTTAATGTAAAGCGTTTATTACATATTTTTATATTAATAAACAAAGTGAAAGTTGTATTTTTGTGACAAGTTTAAAAGAGGCAAATGTACGTTTTGAGCAAAGTATAATTACATCATTGGCAAGCGTTTACTATATTTTCATATACATAAACAAAGCCATGATAATTATTGTCAAGTTATGTTCTAGTAAAGTATAGTTATATCATTGGCAAGCGTTTACTATATTTTCGTATATATAAACAAAGGCATGATATATGTTTAGTATGATCAAGTTAAATAAAGTTTATGAACAGAAAGTGAACAGTCTTCCTATGGGAAGTGAACCACTTGGATAAGGTCCTTGGGACAGATGTTACTTGTACAGGATGCCATATATGGTTGCTACCCATTAGTAAGAGTCTTGATGGCTCGTTAACAGTTGTATAATTAGGATGAGTGACGGAGGTTACTCGGGTGACTACGCCATCCCCCATGTACCAGTTAAGCGGTATTGATCACGAGGACAATACCCGGTGTTGATCACGAGGACAACATCAATGGGTCACGAGGACCAAACTATGCTGAGCGGTATTGATCATGAAGACAATACCAGTTGTTGATCACGAGGACAACATCATGCTAAGCGGTATTGCTCACGAGGACAATACCAATAATGACAAGGATTTGACGGATAAATGGTACTGATCACTAGTACAATACCAGCAGTGATAAGAATTGACAGTTAATAGGTATTGATCACGAGGGAAGTACCAACAGTGACGAGGGATTGACGGCTACCTTTTTAATGTTTTAAACTGTTTTTGAAACGTAAAGCATGTAAAGTTTTGCCTTAAGAGCAGTATGTATTAGTAAATCTTTTGCATAAATGATTTAAAGTGAACGTTAGAACTCACACAGTGTTGCTGATTTTTAGTATGCATATTTGTTAAGTGCAAGTGTAGTTGATGGATGTTGATACTTGGCTTAGCGAGAAGAGTTACCCGAAGATCAGTGTCTGGCATCCCGTTTACGTTTATGTTATGTTTTAATTTGATGTTGTTAAAGACAAATTGTATTACACATGTTTATTTCTGCTGCGTATGTTGAAGTTTTAAATCGTTTCCGCTATGTTAATGAATCACTTATGTTTAAAGTGTTATGTGTTTATGAGCTAATCCAATACGTGAGGCCTCCCGGGTTTGGGTCCTTACAAGTTGGTATCAGAGCCATAGTTTGAGAGATTTGGACATCCCTGATGTCCAGACTTAAACTGAGAATGGGACCAAGTAGCGGATGCCAGTAATGGGTAACTCAAGCCAAAGCACAAGATGTGTATAGTAAGTAAAGTTTCTTTCCTTGTTTCAGAGTGTCAAGATAAGAATAGAGGCTTTAGTGGAATCATGAAAGTGAATAAGTAGAAAACAAGAAGTGTTGTAATGGTTAATTGCAGATGGCTAGTGTATATGAACATCTTACCTTACTTATTGTGTTCTACATATTCCCTAGCATGATGAAATTAAATACCTTTGTTCTCTATCAGTAAGTTAGAAATGGCTAGACTTGGAGGAACTAGAGGAGGTGGAGGAGGAAGACGTGGTGGACGTACAGGCCGCCACGGTGGAGCTAGCACAAACCAAGAGATTGAGGGGAGTGTTCACACTACCCATACTGAGACGGAGATTAGTCAGCACAATGATGAACATGCGCAAGGAGATGACCGGCCGTTTGAGTTTGAACCAGCCGTACAAGCAGCTCTCGACCGGGAATTCATCCGACTGCTGAAGGAAACCTTACCAGCCATACTAGATGAAGCGTTAAGGAAGGCCAAGGAGAACCCCAACATAATCCCAACTAGAAAAGGGCCAGTGGTGCTTCCAGCCATGGGAGGACCAGTTCTGGTGGAGAATGTTGCACCGCCTACTCGCGGATACGATTACATGGAATTTCGTGGTTGCGATCCCCCTGAGCTAACTAGGGAGAAAGAAGCAGTTGATACTTTAGATTGGATCAATGGCATGGAATCCATCATCCGCCTCAGTGACTGCCGACTGGATCAAGCGGTCAGGTTCGCAGCTAAGTCACTGAAGGGAGAGGCAACACACTAGTGGGAGACTGTGAAACATGCTAAGGGTGACCAAGCGGTCGAGCTAATGAGGTGGAATGATCTAAAAGCGTTAGTAATTGAGAAGTTCTGCCCCAAGAATGAAGTCCACAAGGTGGAGAGAGAGTTCCTGACTTTGCAAGCCGGAATCATGACTCACAGGCAATACAATTCCAAGTACAACAAACTGGCATGCCTGGTGCCTCATCTTGTAACCACAGAGGAGAGGATGATTCATTATTATGTTCAGGGGTTGCCTCCAAAGATACGTACCTTTGTAAAGACCAACACACCGAGTACGTTTGAGTCGGTGGTTGTTTTGAGCGGAGTTGTCTATAACGACATTGCCTCTGAAGTCATTTATGAAGTGCCTAAGAAACAGGCAACTAAGCAGACTGGGGAGGACCTTCAGGGTCCTAGTGATAGGTGGTCAAGGTTAGAAGCGGAGGGTCTGTGTGGAAAATGTGGGAAAAGGCATGAAGGAGAGTGTAGAGCTAGGCAGGCGGGATGCTTTAGGTGTGGCAAGTTTGGACAATAATCATGTGGCTGCCCGGTGAAGCCTAGGTGCCACAACTATGGAGAGCTAGGGCATTTGACCCGAGACTGTTGAGAGCACAAAGAGCCGGAAGCGGGAGGATCCAGAAAGAGTAAGGGTGCAGAGAAGGAACCCTACATCAACAAGGCCAAAGCAAGGGCTTACCAGATAACTCAGTAAGGTACGTTGCAAACTCCTATTTTTACTATGGCATAATCATGTCATTGAATCCTTAAATGATTAGTTAGCCCCATTAGCTTAGAATCCATAGAACTAGATATTTCCCTAATTAGACCCTCAGCTGTAGAAATCACAATGGCCTTCATGACTAAACTGCCTTGCATAGCTACAGTTTATGCCACCCATTCTGTGATTTGCTATCAGAATAGCTTATGGCAGGTTTCAAGGACGAAACTTATTGTAAGGAGGGTAGACTTGTAACATCTCGAGTTTTAGGACACGGAATAGTTCACGAGAATAAGAAATGTAAAAGAAAAAGGATAGAGGGCTTGGGTTGGGTGTATGGACTGAGAATGGGAGGGGGTTTGGGCCCTTATAAGCCTCAAGACCAGCCCCAAACCCTCACTTCCAGCACCATTTTCGTTTTCTAGAGAGAGAAGATGGGAGAGAGCCTAGAGAGAGAAAGTTCTGATTTTTTAATCTGAGCTCATAGGATCATAGGCATACGTATCTGGATCGTTTAGCTGCGGAGAAGAAGCGTTTACAGGTAACCGATTCTCCTAGATCTGAGTTTTTGTTATGAGTTGGGTTTTGAAGAAAATATTGGGTAAAGGTTGGGTTTTTACGTTTAAAAATGGAAACAAAGTATAGATTTAGACTCTCGGTTAGAAAACACAATTTTTGAACGTAAAAAGATCGGATCTTGACGAGATCGGATCTGCATGAAAAAGTTAGGGTTTTTGCGGGGAAGAAGGCTGCCCGCAAGCAGGTCCTGCGTACTTATCAAGTACGGAAGAAGGAAAGCCTGCGTACTTATCAAGCAGGTCCTGCGTACTTATCAAGTATGCAAGAAGCAAAGCATGCGTACTTATCAAATACGCAAGAACGAACTCTGCGTACTTATTATGTATGCAAGAACAAGGCCCTGCGCACTTGCTAAATGCGCAGGCATCAAGTCTATGGGTATATATAGCTGATTAGTGAAGTCAGTATGTTCGTCAGGGTAGAAAGAGGCGAACTTAGCCTTAAGTTCGGCCTACCCAGAAATGGTGAAACTGTTTAGTGTCGAGTTAAGTCTCATACATGTCGAAATGTTATGATTGTTCAGATTGTGTGAGATCTGGTAGACCATTCTAGCTAAGATACTAGGTGAGTTCTAATCCCCATTTTGAATTTTTTAGGGGTGGTGTGCATACTTAATGTAAAGCGTTTATTACATATTTTTATATTAATAAACACAGTGAAAGTTGTATTTTTGTGACAAGTTTAAAAGAGGCAAATGTACGTTTTGAGAAAAGTATAGTTACATCATTGGCAAGCGTTTACTATATTTTCATATACATAAACAAAACCATGATATTTATGTCAAGTTATGTTCCGGTAAAGTATAATTATGTCATAGGCAAGCGTTTACTATATTTTTTATATACATAAACAAAGGCATGATATATGTTTAGTATGATCAAGTTAAATAAAATTTATGACCAGAAAGTGAACAGTCTTCCTATGGGAAGTGAACTAGTTGGATAAGGTCCTTGGGACAGATGTTACTTGTACAAGATGCCAGATATAGGTGCTACCCATTAGTAAGAGTCTTGATGGCTGATTAACAGTTGGACAATTAGGATGAGTGACGACGGTTACTCGGGGGACTATGCAATCCCCCATGTACCAGTTAAGCGGTATTGATAACGAGGACAATACCCGGTGTTGATCACGAGGACAACGTCAATGGGTCACGAGGACCAAACTATGCTGAGCGGTATTGATCACGAGGACAATACCAGTTGTTGATCACGAGGACAACATCATGCTAAGCAGTATTGCTAACGAGGATAATACCAGTAGTGACAAGGATTTGATGGATAAGTGGTACTGATCACTAGGACAATACCAGCAGTGATAAGAATTGACGGTTAAGCGGTATTGATCACGAGGGCAGTACCAACAGTGACAAGGGACTACCTTATGAATGTTTTAAACTGTTTTTGAAACGTGAAGTAAGTAAAGTTTTGCCTTAAGGGTAGTATGTATGTATGTATGTATGTATTAGTAAATCTTTTGCATATGTGATTTATAGTAAACGTTAGAACTCACTCAGCGTTGCTGATTTTTAGTGTGCATATGAGTTAAGTGCATGTGCAGTTGATGGATGTGGATGCTTGACTTAGCGAGAAGAGTTACCCGAAGATCAGCGTCTCGTATCTCATTTACATTTTTGTTACGTTTTAATTTGATGTTGTTAAAGACAAATTGTATTAGACATGTTTATGTTTCCGCTGCGTATGTTGAAATTTTAAATCGTTTCCGTTGTGTTAATGAATGCCTTATGTTTAAAGTGTTATGTATTAATGAGTAAATCCAATACGTGAGGCCCCACGGGTTTAGGGCCTTACACCTGTGGAGTAAACTCTACTTGTTTTTTTTTTAATTTGTAGAGGTAATAATGATTATGGAAAGATTCATTAACCGTTTGACTTTTCTGCAATTGCCCTTAGTTTGACACAAGTTCAAACATTCCATCCAACTATCCAACAAACATTTCATCCAAGTATCAAAAAAATACACCTAACAGTCCTTTTTTTAGGAACACGGGTTCAAACATTTTATCCAAGTATCCAACAAACATAATTTAAACTTAAAAATCCAACAAATATAATCCAAAGTGTGGACTTTTGGAACGTCAAAAACCGAAAAACGATAAAAAAATTTTTTTTTACGAAAAACGGGTCTAATAGTCGAAACGGTCTACCGGTTCAACCAGAAAATCTCGCCGACCAGCTGGTTATTTTACAACCCGCTTTAAGCTATTATCCGGACCACTGCAAAGGTTTTTAAAACATTGTATGACGGAAAATTTTTTGCTACTTAATTTTTGACTAGATATGAAAGTGAACTATATTTGATCAAGTTTGAGTATGATTGATAATCTTTGATTGAAGACTATTGGCCATCTTTATAAAGATTGAATATCTTTGATTTGATCGCGCCTTACTGTTCATCCTACTTTGGTTAAAAAACTTAAAGGGCAAATGTCATAAAAAATAGCACACTTTCTATTTTTTCTTACAAAAATCTCTCAACAATTTTTTGCACATAAAAAACCAATATACTCTCTTTTTTTCTCACAAAAGTCACTCAACAAATTTTTGCATACAAAAAACAAATATACTTTTTTTGTTTTTCTTACAAAAATCACTCGACAACTATTTATTCTAGCGGTGAATCGCTTGTTTTGCTCTTGTTTCTATCGATTGATTTCTTTTGTCTTGCTTTTAGCGAATCATTTGCCAGGGTAAATAGTTGTCGAGGGACTTTTGTGTGAAAAACAAGAAAGTATATTGATTTTTTATGAGCAAAAATTTGTCGAGTGACTTTTGTGAGAAAAAAAGAGAGAGTATGTTGGTTTTTTATGTGCAAAAATTTGTTGAGGAACTTTTGTAAGAAAAAACAAAAATTATATTGGTTTTTTTATGGCATTTGCCCAAACTTAAATAGACCTGCAGGATTAGTATGGAGGCCATTGTGACGCCGAAGGCGAAAATGTAGAGCCACTGTTTATAAATCGTCCTCCGGTAGCACTTGTGTAAGTTCTTCTAACATTTTATTAATGTCATCTTTAAAATGGTACCCAACTCCGGGTCTTTGAATCGTGTCAATTAGCTTTAATGTCACTGTTGGATCTGAATTCTCCATTAAAGCTCTTTTTATACTTTCTTTTAGTTCATTGATTCTTTTGTTAATATCAACTTGCGGTGGAAGTACCTATCAATTATTGAAATAAAAAAGAGTAAAGTACACGGATGGTCCCTGTGGTTTACCAAAATTTTAGATTTGGTCCATAGTTTTTCAAAAGTACACGGATAGTCCATGGGGTTTGCACTTTGTAAAACATTTAGTCCCGAAGCTTTGCTAAAAGCACATGTATGGTCCATGTGTTTTGCACTTTGTAACGAATTTAGTCTCAAACTTGAACCTTCTAAAACCTTTAGATTTGTTGGCTGGGGATTAAATGCGTTAAAAAGTGCAAACCACATACATCATCATGTACTTTTGAAAAGCTAGGTACCAAATATAAAATTTTAGTAAACCACAAGACAACTAAAAACGTACCTTCAATTCACGATGATCCGCGAGAAGAGAATTGTTGTCTATAGAAAACGGCATACTGTGGATGGGCGATAAAGGATTCATATAAATAATTTAATATGGATATGTCAACTTCATTCTTATAAAATTATCTGCATTAATAGTTAATAGTGTTGGATAACACTAAAAATCCTAAGGTGATATTTATAGTATTTTGAGTGCTACGACGAAGGGGCCATCAAAGGACTATAATTGGTTAAAGGTTTAATTGTGCCATTAAATTCCTTTTTGGTTTTTGGTGAAAGTTTGGATCTGCACGGATTATTCGTGTTTCACGTGAACAAGTTGACAATACATAATATTCTTCGTTTTTGTTCAAAGTTTGGATCCGACCCACTACTCTGAACAGTGGTGTTGTTACACTAGGAGAAGATTGTACACAATTTTATAGTCAACTAGTGGAGATCACAGAGTTGAAACTATTTAATTGGTTACTCGGTTGTACTCTTTCATTGTAAATGGTTTGACACGTCGGGTAAGGGGCGATTAGTTAAGAAAGACATTATAGTTATGGTACAATGACCTGCAGTACATTTTAGCCGCACAAGCTAAACAAGTGTTCTCTCTCCAAGATCTTTGTCGAACCGACATTTGGAGCGTTGTGGAAGACGTTCACCATCAAAAACTTTGGGATCATCCAAGTATTAGGGTTGTTGATTAGATATATGTATTGCACGACACTCAATCATCAAATTATAACTTGGTTGCCGACTCGGGTCGGAAGTTGGTAAATCAAGTGCACGATTAGTTAATGATGAGATAGATGTCTTACAAGACACTCAATCATTTCATTGGAACTTTAGGTGAAGGTGGTGACAAAATTCTTAACCCCCCGGTTGTGGAGGATGAAAGTTTCATTGATGATGATGAAAAAGTTGAAGATACATACACTTCAAAGGAAGAAGACGAAATAAATGATGATGACATCAACAATGATGATCTTGTAGACACATGTTATCTTAGTGATGATTCTGATTGATTATTAATGTATGTTGACACTTGAAAGTATGTAGCTACAACATGTTATTCTATTGCTTATTAATTGTTAAAATTATGTTAATTATTTTTTTAAGGAATGAAACATATTTCGTGAGATCACACGGTGGAGACGGCGGTGATCAATCTCCACATAGGCATCCAAGTAGGATCTGTAGTGTTTGCGAGTCTTGTAAGTTACATGTTTCAGTTAAATATATGTCTTTATATTGAATATCTTTTCAATTTGCTAACTTTTCATTTGAATGTATCAATGTAGCCCAACCAAGAAAGTGCGGGGTCATGGTAAAAATTTAAATTTATATGAAAAACTTGCAAAAAAGTATTTACATCCCACTACCCCTTGAGATTGATCTTACTTGGAGAAATTATAAGTTTGTTGGAGAAAATGGCAACCTTTTTAAGGTTGATCTCCAGTGAGGTTACCCGGGTTACTTACCACTATACAAGTTGGGACAAGGTTCCCGAAAGTTATAAATTGTCTTTATGCCGCACACTTCATGTAAGTATACAATGTAATGTTTTATTTGTATTTTAATTTAATAACTTTTAAATGTTTTCTAATTAGTTCCCTTTGCAGCATTATTTTGATCTCTCAAGTTTCCAAGGCACAGAGAGTTGGGGCGGAATAAGGGTCGGAATCAATGAGGATTGTGCAAGAAGATATCGAGACCAGAAACCAGATTTGAAAAACATTTTGATAATCATGGAGGTTATGAAAATGTTGAAAATGCAAAGAAACATCCTCCATCTACACTCACTCCTGCGTTGGTGAAACTCATCGATGAGTTGTTCTTAACTGCCGCATATACGAGACACTCCAAAAACGGGAAAGCTTTATAATGTGTAAAAGAAACCAAGTACTCAAATTGAAGCTCACCATTGAACTATTCGTGCAAAGGACATTCGGGTGAATGTGGTTACAAACACTTTACCTGTTACAAATGTAGAAAGATAGATCATTCTACTTCTCGGTGCTCAAGCACGGTTAACTTATGTTTTAAATGTTATAAATCTGGCCATATGAAAAGAGAATGTCTGGAATTAAAGCCAAAAGATAGAAAAGTGAACAAAGGACATCATACAAAGAAGACCGAGGAGGTAAAGGAACTTGAAGCTCCTAAACTGCATGGTAGGGCTTCTAGATTACAACAGAGGAAGGTAAGGTCAAGTGACATGAGTTAATTCTATTCCCACACATCATATTCTATTCAGGATCCGACCGGTATTTTATATGTGTTAAGTTTGTTTGTCATCCTTCGTTCTAGTAACATTCTATAACTAAATATCAACAGGTTTGTAGAAGAAAGATTGTACATGAGTTTCTACACTTTATAAATAGCTATCATCATCGTGTTGATAAACAACCTGACAATCTCTTGATGTGTTTAGCGCGACATTGATCATTGGAAAGAGCATGGCATTTGGGGTAACTAGCTTGGCATTTAGATCATTCCATAACCCATAGATGAGCTGCAATATTTCTTTCCTTCCCTTTTCCTCACATGTTATGTTTCTCTCTTTCATAAGTAAATATATGCTTGATACTACATCCCCTCTTTCATGTTCCTCCTATACATTAAAACATAGACTACCTTTATTTCACTCCAAACCTTCATAATAAAAACTACTATCTATTCCAATTTATCATAAAGCATATATCATTTCATTGTTATAATCAGTAATACCTTTACAGTTCCCAAGTCATCCCAGAGACGAAGAATTCCGGCCAAAGTGAACAATTTGGGGTATGGATCAAGAAGATGTTGTGCATTTTCTAATGTAACCCCATTTAATATCAGAAAGAAAAGATGCACCAATGCCATACATGTCCCTGAAGTTGTAACCCCATTTTCTATGTAGTCTTCAAGCGTTGGTATTCTCCCTCTTTTCACCCATTCGACTTCCACCATGTAAGCTTCTACCATGTCGATCTACTGGAATATAAAGAAGAAACAATCAAAAAGATTTCATTTAAATCTACACGAAACAGTGAAAAGAAATAAAATTTACGGTCTTGCGTAGAAATGGATGGAAATTCAATCCTCGTTCTCTGAGAACTGTCACAAATCTTATTGTTTGTATTATACAATGCTTTATAGCATATTTTCATGTACTCGGGAAGTTGTTCCATCTCATTCAAATTCCATCTGCCGAAATAAAATGTAAGTTTTAATTCAATTTAAAACTTACGTGAAGGAACTAAAGATTATCAAAACTTTTAATTGCTTCGGTAAAGAGTATAAGATCATCATACGAGACATAAGTGTCATATATATCATCAATAACCAACAAAATGGCGATCGCTTTAGCAAGCTCAATCCTGCTACCTGAGAAACTCGATTCTAGTAGAACTCCAAATGTCCATAAAAAACACTCTACATGTCGATCTCGGACGAAACCTAACTTACTAGTTAGACCCAAATGTTCCCACCACCTACAATCAAAATCTAATCAAATAAGTAAGATAATAATGTAACATAAAAGGATGAAGGAAAAAAGTCTTTTAATTTTACCTGGTTACCTCATCTAGCTCCCCTTTGAGGATTGATTGGACCTTATTGTAATCAAACTTAGCAAACTCTAGCACCATTGGGTTGTGATCATCTTCATTACCATATTCTTCAATATATCTCCTTGCTTCTAATCTTCCCATTCTCATGTGCCTTGGAATCTTTAAACCCTCAAAAAAGTTTTTATGAAATTTAGGGTTTAATTGTGAAAGTGATATTCTAAGGTGTCTTGTAGTAATTTCCATGGCATGTGACAGAACATCTTCCCCACTTGAACCCAAGTATGAAGCTTCATATAAACTTAACAACGCTTCTATGTCTTCACTTGATGACTTCTTTAATTCACCATTCGCGTTCATGGAATATTTTAAAACTTCTGCATTAGCGACCAAAAGATTACTTTTAGCATGGACGAACACTTAGAAAGCATTTGTTTTGTCAATCTTGCTATTTCGTTTAGACAATTAGTAATAAGTCAAACACAATTTTGGTATATTTCACTACAACACAAAGCGTTATTTTTTCGATATAAAAAATAGACCTAATAGTCCTTTTTTAAGGAACAGAGGTTCAAACAATTAATCCAAGTATCCAACAAACATAATTTAAAATTAAAAATCCAACAAATAAAATCCAAAGTGTGGACTTTTGGAACGTGAAAAACCGGAAAACGGTAAAAGATTTTTTTTTTTACAAAAAACCGGTCCAATAGCTGAACTGATCTACCAGAAAATCTCGCCGACCAGCCGGTTATTTTACAACCCGCTTTAAGCTATTATCCGGACAACTACAATGACCGAACCCCGGTCGGACCAGCTGGTCCGGTCCGATTTTTAAAACATTGTACGACAAAAAAAATTTTGCTACTTAATTTTTGACTAAGTATGAAAGTGAACTATATTTGATCATGTTTGAGTATGATTGATAATATTTGATTGAAGACTATTGGCCATCTTTATAAAGATTTAATATCTTTGATTTGATCGCGGCCTACTTTTCATCCTAGTTTGGTTAAAAAACTTAGAGGGCAAATGTCATAAAAAACCAGCACACTTTCTGTTTTTTTCTCACAAAAATCGCTAAACAATTTTTTACATATAAAAAACCAATATACTCTCTTTTTTTCTCACAAAAGTCACTAAACAAATTTTTACATATAAAAACCAATATACTTTTTGATTTTTCTCACAAAAATCCCTCGACAACTATTATTTCTAGCAATGAATCGCTTGTTTTGCTCTTGTTTCTCTCAATCGATTTTCTTTGTCTTGCTTTTAGCGAATCATTTGCTAGGGTAAATAGTTGTCGAGTGACTTTTGTGTGAAAAACAAAAAAGTATATTGGTTTTTTTATGATCAAAAATTTGTCGAGTGACTTTTGTGAGAAAAAAGAGAGTATGTTGGTTTTTTATGTACAAAAATTTGTTAAATGAATTTTGTAAGAAAAAACAGAAATTATATTGGTTTTTTATGGCATTTGTCCAAACTTAAAATAGATAATTATTTATGTTTAACATAAACAACGTTGTAATGAAACAGTACCTGTAGGATTGGTATGGAGGCCGTTGTGACGTCGAAGGCGAAAATGTAGAGCAACTGTATATAAATCATCCTCCGGCAGCACTTGCGTAAGTTCTTCTAACATTTTATTAACGTCATCTTCAAAATGGTACCCAACTCTCGGTCTTTGAATCGTGTCAATTAGCTTTAATGTCACTGTTGGATCAGAAGTCTCCATTAAAGTTCTTTTGATACTTTATTTCAGTTCATTGATTCTTTTGTTAACATCAACTTGCGGTGGAAGTACCTACCAATTATGAAAAAAAAAAGAATCATAATGTTTACATTAATTCTTCTCTAGACTCCCTGGACAACCTAAAACGTACATTCAATTCACGATGATCCGCGAGAAGAGAATTGTTGTCTCGGGTAAACGACATAGTGTGGATGGGGGATAGCGGATAAGGGAGACGTCGAATCTAAGAATCAAGGACATTTTTAACGTTGGAAAACATTTCTTTGATCGGAAACATAAATTTTGATATTGCACACAAGTTGTTCCTTAATTTAGAAGGATTGATATAAATAACTTAACATGGATATGTCAACTGCATTCTTATAAAATTATTTGAAATGTTCTTGGTCAAAGGTTTAATTGTGCCCTCAAATTTCTTTGTGGGTTTTGTAATCTTCAATTAACAACCCTTAGTCAAAGGTTTAATTGTGCCATCAAATTCCTTTTTGGGTTTTGCTACGCTAAGCTCCAATTAGCCAACTGCTTGGTCAAAGTTTGGATCTGCACGGATTATTCGTGTTTCACGTGCACAAAGCAAGCCAACTCACCCACGCAAGAGACAGAATCACGTGCACAGTTAATGACACTTCTTTTTCTTTACCATTTTCGTACAACAAGTTGACGATACATAATACTCTTGTCTCTGAATCATGAATGAATATATATATTTATATATATGGGTGAGTTTAAGAGAAAACTCGTTTTAATGAGAAAATCAAAAAACTATTTATTAAAGGTAAAAAAATTAATAAAAAAATTATAACTCAAAATATAAATATAAAACAAAAAACTGGTTCGGAGACCATGTTTTCTACGTCGTCCCCGTTAAAAAAAAAAACTCAAAAAACTAGTGAGGTTAGCTTTTGTGTTCAGTTTTTTGGGTTTAGTTTAGCTTTTAGGTTAGATTTTTGGAGGGGGGTGGGGGTTTAGGTTTTTGGATGGAGGGTGGGTGGGGTGGGGTTAGATTTTTGGGTGGGGTAAGGGGTTTTGGTTTTTGGGGGTGAGTTAAGATTTTGGGGTATACTACACATATGTAGTACCTTTAATAAGTAGTTTTTTTATGTTTTCTCGTGAAAATGAGTTTTCTCATAAACTCAACCCTATATATATATATATATATGAAACGTATAGGTTGTAAACCCTTAAACTCAATTTCATCCATTCATTTTATTTTTCTTTTTTGATATTAAATTCATTTTATCCCCCTCTCTATTTAAATCTACTCTCTCTCTCTCTCCAAAACCTCAAATCATTTTTCTTCTTCAAGATGATGTTCCCATAACAGATCTTTTTTTCTTTTCAAGATGAAGATCTTTATAGCATATCATTGCCATCACAGATCTTTGTCAGGCAACCATCGTCTTCCTTCTGAACAATGTCGACATAAATTAAGATCCGTGTTGCTATGTGGTGTCTAGATTCGCCGGAAGCAAAATGAAGACGAAGAATAATTTCATTATGCAATGTCGATATAAATTCAGATCCGTGTTGGTTAGAAAACCAGATCTGCTACTGTGTGGTGTCTAGATTCGCCGGAAGCAGAATGAAGACGAAGAAGATATTCAGATCTGTCGCTGAGATCTACAAAGTAAGAAACTAGTTTTCGAACAAAAAAATGATTGCTTCGATTATAGTACAAGAAATGAAATAGAAAATTGTTTTCTGGAGGTTAAAATTGTCATGATTCACCTTATCCAAATTTATTGTGTTTCTGCATTCAATGTTCATCGTCTGCATATATAAATACACAACTTATTTATCTTAAATTTTTCATCATGCACCTTATCCAAAGTGAGCCCCATGAGTTTAAAATTGATCTTCTTCCATATAATTTTTATTGTTTATGCTATAGAAATTTATATGTTTGAATGCCAGATTTGAACTTTTTGTTTATGTGTATATAATAATGTAAACTAAATTTAACATAGTTTCTGATGTATACAACTTGTATAATAAAAACTAGATTTGTTGTTTGATGATCTTTTTTCTTGAATTTGTTACTCAGATTTGTTAGTATGCTCGTATTTAAAGATTTGGTTTCTACCCATATTAATTTCTGAATTTTCCCTAAACTTAACCTCAATAATACTTTGATGGGCTTTTTTTTATTTGTATATAGTTTTTACACTTGTGTGTGTAGTTTTTACACAAGTGTAATACAAATATGTAAACTGAATTTTCACATGTGTATTCGATCTTACACATGTGTAAACGGAGCTATAGATGGTTAAAGTCATGTGTATTTAATTTTTACACAAGTGGAATACAAATATTTAAACTATATATACTTGTGGTGTTACTAAATTTGTTGCTTATTTTTAGGTTGCATTTCGCTCTGAAGTGGTTCACATGATTTTTACACATGTGTATTTGATTATTACATGTATGTATTTGTTTTTTACACATGTGTATTTGATCATTACAGGTGTGTATTTTGATGTTTACTAAGCATGTCGAGCATTTTATGACGCCTTTGATGTTTAGATGGTGTAGATAAACACATGAAGATCAAAATGTGACAAGAAGATTTGGGTTCAAAACTGTGTAAAAGTCGGGATTTTTAAGTATCTGGGTTCAAGATCTACATGGTTCGATATAGAAATAAGGCTTTGATATTGGTTTTTTGGTTTGATTACCATAGGTTTTGATTTCTATACTTGTGTATTTTAATTTTACATGTGTATTTGATTATTTTATACATGTGTAACAGTGTTTTACACAATGTAGTATAGTTGTAAAAAATTATATGTGTTAATTTAGAGAGGGAGAACGAGAGAGTGTGTGTATCTTTATTAAATAAATAATAAAAATTACTTATTTGCCCTTTTGGGGTGTTTTAAAAAGGAAAAAAAGAAAAAAAAACAGATTTAATGTCATCCACATATTAAAATACACAAAATTGAATGAGTGGATGAGAATGAGTTTAAGGGTTTTAACAAGAACTTAGGGTTTTTATTTGATACGTCCCCTATATATATGGGACGTATAAGAAAGATTGTACATGAGTTTCTACACTTGAAAAAACATTTTTATTTGTCAACATGTGATATAAAAAAAGAAATATTCATTTCTAGTAACATTCTATAACTAGATATCAACAGGTTTGTAGAAGAAAGATTGTACATGAATTTCTACACTTGATAAATAGCTATCATCATCGTGTTGATAAACAAACTGACAAGCTATTGCCGTGTTTAGCGCGACTTTGATCATCGGCAAGAGCATGGCATTTTGGGTAACTAGCTCGGCATCTAGATCATTCCATAACCTATAGATGAGCTGCAATATTTCTTTCCTTCCCTTTTCCTCACCTGTTATGTTTCTCTCTTTCATAAGTAAATATATGCTTGATACTACATGCCCTCTTTCCTGTTTCTCCTATACATTAAAACATAGACTACCTTTATTTCACACCAAACCTTCATAATAAAAACTACTATCTGTTCCAATTTGTCATAAAGCATATATCATTTCATTGTTATGATCAGTAATACCTTTACAGTTCCCAAGTCATCCCAGAGACGAAGAATGGTTCCGGCCAAAGTGAACAATTTGGGGTATGGATCAAGAAGATGTTGTGCATTTTCTAATGTAACCCCATTTAATATCAGAAAGAAAAGATGCACCAATGCCATACATGTCCCTGAAGTTGTAACCCCATTCTCTATGTAGTCTTCAAGCATTGGTATTATCCCTCTTTTCACCCATTCGACTTCCACCATGTAAGCTTCTACCATGTCGATCCACTGGAATATAAAGAAGAAACAATCAAAAAGATTTCATTTAAATCTACATGAAACAGTGAAAAGAAATAAAATTTACAGTCTTGCATAGAAATGGGTGGACATTCAATCCTCGTTCTTTGAGAACTTTGTCACAAATTTTATTGTTTGTATTATACAATGCTTCATAGCATATTTTCATGTACTCAGGAAGTTGTTCCATCTCATTCAAATTCCATATGCCGAAATAAAATGTAAGTTTTAATTCAATTTAAAACTTACGTGAAGGAACTAAAGATTATCAAACCTTTTAATTGCTTCGATAAAGAGTATAAGATCATCATACGAGCCAAAAGTGTCATATATATCATCAATAACCAACAAAATGGCGATCGCTTTAGCAAGCTCAATCGTGCTACCTGAGAAACTCGGTTCTGATAGAAGTCCAAATGTCCACAAAAAACACTCTACATGTCGATCTCGGACGAAACCTAACTTACTAGTTAGACCCAAATGTTCCCACCACCTACAATCAAAATCTAATCAAATATGTAAGATATATAATAATGTAACATAAAAGGAAGAAGGAAAAAAGTCTTTTAATTTTACCTGGTTACCTCTCTAACTCCCCTTTGAGGATTGATTGGACCTTATTGTAATCAAACATAGCAAACTCTAGCACCATTGGGTTATGATCATCTTCATTACCATATTCTTCAATATATCTCATGTGCCTTGGAAGCTTTAAACCCTCAAAAACTTTTTTATGAAATTTAGGGTTTAATTGTGAAAGTGATATTCTAAGGTGTCTTGTAGTAATTTCCAAGGCATGTGACAGAACATCTTCCCCACTTGAACCCAAGTATGAAGCTTCATATATACTTAACAACCCTTCTATGTCTTCACTTGATGACTTTTTTAATTCACCATTCGCGTCCATGGAATTTTTTAAAACTTCTGCATTAGCGACCAAAAGATTACTTTTAGCATGGACGAACTCTTAGAAAGCATTTGTTTTGTCAATCATGCTATTTCGTTTAGACAATTAGTAATAAGTCAAACACAATTTTGGTGTATTTCACTACAACACAAAGCGTTATTTGTGAGGGCTAAAACTTCGCAAAGCTTTTCACGACCAAAAAACCGGTCAAAATTTTTGCTACTTATCGATTCGCTGGTCGGGCCGGATTACGAACCGGACGGCGTCTTAAAAAATATTAAAATACACATAACAGTCCAAATATCCAACAAACATAATTCAAACATAAAAATTTCAAAAAAATGTATTCAATTAAAAAATACAGCTAACAATCCTTTTTAAGGAACACAGGTTCAAACATTTAATCTAACCAACAAACATAATTTAAACTTAAAAATCCAACAAATATAATCCAAAGTGTGGACTTTTGGAACGTGAAAAACCGGAAAACGGTATAAGATTTTTTTTTACAAAAAACCGGTCCAATAGCTGAACTGGTCTACAGGTTCAACCGGAAAATCTCGCCGACCAGCCGGTTATTTTATAACCCGCTTTAAGCTATTATCCGGACCACTACAATGACCGAACCCCGAATTTTTAAACATTGTACGACAAAAATTTTTTTGCTACTTAATATTTGACTAAGTATGAAAGTGAACTATATTTGATCAAGTTTGAGTATGATTGATAATCTTTGATCGAAGACTGCTGGCCATCTTTATCAACATTGAATATCTTTGATTTGACTGCGGCTAATACCGTCTTATTGTTCATCCTACTTTGGTTAAAATACTTAAAATAGATAATTATTTATGTTTAACGTAAATAACGTTGTAATGAAACAGTACCTGCAGGATCGGTATGGAGGCCGTTGTGACGTCAAAGGAGAAAATGTAGTGCAACTGTGTATAAATCGTCCTTCGACAGCACTTGTGTAAGTTCTTCTAACATTTTATTAATGTCATCTTCAAAATGGTACCCAACTCCGAGTCTTTGAATCGTGTCAATTAACTTTAATGTCACTGTTGGATCAGAAGTCTGCGTTAAAAGTCTTCTGATACTTTCTTTCAGTTCATTGATTCTTTTGTTAACATCATCTTGCGGTGGAAGTACCTATCAATTATTAAAAAAAAAAGAATCATAGTGTGTACATTAATTCTTCTTTAGACTCCCTAGACAACTAAAAACGTACCTTCAATTCACGATGATCCGCGAGAAGAGAATTGTTGTCTCGGGTAAATGACATAGTGTGGATGGGGGATAGCGGATAAGGGAGACGTCGAATCTAAGAATCGAGGACATTTTTAACGTTGGAAAACATTTCTTTGATCGGAAACATAAATTTTGATATTGCACACAAGTTGTTCCTTAATTTAGAAGGATTCATATAAATAACTTAATATGGATATGTCAACTTCATTCTTATAAAATTATTTGTAGTGTTCTTGGTCAAAGGTTTAATTGTCCATCCATTTCTACGCAAGTCCGTATATTTTATTTCTTTTCACTATTTCATGTAGATTTAAAAGAAATCTTTTTGATTGTTTCTTCTTTATATTCCAATGGATCGACATGGTAGAAGCCTACATGGTGGAAGTCGAATGGGTGAAAAGAGGGATAATACCAACGCTTGAAGACTACATAGAGAATGGGGTTACAACTGCAGGGACAAGTATGGCATTGGTGCATCTTTTCTTTCTGATATAAGATGGGGTAACATTAGAAAATGCACAACATCTTCTTGATCCATACCCCAAATTGTTCACTTTGGCCGGTACCATTCTTCGTCTCTGGGATGACCTGGGAACTGTAAAGTTATTACTGATCATAACAATGAATTGACAATTGCTTTATGACAAATTGGAATAGATAGTAGTTTTTATTATGAAGGTTTGGAGTGAAATAAAGGTAGTCTATGTTTTAATGTATAGGAGGAACAGGAAAGAGGGGATGTAGTGTCAAGCATATATTTACTTATGAAAGAGAGAAACATAACATGTGAGGAAAATGGAAGGAAAGAAATATTGCAGCTCATCTATGGGTTATGGAATGATCTAAATGCCGAGCTAGTTACCCCAAATGCCATGCTCTTGCCAATGATCAAAGTCGCGCTAAACACAGTAAGAGCTTGTCAGGCTGTTTATCAACATGATGATGATAGCTATTTATCAAGTGTAGAAACTGATGTACAATCTTTCTTCTACAAACCTAATGATATCTAGTTATAGAATGTTACTAGAAACGAATAAAAATGTTAATTTCTTTTTTATAACACATGTTGACAAATAAAAATGTTTTTTCTTTTGATTAAAAATGTTACTAGAAACGAATAAAAGTGTTATTTCTTTTCTATATCACATGTTGACACATATGTGCTAGTTAACGTATGAGAATTAAATCAATCAACTACGTTTCTCCTTCTATTTTAACACAACATCTACGATAAACCTCGAATACTAAGAAACTCTTGTCATTGGCTACTTCAATTTCTATAGGATTTAATAACTTATCAACACTAAATGAAAATGAAGGATAGCAAACAAACTTAACACATAAAAAATATCGGCCGGATCCCGAATAGAATATGATGTGTGGGAATAGAATTAACTCATGTCGCTTGACCTTACCTTCCTCTGTTGTAATCTAGAAGCCCTACCATGCGGTTTAGGAGCTTCAAGTTCCTTTACCTCCTCGGTCTTCTTTGTATGATGTCCTTTGTTCACTTTTCTATCTTTAGGCTTTAATTCCGGACATTCTCTTTTCATTCGACCAGATTTATAACAATTAAAACATAAGTTAACCGGGCTTGAGCACCGAGGAGTAGAATGATCTATCTTTCTACATTTGTAACAGGTCAAGTGTTTGTAACCATTCACCCGAATTTCCTTTGCCACAAATAGTTCAGTGGTGAGTTTCAATTCGAGTACTTGGTTTCTTTGACAAATTATAAAGCTTTCCCTTTTTAGCATGTATCGTGGGTGTTATAGCTTTCCTCCTCTCCTCTATCCTCTTGCCTTTTTAACCCAATTTCTCTTTCACTAGACTAATTGATGATTTTAATTGAAGTTTCATGCTTTCATGGTGTGATGGACTTTCTGATTTTAACTTTCAAGATTAGGTAATATCGATTGATCCTCACCCTCTCTTTCAACATGAGAATGAGCTTTGTCAAAGAATATTCCTATGATTTTGTCCCTAGTTTGACCCATTTGTTTCACGTTAAGGAATTCCTTAGTGATGCGTGATACGGCCTATGAATGCTTGAAGACAATAATGTTTAAAAAAAATAGTTCCTTAAATTCCTCCCACGTCATCTTTTTGATTCCTTCCTTGCCATTTTTCTTGCTTATTATATCCCACCAATCCTTAGCTCGCTCATGAAGTTGATTAGCAGCTAACATGACTTCCTATGTGGGATCACCATGATTGTTGTCGAAAACACCTTCCATTTCGGTGATCTACTGATATGTGTGAGGTATATCTATACTACTATAAAATACATATTGAAAGGACACTATTGTAATTTACCTAAAATTTTAAGACACCTATTACCAATTATTATGCATAGGATACAACTTACCAATACATAAAATATGTTAAATTACCATTTAATCTCATTGCTATAATTAAAGCCCAATCAATTTTCCTACACTTAAAAGCCCAATCAATTTTCTTACGTTAAGAAGCCCAGCAGCCATTTCCCCTTAACGCCTTGACCACCCTCCTGCCATTCCTCCTCTTCTGAATTCGGAAGTACTTCGACTGCATGCTTTGGAATGTAAGTAATCGGTATATCATTCCTTCTTTTTTTTGTATTTTTGGGTTTTGGGGGAGGGACGGTGAGTAAAGCCCAATCTACTCAAAACGCTCGGCTCTAATCGATTTCATTCATCAGGATTAGAGTTTACTTGCGGCACCAATCAATTTCATTCATCAGGATTAGAGTTTACTTGCGGCATTCCATCAAATAACACGGGCACAATCATCTGTTTCGGAATCATTTCAGAACTAGCGAGTTCTATCCAAGGTGAATGTAGTAATTTTAGTATGTTAAATATTGTTGTAGAAGGTAATCACACCAGTTGTAACATCCCGAGTTTTAGGACACGGAATAGTTCACGAGAATAAGAAATTTAAAAGAAAAAGGATAGAGGGCTTGGGTCGGGTGTATAGGCGAGAATGGGAGGGGGTTTGGGCCCTTATAAGCCTCAAGACCAGCCCTAAACCCTCACATCCAGCACCATTTTCGTTTTCTAGATAGAGAAGGTTGGAGAGAGCCTAGAGAGAGAAAGTCCCGGTTTTCGAATCCGAGCTCATAGGATCGTAGGCATACGTATCTGGAATGTTTAGCTGCGGAGAAGAAGCGTTTAGATCTGAATTTTTGTTATGAGTTGGGTTTTGAAGAAAAAATTGGGTAAAGGTTGGGTTTTTACGTTTAAAAATGGAAACAAAGTATAGATTTAGACTCTCGGTTAGTAAACACAGGTTTTGAACATTAAAAGTTCGGATCTTGACGAGGTCGGATCTGCATGAAAACGTTAGGGTTTTTGCGGGGAAGAAGGCTGCCCGCATGCAGGTCCTGCGTACTTATCAACTACGCAAGAAGCAAAGCTTGAGTACTTATCAAGTACGCAAGAAGCATGTCCTACGTACTTATCAAGTACGCAAGAAGCAAAGCCCGCGTACTTATCAAGTACGCAAGAACAAAGTCTGTGTACTTATTATGTAAGCAAGAACAAGGCCCTGCGCACTTGCTAAGTGCGCAAGCATCAAATCTATGGGTATATATAGCTGGTTAGTGAAGTCAGTATGCACGTCAGGATAGAAAGAGGCGAACTTAGCCTTAAGTTCGCCTACCCAGAAATGGTGAAACCGTTTAGTATCGAGTTAAGTCTGATACGTGTCGAATTGTTATGATTGTTTAGATTATGTGAGATCTGGTAGACCATTCCAGCTAAGATACCAGGTGAGTTCTAACCCCCTTTTAGACTTTTTTTAGGGGTGGTGGGCATACTTAATGTAAAGCGTTTATTACATATTTTTATATTAATAAACAAAGTGAAAGCTGTATTTTTGTGACAGGTTTAAAGAGGCGAATGTACATTTTAAGCAAAGTATAGTTACATCATTGGCAAGCGTTTACTATATTTTCATATACATATACAAAGCCATGATATTTATGTCAAGTTATGTTCCAATAAAGTATAGTTATATCATTGGCAAGCATTTACTATATTTTCATATACATAAACAAAGTGAACAGTCTTCCTATAGGAAGTGAACTAGTTGGATAAGGTCATTGGGACAGATGTTACTTGTATAGCATGCCAGATATGGGTGCTTCCCATTAGTAAGAGTCTTGATGGCTCGTTAACAGTTGTACAATTAAGATGAGTGACGACGGTTACTCGGGGGACTACGCAATCCCCCATGTACCGGTTAAGCGGTATTGATCACGAGGACAATACCCGGTGTTGATCACGAGGACAACATCGTGTTGTGTGGTGTTGATCATGAGAAAAACATCAATGGGTCATGAGGACCAAACTATGCTGAGCGGTATTGATCACGAGAACAATACCAGTTGTTGATCACGAGGATAACATCATGCTAAGCGGTATTGCTCACGATGAAAATGCCAGTAGTGACAAGAATTTGACGGATAAGTGGTACTGATCACGAGGACAATACCAGCAGTGATAAGAATTGACGGTTAAGCGGTATTGATCACGAGGGAAGTACCAACAGTGACCAGGGATTGACGGCTACCTTATGAATGTTTTAAACTATTTTTGAAACGTGAAATATGTAAAGTTTTGCCTTATGGGCAGTATGTATTAGTAAATCTTTTGCATAATTGATTTAAAGTAAATGTTAGAACTCACTCAGCGTTGCTGATTTTTAGTATACATATCAGTTAAGTGCAGGTGCAGTTGATGGATGTGGATGCTTGGCTTAGCGAGAAGAGTTACCCGAATATCAGCGTCTGGCATCCCGTTTACGTTTATGTTATGTTTTAATTTGATGTTGTTAAGGACAAATTGTATTAGACATATTTGTTTCCGCTACGCATGTTGAAGTTTTAAATCGTTTCCGTTGTGTTAATGAATGCCTTACGTTTAAAGTGCTATGTATTGATGAGTAAATCCAATACGTGAGGCCCCTCGGGTTTGGGGCCTTACAAGTTTGTATTTGAGCCATAGTTTGAGAGATTTGGACATCCCCGATGTCTAGACTTAAACTGAGAATGGGACCAAGTAGCGGATGCCAGTAACGGGTAACTCAAGCCAAAGCACCATATGTGTATAGTAAGTAAAGTTTCTTTCCTTGTTTTAGAGTGTAAAGATAAGAATAGAGGCTTTAGTGGAATCATGAAAGCGAATAAATAGAAAACAAGAAGTGATGTAATGGTTAATTGTAGATGGCCAGTGTATATTAACATCTTACCTTAATTATTGTGTTCTACATATTCCCTAGCATGATGAAATTAAATCCCTTTGTTCTCTATCAGTAAGTTAGAAATGGCTAGACGTGGAGGAACTAGAGGAGGTGGAGGAGGAAGACGTGGTGGACGTACAGGCTGCCACGGTGGAGCTAGCACAAACCAAGAGATTGAGGGGAGTGTTCACACTACCCATACTAAGACGGAGATTAGTCAGCACAATGCTGAACATGCGGAAGGCGATTACCGGCCGTTTGAGTTTGAACTAGCCGTACAAGCAGCTCTCGACCGGGAATTCATCCGACTGCTGAAGGAAACCTTACCTGCCATACTAGACGAATCATTGAGGAAGGCTAAGGAGAACCCCAACATAATCCCAGCCACTGAAGGTCCAGTGGTGCTTCCAGCCATGTGAGGACCAGTTCTTGTGGAGAATGTTGCACCGCCTGCTCGCGGATGCGATTACAAGTAATTTCGTGGTTGCGATCCCCCTGAGCTAACTGGGGAGAAGGAAGAAGCTGATACTTTAGATTGGATCAATGGCATGTAATCCATCATCAGCCTCAATGACTGCCGACCGGATCAAGCGGTCAGGTTCACAGCTAAGTCACTGAAGGGAGAGGCAACACACTGGTAGGAGACTGTGAAACAGACTAAGGGTGACCAAGCGGTCGAGCTAATGAGGTGGAATGATCTGAAAGCATTAGTAATTGAGAAGTTCTGCCCCAAGAATGAAGTCCACAAGGTGGAGAGAGAGTTCCTGACTTTGCAAGCCGGACTCATGACTCACAGGCAATACACTTCCAAGTACAACGAACTGGCATGCCTGGTGCCTCATCTTGTAACCACAGAGGACAGGAGGATTCATTATTATGTTAAGGGGTTGCCTCCAAAGATACGTACCTTTGTAAAGACCAACACACCGAGTACCTTTGAGTTAGTGGTTGTTCTGAGCGGAGTTGTCTATGACGACATTGCATCTGAAGTCATATTCTGAAGTGCCTAAGAAACAAGCTGCTAAGCGGACTGGGGAGGACCTTCAGGGTCCTTGTGATAGGAGGTCAAGGTTAGAAGCGGAGGGTCTGTGTGGAAAATGTGGGAAAAGGCACGGAGGAGAGTGCAGAGCTAGGCAGGAGGGATGCTTTAGGTGTGGGAAGTTTGGACACTAATCACGTGACTGCCCGGTGAAGCCTAGGTGCCACAAATGTGGAGAGCTG
This sequence comes from Smallanthus sonchifolius, assembly GCA_023525975.1. NCBI lineage: Eukaryota > Viridiplantae > Streptophyta > Magnoliopsida > Asterales > Asteraceae > Smallanthus > Smallanthus sonchifolius. The sequence continues at coordinate 53,069,187 of CM042028.1, forward strand.
GGGCATTTGAGCCGAGACTGCAGAGAGCACAAAGAGCCGGAAGCGGGAGGATCCGGAAAGAGTAAGAGTGCAGAGAAGGAACCCTACATCAACAAGGCCAAAGCAAGGGCTTACCAGATAACAGTAGTAAGGTACGTTGCAAACTCCTATTTTTACTATGCCATGATCATGTTATTGAATCCTTAAATGAGTAGTTATCCCCATTAGCTTAATAGCCTTAGAACTAGATATTTCTCTGATTAGACCCACAGCGGTAGTTAATCACAATGGCCTTCATGACTAAGCTGCCTTGCATAGCTACAGTTTATGCCACCCATTCTGTGATTTACTATCAGTATAGCTTATGGCAGGTTTTGAGGACGAAACCTATTGTAAGGAGGGTAGACTTGTAACATCCTGAGTTTTAGGACACGGAATAGTTCACGAGAATAAGAAATTTAAAAGAAAAAGGATAGAGGGCTTGGGTCGGGTGTATGGGCTAAGAATGGGAGGGGGTTTGGGCCCTTATAAGCCACAAGACCAGCCCCAAACCCTCACTTCCAGCACCATTTTCGTTTTCTAGAGAGAGAAGGTGGGAGAGAGCCTAGAGAGAGAAAGTCCCGGTTTTCGAATCCGAGCTCATAGGATCGTAGGCATACGTATCTGGAACGTTTTGCTGCGGAGAAGAAGCGTTTACAGGTAACCGATTCTCCTATATCTGAGTTTTTGTTATGAGTTGGGGTTTGAAGAAAAAATTGGGTAAAGGTTGGGTTTTTATGTTTAAAAATGGAAACAAAGTATAGATTTAGACTCTCAGTTTGAAAACACAAGTTTTGAACGTGGTCGGATATGCATGAAAAAGTTAGGGTTTTTGTGGGAAAGAAGGCTGCCCGCAAGTAGGTCCTGCGTGCTTATCATTTACGCAAGAAGCAAAGCCTGCGTACTTATCAAGTATGCGAGAAGCAGGTCATGCGTACTTATCAAGTACGCAAGAAGCAAAGCATGCGTACTTATCAAATACGCAAGAATAAAGTCTGCATACTTATTATGTACGCAAGATCAAGGCCCTGCGCACTTGCTAAGTGCGCAGGCATCAAGTCTATGGGTATATATAGCTGGTTAGTGAAGTCAGAATGTTCGTCAGGATAGAAAGAGGCGAAGTTAGCCTTAAGTTCTCCTAGCTAGAAATGGTGAAACCTTTTAGTGTCGAGTTAAGTCAGATACGTGTCGAATTGTTATGATTGTTCAGATTGTGTGAGATCCAGTAGACCATTCCAGCTAAGATACCAAGTGAGTTCTAATCCCTTTTTTTCCTTCTTTAGGGGTGGTGTGCATACTTAATGTAAAGCGTTTATTACATATTTTTATATTAATTAACAAAGTGAAAGCTGTATTTTTGTGACAAGTTTAAAAGAGGCAAATGTACGTTTTGAGCAAAGTATAGTTACATCTTTGGCAAGCGTTTACTATATTTTCATATACATAAACAAAGCCATGATATTTATGTTAAGTAATGTTCTAGTAAAGTATAGTTATATCATTGGTAAGCATTTACTATATTTTCATATACATAAACAAAGGCATGATATATGTTTAGTACGATCAAGTTAAAGAAAGTTTATGTACAGAAAGTGAACAGTCTTCCTATGGGAAGTGAACAAGTTAGATAAGGTCCTTGAGACAGATGTTACTTGTACAGGATGCCAGATATGGGTGCTACCCATTAGTAAGAGTCTTGATGGCTCGTTAACAGTTGTACAATTAGGATGAGTGACGGCGGTTGCTCGGGGGACTACGCAATCCCCCATGTACCAGTTAAGCGGTATTGATCACGAGGACAATACTCGGTGTTGATCACGAGGACAACATCAATGGGTCACGAGGACCAAACTATGCTGAGCGGTATTGATCACGAGGACAATACCAGTTGTTGATCACGAGGACAACATCATGCTAAGCGGTATTGCTCACGAGGACAATACCAGTAGTGACAAGGATTTGACGGATAAGTGGTACTGATCACTAGGATAATACCAATGGTGATAAGAATTGACGGTTTCAGCGGTATTGATCACGAGGGCAGTACCAAGATTGACAAGGGATTGACGGCTACCTTATGAATGTTATAAACTGTTTGTGAAAAGTGAAGTATGTAAAGTTTTGCCTTAAGGGCAGTATGTATGTATTAGTAAATCTTGTGACACCCGACATTTCAGGTTAATATCCGTACACGATATAAACGAGTTTATATTATATTTATGTTCGTGATTTACCTAATTGAATAAATTAGGGCATTAAAGTCTAAGAAAAGCCGTACATTGTTTCATTTCATATTTTGGTAATTCTAGGAGTTACCGGTTCACATACCCGTATAACCCGACTAAATACGAACGTTAGTGATTAAATCAAATACCCAGAAAAATATATATACATATATATATATATATATATATATTTTATTTTCACAAACTTTACGTAGAACAATAAATTATTTTCAGAATAAATTTATAATACCGTGGAGGATCTAAACCGGATTTATTTACCCCTTTAAAACTATAATTGATATTAATACCTAAATCTAATTATTATACTAATTAAACCCAACTTACCCTTGACTTTCTCGGCCGAAGTGCAGAGAAAACCCACACCTCGACCCATACCTCTCCTGAGAAAAACTCAAGTAAAACCATACCACCTCACTCATTTTTCTCACAACTCCCATTTTATCACTCATTTCTTACGGCAAATTCTCCATTTCTCTCCAATTCGAAGTCCAGTTTTAAGGCAAAATCCATCACGAATTCGATGTTTTAAGAAGAATTTCAAGTGTTTCTGAAAAGAGTTTAGCAAAAGATTCAAGATCATTCTCTGTTTTCTCTCATCATCATCGTCACTATTTTAAGGTAAAAACTCGATACCATCCATATTATTTTCTTTAAAACCGTAGCTAAACACACAAATCGTTCGAACGCAAGTAAGATAACAAGAAAGGTTTGTCGAATTCAAGTTTAAAACATAAAAATATGCAAGACTGATTCTGTCAAAACGAAATGACAGTATCGAAACTGGGAGTTTCGATACCAGTCTGATCGAAACTAGGAGTTTCGATACCTGTTTCTCAAATCGAAACTAGGAGTTTCGATACCTGTTTCTCAATCGAAACTAGGAGTTTCGATACCTGTTTCTCAATCGAAACTAGGAGTTTCGATACCTGTTTCTCAATCGAAACTAGGAGTTTCGACACCTAGTACTTTATCGAAACTAGATAGTTTCGATACTCAGTTTGCTTAATCGAAACTAGGTAGTTTCGACCTCTGTTCTATTCTGTTCTGTTCAATCGAAACTAGGTAGTTTCGATACCTGGTCATCAGTCCCATTTAGCAGTAACTTAAGACTGTTTTTACTACAAATCAAGTGTTGAAAAACTAAGAAGATATTTTAAACAAAAGCAATCATATTTACTAAGTCGGTGAACAATTTGCATATAAGACGTTCGGTCTTAACAAGAATTACCCTTTTTGAAATTAGGGTACGAATAGTCAAGGTTGACTGGAACAATTATCATTGCTAACATACACAAAACAAGGTGAGTTTCACGGCCCCTTTTTACTGTTTCGTACTATTTGGGGGAAGAACATACTTATAACTATTTTTATATGATAACAAGAAAACAAGACCCGACCTTTATGTATGCATGAGTGAACACATTTGGAGCTCGTAAAGTCCCCTGATCATCATATTTATAACCATTAGCTATAGATTAGCCTGAGATTCTATGGATAGTACTATTGGGTCTGACACCCCCGGTCATGGTTAGTCGCGCTAACCATGGGTCCCTCTGGCCAAATGACTGCATAGTGTTCTAATATTGCTCGTGAGGTACGAGTGAGGGGCAAAACACCTGGTCTGGGTTTGGTTATGCCTCATGTATGTACATATTATTTGTATTCCTAGCTAGTTTACAAATGGGTCAAACATTACTTGTTTTGCTTATCATATACGTAAAGATCATTTTCATGCAAGTGGTTTGCTCATTGTATTCATATATAAAACCTGTGAACTCACCAACCTAGTGTTGACATTTTCAAGTATGTTTTTCAGGAAACTGAACGTGATAGCAAGAGTAATACTACATAGGGTTTATGCATACACGGTGGATACAACTTTTGAAGATTTTTCTTGTATAACCCAAAATGTTCGGGTCATATTTGCAAAATCTTAATATTTTGTAACTTCAACTACTATTTTGGGCTGTAAAACCTTAAATTTAATTTATGTATCCAGTTGTATGTATGCGTTTGCAATAATTATATGCTTTGAAAAACCATGAACGTCGCGCCTCGCGTTTCCGCCTTGGCGGGGTGTGACAGATTGGTATCAGAGCCATTGATTATAGCGAACTAGGAGTCTAAAAATCGAACCTAGTCTATAATTTAAATGACTCACTGAGACATTTTTCATTGCATATGCATGTCATAACTTATCATCATATTGTACGGATATCGTAGACACTGAACATCGTCACACACTAACCCCATTTCGACTTCAGACCCATGGCACCCAAAAGAAGGACCCCGCGTGACACTACTGGTGAAAACAACCTGACGATTTCTGCAGAAGTTGAGCAACTCATATCCCAACGTGTAGCCGCCGCCTTGGAGCAGTACGAAGCCAATCGGAATAACATCGGAGGAAATGGTAGTGGTAGTGGAGGAGGTGTAGGAGGCAGTGGCACTGCTGGAGGTTCTGGAGGTAACAGAATGTGTAATCACCTCTATAACACAGTCACCATCTAAGTTAACAACATTATTAAAAATATTGACTTGTGACCCTACAGATACTTCGAGCAAGAAGTGCACTTATAAGGCTTTTCTATCTTGCAACCCTCGCCACTTCAATGGCACCGAGGGTGCAGTAGGCCTGATGAGGTGGATTGAGAAGATGGAATCTGTGATTGACATTAGTGAATGCACAGCCGACTGTATGGTGAAATATGCCACGTGCACACTTGCTGACAAGGCACTAACCTGGTGGAATTCTCAGATGAAAACATTGGGAAGACAGACTGCCTACCAGCTATCTTGGGATGATCTAAAGGCCATGATGATCGAGGAGTACTGTCCTCGAAATGAATTGCAGAAAATCGAAACTGAAATGTGGAACCTTCAAATGATAGGAGATGATGTGGCTGGTTACACTGATAGGTTCAATGAGCTGGCAATCTTGGTGCCACACCTGGTCACGCCCGAGTACAAAAAGGTTGAAAGGTACTTGTGGGGTCTTGCACCCCAAATTCGTAGTATGGTGACTTCGTCGAACCCTATGGATGCTAAGAGCGCTATAATCCTGGCTTTCAAGCTAAGAGATAATGCTGTACGTGATGGTTTGTTTGAGAAGAAGGAGACTGAGGAAAGAAAGTTAGGAGAAAAGAGAAAATGGGTGGGAAAACCAAATAACCAATTTAGGAATCAAGCCTATAAGAGACAAGAGACTGTGAAAGCTTTTGCTGCTAACGCTGTGGAGAAAAGGGGTTATGCTGGCCCCCAACCGAGGTGTGATAAGTGCGGGTATCACCATGTGGGAAAATGCACTCAATGTGAAAGGTGTAGAAAGTTTGGGCATCGAGCGCAGACATGTCGACTCAACGCCAACCCCACCGATAAGATTAAGCAAGGATGCTACGAATGTGGAGATCTGAAGCACTACAAGAAAGATTGCCCCAAGTTAAATAATCAGAATAACAATCAGGCCCGAGGAAGAGCGTTCGTGATGGGAGCTAGGGACGCACGCCAGGACCCTGACATTGTCACTGGTACGTTCCTGATAAACAATCAATATGCTTCTATACTTTTCGATACGGGTGCTGATATGAGTTTTGTGTCAACTGACTTTAAGTCCCTACTTAGTATTAAACCCAGCAAACTAGACCAAAATAATACAATTGAATTAGCAAACGGGAAATTAATTAAAACCGAAGAAGTCATTCGGGATTGTACTCTATGTTTGGAAGACCACACCTTTAGTATAGACCTGTTACCTATTGACTTGGGAAGTTTTGACGTTGTGATTGGTATGGATTGGTTGTCGAAGAATCACGCCGAGATTGTTTGTTTTGAGAAGATTGTTCATATTCCTCTCCCAAACGGAGAAGTTCTTTCGGTACAAGGTGAGAAAAGTGGAGTGACATTGAAGATGATAAACTGCATGAAAGCTCGTAAGTATCTACGTAAAGGCTATTGCATATTCCTGGCTCACGTCGTCGAGAAGAAACCCGAGAAACGTCGACTTGAAGTCATACCAATCGTTAAGGATTACCCCGAAGTTTTTCCTGAAGACTTACCTGGATTACCACCACCGAGGCAAGTCGAATTCCGAATCGACTTAGTACCAGGAGCCGCCCCGGTTGCACGGTCACCGTATCGACTAGCACCTTCTGAAATGCAGGAATTATCAAATCAACTACAGGAGTTGCTTGATAAAGGTTTCATAAGACCGAGTTTCTCACCTTGGGGAGCTCCGGTCTTGTTCGTAAAGAAAAAGGATGGAACCTTTAGGATGTGTATTGATTACCGAGAATTAAACAAGCTTACAATCAAAAACCGATATCCACTTCCTCGAATAGACGATTTGTTCGATCAACTGCAAGGTTCCAGCTTCTATTCTAAAATTGATCTACGATCAGGGTATCATCAACTAAGAATCCAAGAAGAAGATATACCAAAAACGGCATTTAGGACTCGTTACGGTCACTACGAGTTCCTAGTTATGCCATTTGGTTTGACGAACGCACCAGCTGTTTTCATGGATCTCATGAACCGCGTGTGCAAGCCATACTTGGATAAATTCGTGATAGTATTTATTGATGATATATTAATATATTCACGAACCAAGGAGGATCATGAACATCATCTTAAATTAATCTTAGAACTACTCAGAAACGAGAAACTTTACGCTAAATTCTCAAAGTGTGAGTTTTGGATCCGAGAAGTGCATTTCCTTGGACATGTCATCAACAAGGAAGGAATTCACATTGATCCATCAAAAATTGAAGCTATCAAAAACTGGGAAGCACCAACAACTCCGACTGAGGTATGTCAATTTCTGGGTTTAGCAGGCTATTACAGACGATTCATCGAGAATTTTTCAAAAATAGCCCTGCCTTTAACCACATTAACCCAGAAAGAAAAGAAGTTTGATTGGAGTGACAAGCAAGAGTCAGCTTTTCAATTGCTGAAGCAGAAGCTGTGTAGTGCACCGATCTTATCCCTTCCTGAGGGAATTGACAATTTTGTCGTATACTACGATGCATCACACCAAGGACTTGGTTGTGTGTTAATGCAAAGAGACAAAGTCATCGCATATGCCTCACGACAACTAAAAGTGCACGAAAAGAATTATACGACCCATGACTTGGAGTTGGGCGCAGTTGTGTTTGCACTCAAGATTTGGAGACATTATCTTTACGGTACAAGATGCACTATCTTTACTGATCACAAGAGTCTTCAACATATCTTCGATCAAAAGGAACTCAACATGAGACAACGTCGTTGGGTAGAGCTACTGAATGATTACGACTGTGATATCAAGTATCACCCTGGTAAAGCCAATGTCGTAGCAGACGCCTTAAGTCGCAAGGATCGAGTTAAAACTCTTCGTGTTCGTGCTCTAGAATTGACAATTCATACGAGCCTCACGACTCAAATCCGAATGGCACAACAAGAAGCAATCAAAGAAGAGAACATTCAGAATGAAGCACTACGTGGAATGATCAAACAATTGGAGACTAAGTCAGATGACACTCTATACTTCATGAATAGAACTTGGGTGCCATGTTTTGGCAACTTACGAGAGTTGGTTATGGACGAAGCCCACAAGTCTAGGTACTGCATTCACCCAGGTTCAGATAAGATGTATAAGGATCTGAAGGAATTATATTGGTGGCCCAATATGAAAGGAGATATTGCCACATACGTCAGTAAATGCTTAACGTGTTCAAAAGTAAAAGCCGAACATCAGAAACCGTCTGGCTTATTACAACAACCCGAGATACCCCAATGGAAATGGGAACAGATTTCTATGGATTTCATCACGAAATTACCCAAGACGTCCAGTGGTTATGATACCATATGGGTAATTGTCGACCGTTTAACGAAATCTGCTCACTTTCTGCCGATTAAAGAAACTGACAAGACAGAGAAACTTACAAGACTCTACATTAAAGAAATTGTGGCAAGACACGGAGTGCCAGTTTCTATTATCTCTGATAGGGATAGTCGTTTCGTGTCAAGGATTTGGAGGTCGTTACAAGAAGCCCTAGGCACGCGCCTAGACATGAGCACCGCCTACCATCCACAAACGGACGGTCAAAGTGAAAGGACTATCCAAACATTAGAAGATATGCTCCGTGCGTGTGTAATTGATTTCGGAGGAAATTGGGATACTCATTTACCGTTAGCGGAGTTTTCCTATAATAACAGCTATCACACGAGCATTAAGGCAGCTCCGTTTGAAGCTTTATATGGTCGTAAATGCCGCTCACCGCTATGTTGGGCGGAAGTTGGTGAAAAACATTTGACAGGCCCTGAGATTGTCCAGGAAACCACTGATAAGATCTTCAAAATTAAGGACCGTTTGAAAGCGGCCCGAGACAGACAAAAGAGCTATTCTGATAACAGACGGAAACCATTAGAATTTCAAATTGGTGACCGAGTAATGTTAAAAGTCTCACCATGGAAAGGCGTTGCAAGGTTTGGTAACCGTGGTAAGCTCAACCCTAGATACGTTGGACCGTTTGAAATACTGGCTAGGGTTGGTCCGGTAGCTTACAAGCTCAAACTACCGCAAGAACTAAACAATGTACATGATACGTTTCATGTATCAAATCTCAAGAAGTGTTTATCAGACGAGACGCTAATTATACCGCCTGACGAGATTCACATTGACGATAAACTTCATTTCATCGAGGAACCGATTGAGATTTCAGATTGGAAAGTTCAAAGACTGAGACGCAGTCGAATCAAACTGGTTAAAGTACGTTGGAACTCAAAATGTGGTCCTGAGTATACATGGGAACGAGAGGATCAAATGAAAACAAAATACCCCTCCTTGTTTAAGGATGCATCAGTTCAAGATGGCACGAATTGAATTTCGGGACGAAATTCTTTTAACATGGGGAGAATGTGACACCCGACATTTCAGGTTAATATCCGTACACGATATAAACGAGTTTATATAATATTTATGTTCGTGATTTACCTAATTGAATAAATTAGGGCATTAAAGTCTAAGAAAAGCCGTACATTGTTTCATTTCATATTTTGGTAATTCTAGGAGTTACCGGTTCACATACCCGTATAACCCGACTAAATACGAACGTTAGTGATTAAATCAAATACCCAGAAAAATATATATACATATATATATATATTTTATTTTCACAAACTTTACGTAGAACAATAAATTATTTTCAGAATAAATTTATAATACCGTGGAGGATCTAAACCGGATTTATTTACCCCTTTAAAACTATAATTGATATTAATACCTAAATCTAATTATTATACTAATTAAACCCAACTTACCCTTGACTTTCTCGGCCGAAGTGCAGAGAAAACCCACACCTCGACCCATACCTCTCCTGAGAAAAACTCAAGTAAAACCATACCACCTCACTCATTTTTCTCATAACTCCCATTTTATCACTCATTTCTTACGGCAAATTCTCCATTTCTCTCCAATTCGAAGTCCAGTTTTAAGGCAAAATCCATCACGAATTCGATGTTTTAAGAAGAATTTCAAGTGTTTCTGAAAAGAGTTTAGCAAAAGATTCAAGATCATTCTCTGTTTTCTCACATCATCATCGTCACTGTTTTAAGGTAAAAACTCGATACCATCCATATTATTTTCTTTAAAACCGTAGCTAAACACACAAATCGTTCGAACGCAAGTAAGATAACAAGAAAGGTGTGTCGAATTCAAGTTTAAAACATAAAAATATGCAAGACTGATTCTGTCAAAACGAAATGACAGTATCGAAACTGGGAGTTTCGATACCAGTCTGATCGAAACTAGGAGTTTCGATACCTGTTTCTCAAATCGAAACTAGGAGTTTCGATACCTGTTTCTCAATCGAAACTAGGAGTTTCGATACCTGTTTCTCAATCGAAACTAGGAGTTTCGATACCTGTTTCTCAATCGAAACTAGGAGTTTCGATACCTGTTTCTCAATCGAAACTAGGAGTTTCGACACCTAGTACTTTATCGAAACTAGATAGTTTCGATACTCAGTTTGCTTAATCGAAACTAGGTAGTTTCGACCTCTGTTCTATTCTGTTCTGTTCAATCGAAACTAGGTAGTTTCGATACCTGGTCATCAGTCCCATTTAGCAGTAACTTAAGACTGTTTTTACTACAAATCAAGTGTTGAAAAACTAAAAAGATATTTTAAACAAAAGCAATCAGATTTACTAAGTCGGTGAACAATTTGCATATAAGACGTTCGGTCTTAACAAGAATTACCCTTTTTGAAATTAGGATACGAATAGTCAAGGTTGACTGGAACAATTATCATTGCTAACATACACAAAACAAGGTGAGTTTCACGGCCCCTTTTTACTGTTTCGTACTATTTGGGGGAAGAACATACTTATAACTATTTTTATATGATAACAAGAAAACAAGACCCGACCTTTATGTATACATGAGTGAACACATTTGGAGCCCGTAAAGTCCCCTGATCATCATATTTATAACCATTAGCTATAGATTAGCCTGAGATTCTATGGATAGTACTATTGGGTCTGACACCCCCGGTCATGGTTAGTCGCGCTAACCATGGGTCCCTCTGGCCAAATGACTGCATAGTGTTCTAATATTGCTCGTGAGGTACGAGTGAGGGGCAAAACACCTGGTCTGGGTTTGGTTATGCCTCATGTATGTACATATTATTTGTATTCCTAGCTAGTTTACAAATGGGTCAAACATTACTTGTTTTGCTTATCATATACGTAAAGATCATTTTCATGCAAGTGGTTTGCTCATTGTATTCATATATAAAACCTGTGAACTCACCAACCTAGTGTTGACATTTTCAAGTATGTTTTTCAGGAAACTGAACGTGATAGCAAGAGTAATACTACATAGGGTTCATGCATACACGGTGGATACAACTTTTGAAGATTTTTCTTGCATAACCCAAAATGTTCGGGTCATATTTGCAAAATCTTAATATTTTGTAACTTCAACTACTATTTTGGGCTGTAAAACCTTAAATTTAATTTATGTATCCAGTTGTATGTATGCGTTTGCAATAATTATATGCTTTGAAAAACCATGAACGTCGCGCCTCGCGTTTCCGCCTTGGCGGGGTGTGACAAATCTTTTGCATAATTGATTTAAAGTAAACGTTAGAACTCACTCAGTGTTGCTGATTTTTAGTATGCATATCAGTTAAGTGCAGGTGTAGTTGATGGATGTGGATACTTGGCTTAGCGAAGAGTTACCCGAAGATCAGCGTCTGGCATCCCGTTTACGTTTATGTTATGTTTTAATTTGATGTTGTTAAAGACAAATTGTATTAGACATGTTTGTTTCCGCTGCGTATGTTGAAGTTTTAAATCGTTTCCACTGTGTTAATGAATGCCTTATGTTTAAAGTGCTGTGTGTTGATGAGTAAATCCAATACGTGAGGCCCACCGGGTTTGGGGCCTTACAAGTTGGTATCAGAGCCATCGTTTGAGAGATTTGGACATCCCCGATGTCCAGACTTAAACTGAGAATGAGACTAAGTAGCGAATGCTAGTAACGGGTAACTCAAGCCAAAGCACCATATGTGTATAGTAAGTAAAGTTTCTTTCCTTGTTTTAGTGTGTCAAGATAAGAATAGAGGCTTTAGTGGAATCATGAAAGCGAATAAATATAAAACAAGAAGTGATGTAATGGTTAATTGCAGATGGCCAGTGTATATTAACATCTTACCTTACTTATTGTGTTCTACATATTCCCTATCATAATGAAATTAAATCCCCTTGTTCTCTATCGGTAAGTTAGAAATGGCTAGACGTGGAGGAACTAGAGGAGGTGGAGGAGGAAGACGTGGTGGATGTACAGGCCACCACGGTGGAGCTAGCAAAAACCAAAAGATTGAGGGGAGTGTTCACACTACCCATACTGAGACGGAGATTAGTCAGCACAATGTTGAACATGCGCAAGGAGATGACCGGCCGCTTGAGTTTGAACCAGCCGTACAAGCAGCTCTCGACCGGGAATTCATCCGACTGCTGAAGGAAACCTTACCTGCCATACTAGACGAAGCGTTGAGGAAGGCCAAGGAGAACCCCAACATAATCCCAGCCACTAAAGGGCCAGTGGTGCTTCCAGCCATGGGAGAACCAGTTCTGGTGGAGAATGTTGCACCGCCTACTCGCGGATGTGATTACAAGGAATTTCTTGGTTGCAATCCCCCTGAGCTAACTGGGGAGAAAGAAGCAGCTGATACTTTAGATTGGATCAATGGCATGGAATCCATCATCCGCCTCAGTGACTGCCGACCGGATCAAGCGGTCAGGTTCGCAGCTAAGTCACTAAAGGGAGAGGCAACACACTAGTGGGAGACTGTGAAACAGGCTAAGGGTGACCAAGCGGTCGAGCTAATGAGGTGGAATGATCTGAAAGCGTTAGTAATTGAGAAGTTCTGCCCCAAGAATGAAGTCCACAAGGTAGAGAGAGTTCCTGACTTTGCAAGTCAGACTCATGACTCACATGCAATACACTTCCATGTACAACGAACTGGCACACCTGGTGCCTCATCTTGTAACCACAGAGGAGAGGAGGATTCATTATTATGTTCAGGGGTTGCTTCCAAAGATACGTACCTTTGTAAAGACCAAAACACCGAGTACCTTTGAGTCAGTGGTTGTTCTAAACGGAGTTGTCTATGACGACATTGCCTCTGAAGTCATTTCTAAAGTGCCTAAGAAACAGGCAGCTAAGCAGACTGGGGAGGACCTTTAGGGTCCTAGTGATAGGAAGTCAAGGTTAGAAGCCTAGGTGCCACAACTGTGGAGAGCTGGGGCATTTGAGCCGAGACTGTAGAGAGCACAAAGAGCCAGAAGCAGGAGGATCCGGAAAGAGTAAGGGTGCAGAGAAGGAACCCTACATCAACAAGGCTAAAGCAAGGGCTTACCATATAACTCAGTAAGGTATGTTGCAAACTCCTATTTTTATTATGGCATGATCATGTTATTGAATCCTTAAATGATTAGTTAGCCCCATTAGCTTAGAAGCCTTAGAACTAGATATTTCCCTCATTAGACCCTCAGCGATAGTTAATCACAATCACCTTCATGACTAAGCTGCCTTGCATAGCTACAGTTTATGCCACCCATTCTTTGATTTGCTATCAGTATAGCTTATGGCAGGTTTCGAGGACGAAACCTATTGTAAGGAGGGTAGACTTGTAACATCCCAAGTTTTAGGACACGGAATAGTTCACGAGAATAAGAAATTTAAAAGAAAAAGGATAGAGGGCTTGGGTCAGGTGTATGGACTGAGAATGGGAGGGGGTTTGGGCCCTTAAAATCCTCAAGACCAGCCCCAAACCCTCACTTCCAGCATCATTTTTGTTGTCTAGAGAGAGAAGATAGGAGAGGGCCTAGAGAGAGAAAGTCCCGGTTTTCGAATCCGAGCTCATAGGATCGTAGGCATACGTATCTGGATCGTTTAGGTGTGGAGAAGAAGCGTTTACAGGTAACCGATTCTCCTAGATATGAGTTTTTGTTATGAGTTGGGTTTTGAAGAAAAAATTGGGTAAAGGTTGGGTTTTTACGTTTAAAAATGGAAACAAAGTATAGATTTAGACTCCCGGTTAGAAAACACAAGTTTTGAACGTAAAAAGTTCGGATCTAGACGAGGTCGGATCTGCATGAAAAGTATAGTTACATCTTTGGCAAGCGTTTACTATATTTTCATATACATAAACAAAGCCATGATATTTATGTCAAGTAATGTTCCAGTAAAGTATAGTTATATCATTGGTAAGCATTTACTATATTTTCATATACATAAACAAAGGCATTATATATGTTTAGTATGATCAAGTTAAATAAAGTTTATAAATAGAAAGTGAACAGTCTTCCTATGGGAAGTGAACCAGTTGGATAAGGTCCTTGGGACAGATGTTACTTATACAGGATGTCAGATATGGGTGCTACCCATTAGTAAGAGTCTTGATGGCTCGTTAACAGTTGTACAATTAGGATGAGTGACGGCGGTTACTCTGGGGACTACACAATCCCTCATGTACTAGTTAAGTGGTATTGATCACGAGGACAATACCCGGTGTTGATCACGAGGACAACATTAATGGGTCACGAGGACCTTGGGTCACGAGGACCAAACTATGATGAGCGGTATTGATCACGAGGACAATACTAGTTGTTGATCACGAGGACAACATCATGCTAAGCGGTATTGCTCACGAGGACAATACCAGTAATGACAAGGATTTGACGGATAAGTGGTACTGATCACTAGGACAATAACAGCAGTGATAAGAATTGACGGTTAAGCGGTATTCAGCACGAGGGCAGTACCAACAGTGACAAGGGATTGACGGCTACCTTATGAATGTTTTAAACTGTTTTTGAAACGTGAAGTATGTAAAGTTTTGCCTGAAGGGCAGTATGTATGTATTAGTAAATCTTTTGCCTAATTGATTTAAAGTAAACGTTAGAACTCACTCAGCGTTGCTGATTTTTAGTATGCATATCAGTTAAGTGCAGGTGCAGTTGATGGATGTGGATGCTTGGCTTAGCGAGAAGAGTTACCCGAAGATCAGCATCTGGCATCCCGTTTACGTTTTATGTTGATGTTGTTAAAGACAAATGGTATTAGACATGTTTATGTTTCCGCTGCGTATGTTGAAGTTTTAAATCGTTTCCGCGGTGTTAATGAATGCCTTATGTTTAAAGTGTTGTGTGTTGATGAGTAAATCCAATACGTGAGGCCCCCCGGGTTTGGGGCCTTACACCTGTGGAGTAAACTCTCTTTGTTTTTTTTAATCTGTAGAGGTAATAATGATTATGGGAAGATTGATGTACCGATTCATCAACCGTTTGACTTTTCTGCAATTGCCCTTAGTTTGACACAGGTTCAAATATTCCATCCAAGTATCCAACAAACATTTCATCCAAGTATAAAAAAAATACACCTAGCAATCTTTTTTAGGAACACGGGTTCAAACATTTAATTCAAGTATCCAACAAACATAATTTAAACTTAAAAATCCAACAAATATAATCCAAAGTGTGGACTTTTGGAACGTGAAAAACCGAAAAAAAGTAAAAGATTTTTTTTTTTACAAAAAACTGGTCTAATAGTCGAAACGGTCTACCAGAAAATCTCGCCGACCAGCCGGTTATTTTACAACCCGCTTTAAGCTATTATCCGGACCACTACAATGGTTTTTAAAACATTGTACGACGGAAATTTTTTTGCTACTTAATTTTTGACTAGATATGAAAGTGAACTATATTTGATCAAGTTTGAGTATGATTGATAATCTTTGATTGAAGACTATTGGCCATCTATATAAAGATTGAATATCTTTGATTTGATCGCGGCTTACTGTTCATCCTACTTAGGTTAAAAAACTTAAAGTGCAAATGTCATAAAAAATCAGCACACTTTCTGTTTTTTCTCACAAAAATCTCTCAAAAAATTTTTTGCACATAAAAAACAAATATACTCTTTTTTTTCCTCACAAAAGTCACTCAACAAATTTTTGCACATAAAAAACCAATATACTTTTTTGTTTTTCTTACAAAAATCACTCAACAACTATTTATTCTAGCGATGAATCCCTTGTTTTGCTCTTGTTTCTATCGATCGATTTCCTTTGTCTTGCTTTTAGCGAATCATTTGCTAGCGTAAATAGTTGTCGAGAGACTTTTGTGTGAAAAACAAGAAAGTATATTGGTTTTTTATGAGCAAAAATTTGTCGAGTGACTTTTGTGAGAATAAAAGAGAGAGTATGTTGGTTTTTTTTGTGCAAAAATTTGTTGAGGGACTTTTGTAAGAAAAAACAGAAATTATATTGGTTTTTTATGGCATTTGTCGAAACTCAAAATACATAATTAATTATGTTTAACGTAAACAACATTGTAATGAAACAGTACCTGCAGGATTAGTATGGAGGCCATTGTGACGCCGAAGGCGAAAATGTAGAGCCACTGTATATAAATCGTCCTCCGGTAGCACTTGTGTAAGTTCTTCTAACATTTTATTAATGGCATCTTCAAAATGGTACCCAACTCCCCATCTTTGAATCGTGTCAATTAGCTTTAATGTCACTGTTGAATCTGAATTCTCCATTAAAGCTCTTTTTATACTTTCTTTCAGTTCATTGATTCTTTTGTTAACATCAACTTGCGGTGGAAGTACCTATCAATTATTGAAAATAAGAGAGTAAAGTACACGGATGGTCCTGTGGTTTATCAAAATTTTGGATTTGTTCCCTAGTTTTCCAAAAGTACACGGATAGTCCATGGGGTTTGCACTTTGAAACGCATTTAGTCCCGAAGCTTTGCTAAAAGCACATGTATGGTCCATGTGCTTTGCACTTTGTAACAAATTTAGTCTCTAACTTGAACCTTCTAAAACCTTTAGATTTGTTGGCTGGGGACTAAATGCGTTACAAAGTGCAAACCACAGGGAGCATCCATGTACTTTTGAAAAGCTAGGTACCAAATACAAAATTTTGGTAAACCACAGGACAACTAAAAACGTACCTTCAATTCACGATGATCCGCGAGAAGAGAATTGCTGTCTCTAGAAAACGGCATACTGTGGATGGGCGATAAAGGATTCATATAAATAACTTAATATGGATGTCAGCTTCATTCTTATAAAATTATTTGCGTTAATAATTTATTCGTGTTTCACGTGAACAAGTTGACAATACATAATATTCTTGGTTTTTGTTCAAAGTTTGGATCCGACCCACTACTCCGAAGAGTGGTGTTGTTACACTAGGAGAAGATTGTACACAATTTTATAGTCAACTAGTGGAGATTATAGAGTTGAAACTATTTAATTGGTTACTCGGTTATACTCTTTCATTGTAAATGGTTTGACACGTCGGGTAAGGGGCAATTAGTTAAGAAAGACAATATAGTTGTTATGGTACAATGACCAGCAGTAAATTTTAGCCGCACAAGCTAAACAAGTGTTCTCTCTCCAAGATCTTTCTCGAACCGACATTTGGAGTGTTGTGGAAGACGTTCACCATAAAAAACTTTGGGATCATCCAAGTATTAGGGTTGTTGATTAGATAGATGTATTGCACGACACTCAATTATCTAATTATAACTTGGTTGACGACTCAGGCTTTGAAGTTGGTGAATCAAGTACACGATTATTTAATGATGAGATAGATGTCTTATAAGACACTCAATCATTTCATTGGAACTTTAGGTGAAGGTGGTGACAAAAGTCTTAACCCCCCCGGTTGTGGAGGATGAAAGTTTCATTGATGATGATGAAGAAGTTGAAGATACATAGACGAAATAAATGATGATGATGACACCAACAATGATGATCTTGTAGACACATGTTATCTTAGTGATGATTCTGATTGATTATTAATGTATGTGGACTGATGCGTGTAAACTATATATATATATTTTTATAAGTGTTTTACACAATTAGTTTTAAAAAGGGTTTTCACCAAATACTAATCACACACACAGGGCAGTGTACCCGTCGGATAGCAATATAGTAAAGGTAAGAACCGGATATCAATCCGTGGACACGGTGGGATGCGATAATAAACCGGGACTAAGATTCAATCAAGTATGGGTAAAAGATGTTTAAGTTGATTTTTAATTGAACTACTATGTAAGAATATAAAACTAGACTAAAGTCACAAATCAAACAATCAAGGAGAAAATATCACTTCGGTGTCGAATCCATTTAGAATACATTCAATACATTCATAGAAACATGACAAATACATGATACATAAATTGACTAAATTCTCGTCAAAGATATCTAATCAAATGACTATTCGGAAAGCTAGCATGAATTACACAAACCAACCACCTAAAGTCATACAATGAGGCTCACGTGTTTAATAATCATGTCAATGTTTATAAAGATTGAACTAGTTTCCGATTAAGGTACACTAATCCAACAACTAGTTGGAAAGATAATATGAACAACACACTATCCACCTCAAGTTGATTAATTTAGACAACAATATGCATTTCTTCAACATACAATGTTCATATAAAGGTTATATAAATTAGGAGGATGTGTCAACAATTCCTAGATAAACATAATACTAAATATGACACATCATAACAAATACTTTGTCTTTCCAAACATAAGCATAAGGTTACACATACAAATATAATGATTCATAAACAAGACTTTATTCACCATTCCTAGTCAAATGCCATAAACTAGTATAATTACATACACCAATCCATGAATATAAGCATAAATCATAAGTTTTCCAACATAATATGACATACACAAATACAAGTCTTGTAAACAACTCAAAATACTTGAATGCATAATTTCATCAAAGAATAATCATACGGTTGTCATAACATTAACATAATAATTGCCAATAATCCATGAATGTTGTCAAATGTATCTAAACTTCATCTAAACCAAAGTGAGCAGGAGTTTTAGCTCATCATGAGCATCAAAATTACAAATAAGCAGGGAAAAATAGAGAGAAACATGATATGAAAACAAGAATCAAACCACTCCTCCAAGCCTAGATGTTGTTGTTGATGTATGGTGATCCTCTTGATGTTGTATCCTCTCTAAGAATCTTGAAATATGGCTGGAACAAAGAAAACTCGAGCTGGAATAGTAGGTTTTTCCCCTGGGTTGATGAATGTCTGAATGAGAATTAAGTTCTGTTTAAATAGAAAAGGGGAGGCACGACCGTGCCAGGAGAGAAGGCACGACCGTGCCTAGTATAGGGACGCGGTCGTGTCTAGGTCTTGGCACGACCGTGTAACAGAGGTTTGACTGATCCTTAGCTTCCATTGGGTACCACTGATCGAGGACGTACGACTGTTCAGACTCACGAGATGACACGCGACCGTGGGCGGCCAAGGCACGGTTGTGTCTTGGAATTTGGCTTGGCGCGGTCGTGCCAGATGTGGCGCGACCGTGCTTAGGGTTTTGGAGCTTGGCACGACCGTGCCAAATAGGGGCACGACCGTGCCTCCATCACAGAAACCCTAAAACTTCACTTGTTTATCCTGGAATCTTCTTGTTTATTCACCAAGCTTCACAAAAACCTACAAAACAAGAAATGAAGCAAATAAGTGTGTAAACGTTGAATATAACCAAGAATTGATCATTAAATGAGCGAAGTTTTGTGCCAAAAAGATGTGTAAATACTAACACATCAAACAACCCCACACTTGAACATTGCTTGTCCTCAAGCAAGAAATCAAAATGAAACAAAACTTCCAATGACACTATGGATCAAATCGGGAAAACCGTAAGCATTAATAAACTTATAAAGGTTTGAAGAGATTTTCAAGAAATGCAAAATTAATTAAATGAAACCCAATGAGCCCAATGACGTGATAACCGAATGAGCAAATGAATATGCCTAGGAATTCATTAGCATGCAACTTTATGCTTCTCACAATGTTCACACACTCTCGGGAATATATATGATCATACAAGTAATGGAGTATGTATAGAACACTCAAATGCCAAGACAATGAATCATGCATAAATCATAAGTTTGCTAAAAGATCAAATCTCTACCAACTAACATGAAACAAAGCACAAATCAAGAGGGCTTTAAATGGGTTGTAACTTGGCAATGGTTAATGGTGAGGAAGTGGAATTTTAAAATGGCTAAATGGCTAAAAACCCGACGGTTATGCTAACTCAAAAACTAAAACAACTTCTAATATGAAAAATAAACCAACTAATACTTCCGTATATATAAGAGCTAACAACCAAATTATTTTCATCTTTGCTCACAAAATTGCTCTAATCGGCTATAATTCACCTTATTTTGGTGATTTTTTTTTTACTATTTCTTTTCTTTCTTTTGAAGGAAACTAATTCAATATGCATCTTTCCTTAGCTAAAAACTTCTCAAGCATTTAAAAATTACAACAAAATAAAAGCTATAAAATTAACATTCGTCGACCGGATTTCTAACACGGGCGAAAAATAAATGAAAAGGCTAATGAAGGTTTAATGGCGGTGTAATGTGGGTAATTAAAGAAAAGAACAGGATAGACTCAACGTGGCTAACTAGTGGATGTGTTCGGTTGAGGGAAAATAAAAATAAAAGGCTAACAAAGTGGTTTATCCTAATGCCTCAATCATTTTTATGCAATATTTATGTTCATGATTTCGAAATGTATACTAAAAGCAAGCTCTAATAAGCATGAAACATCCGGCACACTCAAATCCGCAAAAACGAGAGCAAACAACGTCTAAAGCTATCAAGGCTAAAAAATAAACTCACGGAAACGGAAAGGAATGGGTGTAAGCAAAAGGTTACATGCAATTCATTCGTTCAGCCACTAAAACTCATGGTTATCACAAAAAATTGGGTTTGACTCGATGGAATTTCTATTTCAATTGCTTTTGAAAAAAATCAAACCTCTATTATTTACTAAAAATTGTGAATGCTAAACGGTTAACGTTTATTATATTTTGGTGTTTTTCAATTTCATAAAACTGATTTAGTGTCAACAAAAATTATGAAGGAAGATTTTGCAAAAAAATTGAAGTGATAAAATGCTCAAAAGGACAGACATCGCGTGAATAAATTCCCACCCTACACTTAGAATCGTGCATTGCCCTCAATGTACAACAAAAAAATAATGTAAAGCGAAGAATAAACACCCAACCCCACACTTAGAAACATACATTGCCCTCAATGTATACAAAAACATGCAATGCAATGGAGTGTGAAGGGAGAACTGAAACTTCCCTCGTGTCGATCATGGCACACGCAAAAAGCCTACCCACAAAAATGACGTTCCATGTAGTTCCACGATTCCTAGATCTAATCAAGACTAACCACATCAAACAGGATCAGTAACATCAAGCCAAAAGATAAAAATAAATGTAAAGACAAATATATACAATAGTACATGGAAACAAAAGTACAAGGAAACAACAACAAACTCCGAAGCGTGTAATAAGAGTTTGTACAGTACAACAAAAGTACAACTCATAAAAGGTGATACCAAAACAGTGGAGGGCACTACTCCTCCATCTCAAAATCCTCAAGAGCAAGGCCGGCACCCTCGGCTCCATCTCCTTCGGGTGGTGATGGTGGTGGTGACTGATGCTGCGGTGGTGATGGTGGTGGCTGGATGGGCTGCTGTGGTGGTGACTGATGCTGCGGTGGTGATGGTGGTGGCTGATCGGGCTGCTGCCCTGGCTGCATAAAGAATGGAAGGGGAACCACGTATGGTGCCCTGCCAGCGGCAGCAGTGGTGCACTGGACCTCATACTGCCAGGCCCAGTAGCGCATGAATAAATCATGGGAGACGGTAACCGGAGGTGGTGGTGGAGGCGGAGGAGGTGGAGGAGCAATCGGAACCTCAACATGGTGCTCGTGGTCCTGCCCGTGCTGCTCGTGGTCCTGCTGAGCCGCATGCTCCTGATGGGCGGCGGCTATAGCCTCGGCCTCAGCCTGAACGACATCTGGATCAGGGCCCGGACGGTCTGGATCCCAAGTCCGTCCCCATCGATCAACCAATCTAATCCCTCCTGCGCCGCGACGAGCGACGTGCATGTTGCGCAATGTTTGCACGTTCATCACGACGGTCTCGGCCACAGGGGTCAGATCCCCTATCAAATCATCTGTCAGCAGCTGGAAGTGTCGTGCCAGCTTGGTCACGAAGTGACCCCCACAGATCGCGCTGGTGACGTCGCGACCCGAGCTGTTTACCAAGTACCCCGCGATAGAGTGCGTAAGATTGCAAGTGTGCGGGCGTACAAGGCAAAACAGATAAAATAACTCCCTCAAATTCACTACCGTCTCTCCCTACCCTCGCCCAAATATAGAATAAACAATGCAGCGATGAAGAACACGGTGCAGAGGGTCCCGAAGGCTCGAAGCCTTGGTCAGACTCGGATCGTAAATCCCAAAACCAAACTCATACCAAAACAGGTCCTTATCCTCCTCTGTCGGAAACTTGGTGATACCGTCGGTGAATATCTCTGTCTGGAGCTCCTGCCTCGTGTATAAACCTAAAAGTCTCCAAAACCGGGCAACCGACATCACGCGCCATTCCCCGCCTAATCTAAACCTAATCGTCTCAGGCTGCTCTAGGTCTAAGCAAGGATAATCGAACTCATATGTGGAGAAAATCTCCATCACAAGCTCTATGTACCGGATAGAGTGGAACCTGAACAAACAGTGCCAGGGGCGGTGACAAGATCGTTCCACCAGTCCCGCTGACCGATGGCGTCAATAGCAGCTGGCTCCAAACGGCGATCAGCTAGAATCCGGCCTCTACGGGGCCACAACACATCCAGGCGAGCCTCGTACTCATGCTCGTTCATGTCAAACTCGAGGTACGGGTGGTCCCTGTTGCCTTCCATCTGCAAGACAACAAAAAAGATGAAATCAGAACGGTTATGAAGACGCTAGATGGAATTATGAAGTTTCTGCCTAAAATTTATGAAGGGGCACGACCGTGCCTAGGTCAAATTGGGAAACCCACGACCGCGCTTTGCCGACCACGGGAACACAAACAAGACAGACACGGCCGCGCCTGGTCTAGGCATGACCGCACCAAGGAAAAACAAATGAGACACGGCCGCGGCTTGAAATGGGCAAGACCGCGCTAAAGCAAACTCTACAGAACACGGTCGCGCTCGTAAGAGACACGACCGTGCTTTACCAAACCAAGTTTTCCTGGGATTCCAAGAGTCGAGCACGACCGCGCCTGGTCATGAGCGCGACCGTGCTCAACCCATTTTAGGGTTTTCAGAATTCAAAGATCACAAATCTATAGCACGATTATGAAGGGGCTTTTAGTACTATAGCATTCCAGGAAGCAAGCAAGACCTAATTCTACGTATTAACAGATTTAAACATCTATAAATCGACAAAAATAAAAACAAAAAAGGAAAAACTAGGTTTATAACCACGAAACTAGAGAGAATAGGGGGCTCGGGGCGTACCTTAGATCGAAGAAATGAAGGAGTAGACCGGAAATGGTGACCGGAAGAAAATCGCCGAGGGGAGGGTTTCGTCTGCTGGGAGGTTATGGGGGGGGGGTTATGGAAAAATCTGCCGTTGAAAAGTAATTTAAATCGCCCCCAATAACTGAGGCACGACCGCGCCAAGTGCTTAGGCACGACCGCGCCTAGGTTAGAGGCACGACCGCGCCTATAGGGAGGCACGACCGTGTCTACTGCCCAGCAGACAGAAAACCCTATTTTTTTATGCAGCTTGTACCAAACCCGACTGCGATTCTTCCAAACTAAAATTGCTAAAAATTCAGAAGACATTCCTGAGACATTCCAAACATTATCCCAAATCCGCTCGATCCAAAATACGTTCCGATCACCTAAACTCAAAAATAAATGGTAAAATCCTAAAAAAAATAAAAATAAAAATAAGAAGATAAAAATCAGACAAAATCTAAGAATTGTTACCGAAACAGGCTAAGTTTATTAACGAGTCGTTAGCTAGACTCAAGTCCCCGAATTCATTTGTCCTTGGGGTGGAGGTCAACTACCTCTAATGCCGGGTCAACTGGTCCGTCAATATATGGCTTAAGACGATGACCGTTGACCTTGAAGATCCTCCCATCTTCATGTTCAATCTCGACGGTCCCATAAGGAAACACCTCCTTTACCGTGTAAGGACCCGTCCATCGGGACTTCAACTTCCCGGGAAACAAACGCAACCCAGAGTTGTAAAGCAACACACGACCACCCACTCAGAATTCCTTCTTGTCCTTCAAGCTTCGGTCATGTAAACTCTTAGTGCGCTCCTTGTAGATCGTGGAGTTTGCATAGGCTTAATTCCTCAACTCATCAAGCTCATGAATCTGAGTGAACCGGTTCTCACCCGCGCTCACCAAGTCAAGATTCACCGCCTTCAATGCCCAATAGGCCTTATGCTCCAACTCCACCGGAAGATGGCACGCCTTCCCATAGATCAACCTAAATGGTGTGGTACCAATAGGTGTCTTATAGGCAATCCGGAAGGCCCAAAGTGCATCATCTAACCTATCCGACCAATCCTTACGGTTCTGACCACCGTCTTCTCTAGAATCCGCTTTATGCCCCGGTTTGTGACCTCTACCTGTCCACTGGTCTGTGGATGGTAGGCTGTGGAGAATCTATGGTTCACACCATATCGTGATAGAGCCTTCTCCAACTGGGCGTTGCAGAAGTGGGTCCCACGGTCACTGATAAGGGCTTCTTCAGCTTCTTCAGAAATTGAACAACCACCCTAGCATCATTTGTAGGCAAGGCTTGAGCCTCGGCCCACTTAGAAACATAGTCAACAGCGACTAGGATATACCGGTTGCCACGAGAAGCTGGGAAAGGTCCCATAAAGTCAATACCCCAGACATCAAAAATCTCACAAATCTGGATGATGTTCTGGGGCATCTCATTCCTTGATGAAATGTTGCTCGCCCTCTGGCAAGCATCACAAGCTCGGATCATCTCATGAGCGTCCCAGAAGATGGTAGGCCAGAAGAAACCGGCGTCAAAGACCTTCTTCGCGGTCAAGGTAGCTCCATGAGAATCTCGTGGGGAAAATTGTCATTTATGGATGACCCCACAAGTTCAGATGAAGCTGAGCACTCAAGACGGGACAAGTGGTCCGCTACGACATTTTCCGCGCCCTTCTTATCGCGGATCTCAATGTCAAACTCCTAAAGCAGCAAAACCCACCGGATTAGCCGGGGTTTGGCATCCTGTTTGCTGAACAGGTGCCGAAGGGCTGCATGATCGGTGAATACAATGGTCTTTGATAGGACGAGATAAGACCGGAATTTATCAAAAGCGAAGACAACGGCTAGGAGCTCCTTCTCTGTCGTGGTGTAATGCTCATGTGCGTCATTGAGCGTCTTGCTCGCATATAAAATCGGGTGAAACTGCTTCTCTCTCCTCTGTCCTAAGACCGCCCCAACAGCGAAGTCACTCGCGTCACACATGATCTCAAAAGGCAACTTCCAATCAGGAGCCACCATGATAGGGGCATTCACCAACTTCTCCTTTAACAAGTCGAATGCACTGAGGCACTCGTCGGAGAACACGAACTGGGCTTCCTTCTCAAGAAGCTGGGTCATCGGTCGGGCAATCATAGAAAAATCTTTGATAAAACGCCTGTAAAAGCCCGCGTGACCAAGGAAGCTCCGAATAGATTTCACAGAGGTCGGTGGGGGCAGCTTAGATATGGTGTCAATCTTAGCTCTATCAACATCAATCCCCGCACGTGAAACCTTGTGCCCAAGCATAATGCCCTCCTTCACCATGAAGTGGCATTTCTCCCAGTTCAACACCAAATTGGCCTCTTTACACCTAGCCAACATCCTCTCCAGATTCTCGAGGCAATGATCAAAGGAACTCCCAAACACAGAAAAGTCATCCATGAAAACCTCCATGGAGTCCTTAATCATATCATGGAAAATGGCCACCATGCAACGCTGGAAAGTGGCCGGAGCATTGCACAATCCAAAGGGCATCCGCCGATAAGCAAATGTGCCATAGGGACATGTGAATGTCGTCTTCTCCTGATCCTCAATTACATCCACCTGGGCAGCTAAAGAGGTAATTCCATCCACGTGATGGACACCCTGCCTCTGGGTTCTCGCTCGGGAAGTATGCTGAGTGTAGCTCTTCGCTGATACCTTCTCTAGCAAGTCATACGCCTCCTGGGGTATCTTTGTTCCAATATCTCCACCCGCGTATGCATCAATCAGATGCTTCCCGGTCATCTCCAGACCATTGTAAAAGGTCTCACACTGCTGCCACTTCAACAATCCATGGTGGGGAACCTTCCTCATCAGTTCCTTGAATCTCTCTCACGCCTCATAGATCGTCTCCCCATCGTCCTGCTGGAAAGAAAGAATCCTAGCCCTCAACTTTGATGTTTTCTCCGGAGGGAAGTACTTTTCTAAGAATTTAGCAGCCATCTGGTCCCAAGTACTAATGGACCTAGGGGGAAGTGACAGTAACCAAGCCTTGGCTCGATCCCGTAAGGAAAATGGGAACAACCGGAGCCGAATAGCATCGTCGGTAGTGTCACGAATTTTGAAAGTGGCGCAAATCTCTAAGAAACCGGCCAAATGAGTATTAGGATCCTCGTGATCCTTGACACATGTTCTGCACCATCTGTATAATGCTGGATTTGATCTCGAACTGATGTGCTCCAACCGTCGGCCTATTGATGCTCGACTCCAAACCCTCAAGTGTCGGTTTGCCAAAATCCGAAAGCGTCCGACCCGCATCCTCGTTCGCCATCTCCTCTACCTCGTCAACAACAACCTCGTCAAATTCGAGTAACCCGGCCACAAATCGGGAACGGGCTCGCAATCTCCGATGAAGATCACGCTCCGGCTCGGAAGACGGCTCAGGAACCTCCTCGACGGGAGTTTAGAACATACACGATCTGCACGACAAGTTAGATTTAAATACGCGAACCTAGGACAAAGAAAACACAAGTTAGACAAAAATAAAAATAAATAAAATAAAATAAAAATAAAATAAAAAAATTTGAAAATAAAAAAAAATAAAAAAAAAGAAATAAAATGGGATAAAAACCAAGATATATATATATATATATACAAATGAAGCTAAAAATAACAAGTAAAATGCGAAAAATATCTATACACACAAAATTGCAAATGTCACAACCCCGGGCTACCCCTGCCCGGGCGTCGCGAGACAACGCTGGTATCTGAATGCGGTCCCATATATTTGGGCAGCGGAAGTCTTTGTTTTTACTTGATGCCTTTTTGTAATGAAATGTAATGTAAATAACCTCAAGGGTTAATTCTATACATTTGTCAAAACTTGGGATCCACGTCCCTTTTCATTTCATGATAATAGACATTCAAAAGTCTATTATATAATGTACATCTGCTGAATTAATTTACATAATACAAGCCATTTAAAATGTCTAGGATCTATGTCCGTTCCAACATTTGGTCTTGTATTAGTCTGCCACAGGGATTTAAATATGCCTAAAGATCTTGTCTTTACTGCACCACCCTGAATTTAATGATTTCTTTCATTACCTGTGAAAAACGTTTTGAAAATGAACATCAGCATAAAGCCGGTGAATCACATTTAACTGACACGAAAATGATTTCTAACATAAACCAAATTAAAGCCTTTAAGCACGTTTTTGTATGGTAAATCTACACATTCAGCAGTCTATTTCACCTGAAGTATATACCACCTACATACACTGGGTTAACTGCCATGGGGTCAACTGGCTGAGCTCTATGTCTCAGACTGATAGCCTATTCCCAGGGTCGTGATGCTAAGAACCTTGTTCTTAGTCTTACATGATCTGCTAAGGAACCATATCCTCAGTCTTATGATATCCCCTTACATGATCTGTACCCAGCCACGGACCGGACTTTCACCCGTCACATGTATACCATTTGATCAAATCTACGTATGCTTATGGCCTGAATGCTATCACGTAGATTACCCTTATGATTAAAGCATTTAATTTGTTTCATGCCGTTTTCGTAAATAAAATGGTTTTATCGTTTGAAAAGCGTTAAACGTGTTCACCTTGATTTTGATGGTTGGTAGGGTTGTAGGCTTCGGAATTTGAGCAGAACCTCGATACGTTTCTTCCTAGGGAAGACACGATTAACGAGAATATATATGAGAGAATATATATATATAATTGCGGTTATATATATATGAATAGTTTTAACGATACCTACTTTGCGGGATTTGGACAGAACTACGGCTTGAGTTGGGTGTCGTAGGATTCTTGAACAGCGCTTCGGGACGTTGTGGAGTTTTGAGAGATCGGGTTTGTGTGAAACGAATGTTTGGAAACTGTACAGAATTTCAATCCCGTTGAAGGCCTTTTATAGGCTGATTTTCCAGTCCCTCACGTACCGCGAGGCCGGCCAAGGAAATCCCTCGCGGACCGCGAGAGGATGAGGTGTCACGAACGGTGCTGAGTCAGCATGACACGTGGCGGCTGGTGGCAAGGGTGAATGACACGTGTTTTCTGGCCCTGACGCGTGTACTATTCCCTCGCGTACCGCGAGGCTTGGTTGGGAATCTTCTCGCGTACCGCGAGAAGGTGTAAATCTGGCGTATAAGCAGTCCCCTCGCGTACCGCGAGGTTTTGTCAAAATCTCGCTCGCGTACCGCGAGGGAGTGAAATTTTGAATTTTTCTTTTCTTTTTATTTTGGGTGTTACATCCTTCCCTCCTTTAGAATAATCTCGTCCTCGAGATTCATTGAAAAAGATGTGGATACTTTTTGCGCATTTCTGACTCAAGTTCCCAAGTATATTCTGGGCCACGCCTGGAGTCCCATCTTATTTTGACTAACGCCAATTGCTTTCGTTTAAGCTTTTTGATTTGTCGGTCTTCAATTTGTAACGGGCGTTCGATGAATTTGAGCTTTTCATTTACTTCCACATCTTGTAAAGGCATAAGCAAGGATTCATCAGCTAAACACTTACGTAGGTTTGATACATGGAATACATCGTGTACTCCACCCATCTCTACTGGTAGTTCAAGCTGATAGGCAACAGATCCGATTCGTTTAATGATTTTGAAAGGTCCAACAAAACGTGGACTTAACTTTCCTTTCTTTCCGAAACGAATAACACCTTTCCAAGGTGAAACTTTTAATAACACCTTGTCACCGAATTGGAATTCTAACGGCTTTCTTCGTTTATCTGCATAACTTTTCTGTCGATCTCGAGCCGCTTTTAAACGTTCACGTATTTGTAATACTTTATCAGTGGTTTCTTGGACTATCTCTGGTCCTGATAACTGATTTTCTCCGATATCTGACCAACATACAGGCGTTCGACATTTCCGTCCGTACAATGCTTCAAATGGTGCGGCCTGAATACTTGTGTGATAACTATTGTTGTATGAGAATTCCATTAGAGGTAAATGATCATCCCAATTACCTCCAAAATCTATCACACAGGCTCGGAGCATATCTTCTAGGGTTTGTATGGTTCTTTCGCTCTGCCCATCAGTTTGTGGATGATAAGCAGTGCTAAGATTCAATCGAGTTCCTAGAGCTGTTTGAAAACTTTGCCAGAATCGAGATGTGAAGCGACTATCTCTATCTGACACTATGGATAGAGGCACACCATGTAATGTTACAATTTCATTAACGTAAATTTGCGCCATTTTGTCCATACTCATGGTGTCCTTGATAGATAGAAAGTGAGCTGATTTGGTTAAACGGTCAATGATAACCCAGATTGCATTATTTCCACGAGTGGTTCGAGGAAGTTTTGTAATAAAGTCCATAGTTATCAGTTCCCATTTCCAAACTGGTAATTCTAGCTGTTGCAATAATCCAGCTGGCTTTTGGTGTTCGGCTTTGACTTTGGAACAAGTCAAACATTTTGCTATGTAGATAGCAATGTTCTTTTTCATACCAATCCACCAGTAACTTTCTTTGAGGTTCTTGTACATTTTATCACTTCCTGGGTGCATGGTGTATTTGGACTTGTGTGCTTCTTCGAGGATTCGCTCTCGAAGATCACCTATAACTGGTACCCAAATACGTTTATTCATGCGAAGGATATTATCTTCACCTTTGATCAGTAAGTCAAGCATTCCTTTCATTCCTTCTTTTTCAAAGTTACCTTCCTTCAAAGCTAACTCTTGTGCCTCTTTTAACTGACTTACAAGATCAATTTGTAGTTCAAGTCTGAGAGAACGTACTCTCTTTGGCTTGACATTTTCTTTTCGGCTCAAGGCATCTGCTACTACATTTGCCTTTCCTTCATGATAACAAATTTCACAATCATAATCATTCAGGATTTCCATCCATCTTCTTTGTCTCATATTTAACTCCTTCTGGCTAAATATGTACTTGAGACTTTTATGATCAGTGTAGATTGTGAACTTAACCCCATAGAGATAGTGTCGCCATAATTTCAAAGCAAAGATTATAGCGCCCAACTCTAGATCGTGGGTTGAGTAGTTTTTCTCATGAATTTTCAACTGACGAGATGCATAAGCAATGACTTTCTTGCGTTGCATTAATACGCAACCTAAACCAGTATGTGAGGCGTCGCAGTAAACTACGAAGTCTTCAATACCATCTGGTAAAGATAGAATAGGTGCGTTTGTCAGTTTTTGTTTCAAAGTTTCAAAAGATTCAGATTGTTTGGGTCCCCATTCGTATTTTACAGATTTCCGAGTTAGGGATGTGAGTGGGATTGCTATACGAGAAAAATTTTGAATGAATCGGCGGTAATATCCCGCTAATCCCAGAAAACTACGAATTTCGGTGGGTGACTTGGGAATTTCCCATTTGGATATAGCTTCGATTTTGGAAGGATCTACTTGAATTCCGTTCACGTTGATGACATGACCAAGAAATTGTACTTCCGTTAACCAAAATTCGCATTTGGAAAACTTAGCATATAATTTCTCTTTTCGAAGAAGTTCAAGTATGGTTCGAAGATGAGTTTCGTGTTCAACTTGGGTTTTGGAATAAATAAGTATGTCATCAATAAAAACTATGACAAACTTATCCAAGTAAGGTTTGCAGACACGATTCATCATGTCCATGAATGCGGCAGGAGCATTTGTAAGTCCAAATGGCATAACCGTGAACTCGAAATGTCCATACCGTGTTCGAAATGCAGTTTTCGAGATATCGTTATCATGCACTTTCAACTGATGATAACCTGAACGAAGATCGATCTTTGAAAAATGACAAGCTCCTTGGAGTTGATCGAATAAATCGTCAATCCGTGGAAGCGGGTATCGGTTTTTGATGGTAACTTTATTTAATTCCCGATAATCAATACACATGCGCATTGATCCGTCTTTCTTCTTAACAAAGAGAATTGGAGCTCCCCAGGGTGAAGAACTTGGTTGGATAAAACCTTTCTCAAGAAGTTCATCCAATTGTTTCTTGAGTTCTGCCATTTCTGTGGGTGCCAGTCTGTACGGGGATTTGGCAATTGGAGTTGCACCAGGTACAAGGTTGATTCGAAATTCTACCTCTCGTTCTGGTGGTAATCCAGGCAGTTCTTCAGGAAAAACGTCTGGAAATTCAGATACTACATGTACTGATTCTATCTTCTTCTCCTTTTCCAAGGCAGTAATTGATACCAGACATGCCAGATATCCTTTTCTTAAGCACTTGGTTGCTTTAAGTATGGAGATTATCTGGATAGGTTTTGTGGGTTTATCACCTTGGATAGTTAGAGTTTTGTTTGTTGGTGTAACGAGTTTTACAACTTGTTGATTACAAAGGATTTCGGCTTGGTTATTGGATAACCAATCCATCCCCAAAACAATGTCAAAGCCAGTTATTGACATTGGTAACAATTGTACTGGGATAGTGAAACCAGCCAATGTAATGTAACAATTGTTCAGTGATTGGGATATTTTTATCAAATCACCGTTCGCTGTTTCTACTTCATATGTTTCAGCCAAGGGACTTAATGGTTCGTTTAATAGATTACAGAAATTATAATCTATAAAACTCCGGTTCGCACCCGAGTCAAATAAGACCTTAGCATAAACATTATTAAGAAGAAACGTACCGGTAATTACGTCCGGCGTTCTCTCAGCTTGGTTAGCATTCATGACAAAAGCTCGTACGGTCTTTTTGTTTTCTGGAGTGATCTTGGCTCCTGATCCTCCAGCTCTTCCGGTCCTTGCAAACTTAGGGCAATTAGTGCTGATGTGCCCTGGCTCTCCACAATTGAAACAAGTAATCATTCCCTTTCTCTTGAAGCAATTCTCAGTAGTGTGACCTGAGACCTTGCAATGATTACAGAATGGAGTTTCAAAAACACACTTTCCACTATGCCTGCGTCCGCACGTTTTGCATGGTGGATTGTTAAATGGTAACCCCTTTTGCCCAAAGTTCTTGCTAAATCTTTTGGCCTCGGGTTTTGATTTTATAGAGGATTCGACTTTCTTCTTTTCCTCTATATTTCTGATTAGTCCAGCCGTCATGGTACCGGTCAATTCTACGGTGGACTCAATGGTTTTTGGTGAGACAACCTTCACCAAATCACGGATCTCTGGAACTAAGCCATAAATATATCGAGTTATGAGAACTGATTCAGGTTTAGCCAGGTGAGGTGCCAAACGGGCATATTCAAAAAATTTGGTAGTATACTCTCGATCATTGGTACCCACCATCCTGTGATCCAAAAATTTCCTTTCAGCTTGTTCTTTCTCATTCTTGGGGCAAAATTTCCTTTTCACCTTTGCTCGGAATTCTTTCCAATCCATAGCATTGGTCTTTCTCCTCCCTTTGGCAGAAATGATTGAATTCCACCATTCCAACGCTTCATTTTTGAAGGAGTTTGAAGCATATAGTACTTGATCTTTCTTAGCACACTTGCTAATTGCTATTACTGACTCCATCTTCTCTAGCCAGTGAAGAGTAGCAATACCGCCTTCGGTGCCCTTAAATTCATAAGGTTTACAGTCCTGAAAGGTTTTATAAGAACACCCTTTGTGTCTATACCTTTTTGTTTCATTCTCTTCTTCTTCAGAGTCTTCACTGCTTAAATTTAAGGATTCTTCAGATCCAGAATACTTATTGCTTGATGTTCTGGACCTTTTCGAGGTTTGAGTTCTACGAGAGCTTGCTACTTGCTCTGTGTTGGTTTTCGGAGGGTTTTCTGTTCTTTTTGAAGGAAGAGTTACGTGGCTTGGAGTTTTGATGTTCTCTTGTACTTTCTTTATTATGTCAGGAAGTATTTCTCTTATACTTTGTCTAACCAGTTGTTGCAATTCTGGTTGTTGAGTAGCTATTTCAGGATTATTATTAATTTCTTTTCCTTTTTCCTTGGTAATGTAGGTAGCTGGATCGCTATTGTTATTTTGTTGAGACATCTAAGAATACAAGACAAGAATTTGGGTCAAAATTTGAAGTTTATTATCGCTTAAACTTCATCTATTTGTTACAAATACAGAAATATAGATATGCATCTATATCACTTAAAGTTAGCTAATTATACAAATACTATCATTAACTTTAATCGAGAAGCACATCTCCCAAATCTTGATAGAATCTCCCCAGGGTCTCGGTCATAGCACCCTTCTGGATCAACTGATCTGCCACCCATTGTTCTGCGTACTTCCTGTCTTCCTGGGCTAGTTCGTAGTCAAATATAGTTTGTTCGTTTTTAACTACGACTTGTCTGGTGAAGTACAGTTCAGCACGTAGATCGTCAGCCTCTCTAAGAGCACGATCGAGGTGTTCATCAATTGATTTTGGCAGTTCATCATGGTATCCATAACAAGGAGGTGGTTCCCTGTGTCCCATCCTAAGATCGTGATATGCTGAGTTAACAGACCACACGACTTTTCCGTCGGTTGCATACTGACGTCCATCGGAGGGATCTACATAGAAGAAAGGTTCCTTGAAAACGGGATGTTCTGGAATAGGATCAAAGAAATACTTTCCACCACTGCCTTCACAAACGGCAGCCTTGTCGGATTTAGAAATCGAATGTGGAGTTTCTTCACTTGGACTGGGTGGATGTTCTTGAATTGTTCCGGTAGGGTATACTATGTCTAACGATTGAGGTAATGGCATAGATGTCATAACAGGACGTAAAGATTCTCTTGAATCTTCCATTTCCACTGAATACTCTGATTCTTCTCTCAGAGGTTCAAGCCTTGCTTGAGTCTGCTCCACTTGTTCTGCGACCATTCTGTTCCAATTCTCCAGGGTCGGCAGGTAGTGGATATAATCGTCATATTTTGATACTACTTGATTAGATGATTCTCCAGGGAAGTAGTTTGGGTAGTTATGAGGGTAATAGTATGGATCTGACATCCTGTAATTTATTGGTTATGTTAAAGGCATCTTCCTATCGTTTGTTCAGTAGGCACAACTATTGGTTAAAGCCTAGATACAATCATATAAGTATCTAGTTTTGCTAAAACCCTTGAATGTGGCTCTGATACCAACCTGTCACAACCCCGGGCTACCCCTGCCCGGGCGTCGCGAGACAACGCTGGTATCTGAATGCGGTCCCATATATTTGGGCAGCGGAAGTCTTTGTTTTTACTTGATGCCTTTTTGTAATGAAATGTAATGTAAATAACCTCAAGGGTTAATTCTATACATTTGTCAAAACTTGGGATCCACGTCCCTTTTCATTTCATGATAATAGACATTCAAAAGTCTATTATATAATGTACATCTGCTGAATTAATTTACATAATACAAGCCATTTAAAATGTCTAGGATCTATGTCCGTTCCAACATTTGGTCTTGTATTAGTCTGCCACAGGGATTTAAATATGCCTAAAGATCTTGTCTTTACTGCACCACCCTGAATTTAATGATTTCTTTCATTACCTGTGAAAAACGTTTTGAAAATGAACATCAGCATAAAGCCGGTGAATCACATTTAACTGACACGAAAATGATTTCTAACATAAACCAAATTAAAGCCTTTAAGCACGTTTTTGTATGGTAAATCTACACATTCAGCAGTCTATTTCACCTGAAGTATATACCACCTACATACACTGGGTTAACTGCCATGGGGTCAACTGGCTGAGCTCTATGTCTTAGACTGATAGCCTATTCCCAGGGTCGTGATGCTAAGAACCTTGTTCTTAGTCTTACATGATCTGCTAAGGAACCATATCCTCAGTCTTATGATATCCCCTTACATGATCTGTACCCAGCCACGGACCGGACTTTCACCCGTCACATGTATACCATTTGATCAAATCTACGTATGCTTATGGCCTGAATGCTATCACGTAGATTACCCTTATGATTAAAGCATTTAATTTGTTTCATGCCGTTTTCGTAAATAAAATGGTTTTATCGTTTGAAAAGCGTTAAACGTGTTCACCTTGATTTTGATGGTTGGTAGGGTTGTAGGCTTCGGAATTTGAGCAGAACCTCGATACGTTTCTTCCTAGGGAAGACACGATTAACGAGAATATATATGAGAGAATATATATATATAATTGCGGTTATATATATATGAATAGTTTTAACGATACCTACTTTGCGGGATTTGGACAGAACTACGGCTTGAGTTGGGTGTCGTAGGATTCTTGAACAGCGCTTCGGGACGTTGTGGAGTTTTGAGAGATCGGGTTTGTGTGAAACGAATGTTTGGAAACTGTACAGAATTTCAATCCCGTTGAAGGCCTTTTATAGGCTGATTTTCCAGTCCCTCGCGTACCGCGAGGCCGGCCAAGGAAATCCCTCGCGGACCGCGAGAGGATGAGGTGTCACGAACGGTGCTGAGTCAGCATGACACGTGGCGGCTGGTGGCAAGGGTGAATGACACGTGTTTTCTGGCCCTGACGCGTGTACTATTCCCTCGCGTACCGCGAGGCTTGGTTGGGAATCTTCTCGCGTACCGCGAGAAGGTGTAAATCTGGCGTATAAGCAGTCCCCTCGCGTACCGCGAGGTTTTGTCAAAATCTCGCTCGCGTACCGCGAGGGAGTGAAATTTTGAATTTTTCTTTTCTTTTTATTTTGGGTGTTACAGCAAATAACAACAAGAAAAACACGATATTCACAAAAATATATATACTAAATGACTAAAAATTAATTCCAGTCGTTCTCGCAAAACCGTGTCCCCAGTAACGGCGCCAAAAACTTGATGCGTGTAAACTATATATATATATTTTTATAAGTGTTTTACACAATTAGTTTTAAAAAGGGTTTTCACCAAATACTAATCACACACACCGAGCAGTGTACCCGTCGGATAGCAATATAGTAAAGGTAAGAACGGGATATCAATCCGTGGACACGGTGGGATGCGATAATAAACCGGGACTAAGATTCAATCAAGTATGGGTAAAAGATGTTTAAGTTGATTTTTAATTGAACTACTATGTAAGAATATAAAACTAGACTAAAGTCACAAATCAAACAATCAAGGAGAAAATATCACTTCGGTGTCGAATCCATTTAGAATACATTCAATACATTCATAGAAACATGACAAATACACGATACCTAAATTAACTAAATTCTCGTCAAAGATAACTAATCAAATGACTATTCGGAAAGCTAGCATGAACTACACAAACCAACCACCTAAAGTCATACAATAAGGCTCACGTGTTTAATAATCATGTCAATGCTTATAAAGATTGAACTAGCTTCCGATTAAGGTACACTAATCCAACAACTAGTTGGAAAGATAATATGAACAACACACTATCCACCTCAAGTTGATTAATTTAGACAACAATATGCATTTCTTCAACATACAATGTTCATATAAAGGTTATATAAATTAGGAGGATGTGTCAACAATTCCTAGATAAACATAATACTAAATATGACACATCATAACAAATACTTTGTCTTTCCAAACATAAGCATAAGGTTACACATACAAATATCATGATTCATAAACAAGACTTCATTCACCATTCCTAGTCAAATGCCATAAACTAGTATAATTACATACACCAATCCATGAATATAAGCATAAATCATAAGTTTTTCAACATAATATGACATACACAAATACAAGTCTTGTAAACAACTCAAAATACTTGAATACATAATTTTATCAAAGAATAATCATACGGTTGTCATAATATTAACACAATAATTGCCAATAATCCATGAATGTTGTCAAAGCGTTATTTGTGAGGGCTAAAACTTCGCAAAGCTTTTCGTGACCAAAAAACCGGTCAAAATTTTTGCTACTTACCGATCCGCTGGTCGGGCCGGATTATGAACCGAACGACATCTTAAAAAATATTAAAATACACATAACAGTCCAAGTATCCAACAAACATAATTCAAACACAAAATTTCAAAAATATATATTCAATTTAAAAAATACACCTAACAGTCCTTTTTTAAGGAACACAGGTTCAAACATTTAATCCAAGTATCCAACAAACATAATTTAAACATAAAATTCCAACAAATATAATCCAAAGTGCGGACTTTTGGAACGTGAAAAACCGGAAAACGGTAAAAGATTTTTTTTTACAAAAAACCGGTCCAATAGCTGAACCGGTCTACCGGTTCAACCGGAAAATCTCGCCGACCAGCCGGTTATTTTACAACCTGCTTTAAGCTATTATCGGGACCACTACAATGACCGAACCCTAGTCGGACCGGCTGGTCCGGTCCGGTGTTTAAAACATTGTACGATAGAAATTTTTTTGCTACTTAATTTTTGACTAAGTATTAAAGTGAACTATATTTGATCAAGTTTGAGTATGATTGAAGACTATTGGCCATCTTTATAAAGATTTAATATCTTTGATTTGATCACGGCCTACTTTTCATCCTAGTTTGGTTAAAAAACTTAAAGGGCAGATGTCATAAAAAACCAGCATACTTTCTGTTTTTTCTCACAAAAATCGTTCAACAATTTTTTGCATATAAAAAACTAATATACTCTCTTTTTTTTCTCACAAAAGTTACTAAACAAATTTTTGCACATAAAAAACTAATATACTTTTTGGTTTTCATCACAAAAATCACTCGACAACTATTTATTCTAGCAATGAATCGTTTGTTTTGCTCTTGTTTCTCTCGATCGATTTCCTTTGTCTTGCTTTTAGCGAATCATTTGCTAGGGTAAATAGTTGTCGAGTGATTTTTGTGTGAAAAACAAGAAAGTATATTGGTTTTTTTATGATAAAAATTTGTCGAGTGACTTTTGTGAGAAAAAAGAGAGTATGTTCGTTTTTTACGTACAAATATTTGTTGAGGGACTTTTGTAAGAAAAAAACAGAAATTATATTGGTTTTTTATGGCATTTTTCCAAACTTAAAATAGATAATTATTTATGTTTAACGTAAACAACGTTGTAATGAAACAGTACCTGCAGGATTGGTATGGAGGCCGTTATGACGTCAAAGGCGAAAATGTAGAGCAACTGTATATAAATCGTCCTCTGGTAGCACTTGCGTAAGTTCTTCTAACATTTTATTAATGTCATCTTCAAAATGGTACCCAACTGCCAGTCTTTGAATCATGTCAATTAGCTTTAATGTCACTGTTGGATCAGAAGTCTCCATTAAAGCTCTTCTGATACTTTCTTTCAGTTCATTGATTCTTTTGTTAACATCAACTTGCGGTGAAAGTACCTATCAATTATTAAAAAAAGAATCATAGTGTTTACATTAATTCTTCTCTAGACTCCCTAGACAACTTAAAATGTACCTTCAATTCACAATGATCCGCGAGAAGAGAATTGTTGTCTCGGGTAAACGACATAGTGTGGATGGGGGAAAGCGGATAAGGGAGACGTCGAATCTAAGAATCGAGAACAGTTTTAACATTGGAAAACATTTATTTGATCGGAAACATAAATTTTGATATTGCACACAAGTTGTTCCTTAATTTAGAAGGATTCATATAAATAACTTAATATGAATATGTCAATTTCATTCTTATAAAATTATTTGAAGTGTTCATTATTAGGGAAAGTTTGGATCTGCACGGATTATTCGTGTTTCACGTGCACAAAGTAAGCCAACTCACCCACGCAAGAGACAGAATCACGTGCACAGTTATTGGCACTTCTTTTTCTTTTTCTTTTTCTTTACAATTTTCGTACAACAAGTTGACAATACATTATACTCTTCTCTCTGAATCATGAATGAATATATATATTTATATATATGGGTTGAGTTTAAGAGAAAACTTATTTTAATGAGAAAATCAAAAACTATTTATTAAAGTTAAAAAAAATTATAAAATAATCATAACTCAAAAACTAAAAAACTGGTTCGGAGACCATGTTTTCTACGTCGTCCTCGTTAAAAAAAAAACTCGAAAAACTAGTGGGTTAGCTTTTGTGTTTAGTTTTTTAGGTTTAGTTTAGCTTTTAGGTTAGGTTTTGGAGATGGTGGGGGTTTAGGTTTTTGGAGGGTGGGTGGGGTGGGGTGGGGTTAGGTTTTTGGGTGGAGTAGAGGGTTTAGGTTTTTGGGGGTGTGTTAGGATTTTGGGGTGTACTACACATATGTAGTACATTTAATGAGTAGTTTTTTTTATTTTCTTATGAAAATGAGTTTTCTCATGAACTCAACCATATATATATATATATATATATATATATATATATATATATATATATATATATATATATATATATATAGGACGTATCGGTTGAAAACCCTAAGTTATTGTGAAAACCCTTAAACTCAATTTCATCCATTCATTTTATTTTTCTTTTTTTGATATTAAATTCATTTTATCCCCCTCTCTCTATTTAAATCTACACTCTCTCTCTTTTCAAAACCCCAAATCATTTTTCTTCTTCAAGATGATGTTCCCATAACAGATCTTTTTTTCTTTTCAAGATGAAGATCTTTATCGCATATCATTGCCATCACAGATCTTTGTTTCAGGCAACCATCGTCTTCCTTCTGAACAATGTCGACATAAATTAAGATCCGTGTTGATATGTGGTGTCTAGATTCGCCGGAAGCAAAATGAAGACGAAGAATAATTTCATTATGCAATGTCGATATAAATTCAGATCCGTGTTGGTTAGAAAACCAGATCTGCTACTGTGTGGTGTCTAGATTCGCCGGAAGCAGAATGAAGACGAAGAAGATATTCAGATCTGTCGCTGAGATCTACAAAGTAAGAAACTAGTTTTCGAACAAAAAAATGATTGCTTCGATTATAGTACAAGAAATGAAATAGAAAATTGCTTTCTGGAGGTTAAAATTGTCATGATTCACCTTATCCAAATTTATTGTGTTTCTGCATTCAATGTTCATCGTCTGCATATATAAATACACAACTTATTTATCTTAAATTTTTCATGATGCACCTTATCCAAAGTGAAGCCCCATGAGTTTAAAATTGATCTTCTTCCATATAATTTTTATTGTTTATGCTATAGAAATTTATATGTTTGAATGCCAGATTTGAACTTTTTGTTTATGTGTATATAATATTGTAAACTAAATTTAACATAGTTTCTGATGTATACAACTTGTATAATAAAAACTAGATTTGTTGTTTGATGATCTTTTTTCTTGAATTTGTTACTCAGATTTGTTAGTATGCTCGTATGAAAAGATTTGGTTTCTACCCGTATTAATTTCTGAATTTTTCCTAAACTTAACCTCGGTAATACTTTGATGGGCTTTTTTTTATTTGTATATAGTTTTTACACTTGTGTATGTAATTTTTATACAAGTGTAATACAAATATGTAAACTAAATTTTCACATGTGTATTCGATCTTACACATGTGTAAACGGAGCTATAGATGATTAAAGTCATGTGTATTTAATTTTTACACAAGTGGAATACAAATATTTAAACTATATATACTTGTGGTGTTACTAAATTTGTTGCTCATTTTTAGGTTGCATTTCGCTCAGAAGTGGTTCACATGATTTTTACACATGTGTATTTGATTATTACATGTATGTATTTGTTTTTTACACATGTGTATTTGATTATTACAGGTGTGTATTTTGATGTTTACTAAGCATGTCGAGCATTTTATGACGCCTTTGATGTTTAGATGGTGTAGATAAACACATGAAGATCAAAATGTGACAAGAAGATTTGGGTTCAAAACTGTGTAAAAGTCGGGATTTTTAAGTATCTGGGTTCAAGATCTACATGGTTCGATACAGAAATAAGGCTTTGATATTGGTTTTTTGGTTTGATTACCATAGGTTTTGATTTCTACACTTGTGTATTTTAATTTTACATGTGTATTTTATTATTTTATACATGTGTAACAGTGTTTTACACAATGTAGTATAGTTGTAAAAAATTGTATGTGTTAATTTAGAGAGGGAGAACGAGGGAGAGTGTGTGTGTATCTTTATTAAATAAATAATAAAAAATACTAATTTGCCCTTTTGGGGTGTTTTAAAAAGGAAAAAAAGAAAAAAAACAGATTTAATGTTATCCACATATTAAAATATACAAAATTGAATGAGTGGATGAGAATGAGTTTAAGGGTTTTAACAAGAACTCAGGGTTTTTATTTGATACGTCCCCTATATATATATGGGACGTATAAGAAAGATTGTACATGAGTTTCTACACTTGAAAAAACATTTTTATTTGTCAACATGTGATATAAAAAAGAAATATTCATTTCTAGTAACATTCTATAATTAGATATCAACAGGTTTGTAGAAGAAAGATTGTACATGAATTTCTACACTTGATAAATAGCTATCATCATCGTGTTGATAAACAAACTGACAAGCTCTTGCCGTGTTTAGCGCGACTTTGATCATTGGCAAGAGCATGGCATTTGGGGTAACTAGCTCGGCATTTAGATCATTCCATAACCCATAGATGAGCTGCAATATTTCTTTCCTTCCCTTTTCCTCACCTGTTATGTTTCTCTCTTTCATAAGTAAATATATGCTTGATACTACATGCCCTCTTTCCTGTTTCTCCTATACATTAAAACATAGACTACCTTTATTTCACTCCAAACCTTCATAATAAAAACTACTATCTGTTCCAATTTGTCATAAAGCATATATCATTTCATTGTTATGATCAGTAATACCTTTATAGTTCCCAAGTCATCCCAGAGACAAAGTGAACAATTTGGGGTATGGATCAAGAAGATGTCGTGCATTTTCTAATGTAACCCCATTTAATATCAGAAAGAAAAGATGCACCAATGCCATACATGTCCCTGAAGTTGTAACCCCATTCTCTATGTAGTCTTCAAGCGTTGGTATTATCCCTCTTTTCACCCATTCGACTTCCACCATGTAAGCTTCTACCATGTCGATCCACCGGAATATAAAGAAGAAACAATCAAAAAGATTTCATTTAAATCTACATGAAACAGTGAAAAGAAATAAAATTTACAGTCTTGCATAGAAATGGGTGGAAATTCAATCCTCGTTCTTTGAGAACTTTGTCACAAATTTTATTGTTTGTATTATACAATGCTTCATAGCATATTTTCATGTACTCAGGAAGTTGTTCCATCTCATTCAAATTCCATCTGCCGAAATAAAATGTAAGTTTTAATTCAATTTAAAACTTACGTGAAGGAACTAAAGATTATCAAACCTTTTAATTGCTTCGATAAAGAGTATAAGATCATCATACGAGCCATAAGTGTCATATATATCATCAATAACCAACAAAATGGCGATCGCTTTAGCAAGCTCAATCGTGCTACCTGAGAAACTCGGTTCTGGTAGAAGTCCAAATGTCCACAAAAAAACACTCTACATGTCGATCTCGGACGAAACCTAACTTACTAGTTAGACCCAAATGTTCCCACCACCTACAATCAAAATCTAATCAAATATGTAAGATATATAATAATGTAACATAAAAGGAAGAAGGAAAAAAGTCTTTTAATTTTACCTGGTTACCTCATCTAGCTCCCCTTTGAGGATTGATTGGACCTTATTGTAATCAAACATAGCAAACTCTAGCACCATTGGGTTATGATCATCTTCATTACCATATTCTTCAATATATCTCATGTGCCTTGGAAGCTTTAAACCCTCAAAGACTTTTTTATGAAATTTAGGGTTTAATTGTGAAAGTGATATTCTAAGGTGTCTTGTAGTAATTTCCATGGCATGTGACAGAACATCTTCCCCACTTGAACCCAAGTATGAAGCTTCTTATATACTTAACAACCCTTCTATGTCTTCACTTGATGACTTTTTTTAATTCACCATTCGCGTCCATGGAATTTTTTAAAACTTCTGCATTAGCGACCAAAAGATTACTTTTAGCATGGACGAACTCTTAGAAAGCATTTGTTTTGTCAATCATGCTATTTCGTTTAGACAATTAGTAATAAGTCAAACACAATTTTGGTATATTTCACTACAACACAAAGCGTTATTTGTGAGGGCTAAAACTTCGCAAAGCTTTTCACGACCAAAAAACCGGTCAAAATTTTTGCTACTTATCGATTCGCTGGTCGGGCCGGATTACGAACCGGACGGCGTCTTAAAAAATATTAAAATACACATAACAGTCCAAGTATCTAACGAACATAATTCAAACATAAAAATTTAAAAAAAATGTGTTCAATTAAAAAATACAGCTAACAGTCATTTTTAAAGAACACAGGTTCAAACATTTAATCTAAGTATCCAACAAACATAATTTAAACTTAAAAATCCAACAAATATAATCCAAAGTGTGGACTTTTGGAACGTGAAAAACCGAAAAAACGGTATAAGATCTTTTTTTTTACAAAAAACCGGTCCAATAGCTGAACCGGTCTACAGGTTCAACCGGAAAATCTCGCCGACCAGCCGGTTATTTTACAACC
This sequence comes from Smallanthus sonchifolius, assembly GCA_023525975.1. Classification (NCBI taxonomy): domain Eukaryota; kingdom Viridiplantae; phylum Streptophyta; class Magnoliopsida; order Asterales; family Asteraceae; genus Smallanthus; species Smallanthus sonchifolius. Next base: position 53,112,630 of record CM042028.1, read on the forward strand.
CGCTTTAAGCTATTATCCGGACCACTACAATGACCGAACCCCGAATTTTTAAACATTGTACGACAGAAATTTTTTTGCTACTTAATATTTGACTAAGTATGAAAGTGAACTATATTTGATCAAGTTTGAGTATGATTGATAATCTTTGATCGAAGACTGCTGGCCATCTTTATCAACATTGAATATCTTTGATTTGACTGCGGCTAATACCGTCTTATTGTTCATCGTACTTTGGTTAAAATACTTAAAATAGATAATTATTTATGTTTAACGTAAACAACGTTGTAATGAAACAGTACCTGCAGGATCGGTACGGAGGCCGTTGTGACGTCAAAGGCGAAAATGTAGTGCAACTGTATATAAATCGTCCTTCGACAGCACTTGTGTAAGTTCTTCTAACATTTTATTAATGTCATCTTCAAAATGGTACCCAACTCCGAGTCTTTGTATCGTGTCAATTAACTTTAATGTCACTGTTGGATCAAAAGTCTGCATTAAAGGTCTTCTGATACTTTCTTTCAGTTCATTAATTCTTTTGTTAACATCAACTTGAGGTGGAAGTACCTATCAATTATTAAAAAAAAAAGAATCATAGTGTGTACATTAATTCCTCTCTAGACTCCCTAGACAACTAAAAACGTACCTTCAATTCACGATGATCCGCGAGAAGAGAATTGTTGTCTCGGGTAAACGACATAGTGTGGATGGGGGATAGCGGATAAAGGAGACGTCGAATCTAAGAATCGAGGACATTTTTAACGTTGGAAAACATTTCTTTGATCGGAAACATAAATTTTGATATTGCACACAAGTTGTTCCTTAATTTAGAAGGATTCATATAAATAACTTAATATGGATATGTCAACTTCATTCTTATAAAATTATTTGTAGTGTTCTTGGTCAAAGGTTTAATTGTCCATCCATTTCTACGCAAGACCGTATATTTTATTTCTTTTCACTATTTCATGTAGATTTAAAAGAAATCTTTTTGATTGTTTCTTCTTTATATTCCAATGGATCGACATGGTAGAAGCTTACATGGTGGAAGTCGAATGGGTGAAAAGAGGGATAATACCAACGCTTGAAGACTACATAGAGAATGGGGTTACAACTTCAGGGACAAGTATGACATTGGTGCATCTTTTCTTTCTGATATAAGATGGGGTTACATTAGAAAATGCACAACATCTTCTTGATCCATACCCCAAATTGTTCACTTTGGCCGGTACCATTCTTCGTCTCTGGGATGACCTGGGAACTGTAAAGGTATTACTGATCATAACAATGAAATGACAATTGCTTTATGACAAATTGGAATAGATAGTAGCTTTTATTATGAAGGTTTGGAGTGAAATAAAGGTAGTCTATGTTTTAATGTATAGGAGGAACAGGAAAGAGGGGATGTAGTGTCAAGCATATATTTACTTATGAAAGAGAGAAACATAACATGTGAGGAAAAGGAAAGGAAAGAAATATTGCAGCTCATCTATGGGTTATGGAATGATCTAAATGCCGAGCTAGTTACCCCAAATGCCATGCTCTTGCCAATGATCAAAGTCGCGCTAAACACGGCAAGAGCTTGTCACGCTGTTTATCAACATGATGATGATAGCTATTTATCAAGTGTAGAAACTCATGTACAATCTTTCTTCTACAAACCTAATGATATCTAGTTATAGAATGTTACTAGAAACGAATAAAAATGTTAATTTCTTTTTTATAACACATGTTGACAAATAAAAATGTTTTTTTCTTTTGATTAAAAATGTTACTAGAAACGAATAAAAGTGTTATTTCTTTTCTATATCACATGTTGACACATATGTGCTAGTTAACGTATGAGAATTAAATCATTCAACTACGCTTCTCCTTCTATTTTAACACAACATCTACGATAAACCTCGAATTCTAAGAAACTCTTGTCATTGGCTACTTCAATTTCTATAGGATTTAATAACTTATCAACACTAAATGAAAATGAAGGATAGCAAACAAACTTAACACATAAAAAATATCGGCTGGATCCCGAACAGAATATGATGTGTGGGAATAGAATTAACTCATGTCGCTTGACCTTACCTTCCTCTGTTGTAATCTAGAAGCCCTACCATGCGGTTTAGGAGCTTCAAGTTCCTTTACCTCCTCGGTCTTCTTTGTATGATGTCCTTTGTTCACTTTTCTATCTTTAGGCTTTAATTCCGGACATTCTCTTTTCATTCGACCAGATTTATAACAATTAAAACATAAGTTAACCGGGCTTGAGCACCGAGGAGTAGAATGATCTATCTTTCTACATTTGTAACAGGTCAAGTGTTTGTAACCATTCACCCGAATTTCCTTTGCCACAAATAGTTCAGTGGTGAGTTTCAATTCGAGTACTTGGTTTCTTTGACAAATTATAAAGCTTTCCCTTTTTAGCATGTATCGTGGGTGTTAGAGCTTTCCTCCTCTCCTCTATCCTCTTGCCTTTTTAACCTAATTTCTCTTTCACTAGACCAATTGATGATTTTAATTGAAGTTTCATGCTTTCATGGTGTGATGGACTTTCTGATTTTAACTTTCAAGATTAGGTAATATCGATTGATCCTCACCCTCTCTTTCAACATGAGAATGAGCTTTGTCAAAGAATATTCCTATGATTTTGTCCCTAGTTTGACCCATTTGTTTCACGTTAAGGAATTCCTTAGTGATGCGTGATACGGTCTATGAATGCTTGAAGACAATAATGTTTAAAAAAAATAGTTCCTTAAATTCCTCCCACGTCATCTTTTTGATTCCTTCCTTGCCATTTTTCTTGGTTATTATATCCCACCAATCCTTAGCTCGCTCATGAAGTTGATTAGCAGCTAACATGACTTCCTATGTGGGATCACCGTGATTGTTGTCGAAAACACCTTCCATTTCGGTGATCTACTGATATGTGTGAGGTATATCTATACTACTATATAATACATATTGAAAGGACACTATTGTAATTTACCTAAAATTTTAAGACACCTATTACCAATTATTATGCATAGGATACAACTTACCAATACATAAAATATGTTAAATTACCATTTAATCTCATTGCTATAATTAAAGCCCAATCAATTTTCCTACACTTAAAAGCCCAATCAATTTTCTTACGTTAAGAAGCCCAGCAACCATTTCCCCTTAATGCCTTGACCACCCTCCTGCCATTCCTCCTCTTCTGAATTCGGAAGTACTTCGACTGCATCCTTCAGAATGTAAGTAATCGGTATATCATTCCTTCTTTTTTTTGTATTTTTGGGTTTTGGGGGAGGGACGGTGAGTAAAGCCCAATCTACTCGAAACACTCGGCTCCAATCGATTTCATTCATCAGGATTAGAGTTTACTTGCGGCATTCCATCAAATAACACGGGCACAATCATCTGTTTCGGAATCATTTCAGAACTAGCGAGTTCTATCCAAGGTGAATTTAGTAATTTTAGTATGTTAAATATTGTTGTAGAAGGTAATCACACCAGTTGTAACATCCCGAGTTTTAGGACACGGAATAGTTCACGAGAATAAGAAATTTAAAAGAAAAAGGATAGAGGGCTTGGGTCGGGTGTATAGGCGAGAATGGGGGGGGGGGGGTTTGGGCCCTTATAAGCCTCAAGACCAGCCCTAAACCCTCACATCCAGCACCATTTTCGTTTTCTAGATAGAGAAGGTTGGAGAGAGCCTAGAGAAAGTCCCGGTTTTCGAATCCGAGCTCATAGGATCGTTGGCATACGTATCTGGAATGTTTACCTGCGGAGAAGAAGCGTTTACAGGTATCCGATTCTCCTAGATCTGAGTTTTTGTTATAAGTTGGGTTTTGAAGAAAACATTGGGTAAAGGTTGGGTTTTTACGTTTAAAAATGGATACAAAGTATAGATTTAGACTCTCGGTTAGAAAACACAATTTTTGAACATTAAAAGTTCGGATCTTGACGAGGTCGGATCTGCTTGAAAACGTTAGGGTTTTTGCGGGGAAGAAGGCTGCCCGCAAGCAGGTCCTGCGTACTTATCAACTACGCAAGAAGCAAAGCCTGCGTACTTATCAAGTACGCAAGAAGCATGTCCTACGTACTTATCAAGTACGCAAGAAGCAAAGCCCGCGTACTTATCAAGTACGCAAGAACGAAGTCTGTGTACTTATTATGTACGCAAGAACAAGGCCCTGCGCACTTGCTAAGTGCGCAGGCATCAAGTCTATGGGTATATATAGCTGGTTAGTGAAGTCAGTATGCTCGTCAGGATAGAAAGAGGCGAAGTTAGCCTTAAGTTTGCCTACCCAGAAATGGTGAAACCGTTTAGTATCGAGTTAAGTCTGATACGTGTCGAATTGTTATGATTGTTCAGATTATATGAGATCTGGTAGACCATTCCAGCAAAGATACCAGGTGAGTTCTAACCCCCTTTTAGACTTTTTTTAGGGGTGGTGTGCATACTTAATGTAAAGCGTTTATTACATATTTTTATATTAATAAACAAAGTGAAAGTTGTATTTTTGTGACAAGTTTAAAAGAGGCGAATGTACGTTTTAAGCAAAGTATAGTTACATCATTGGCAAGCGTTTACTATATTTTCATATACATATACAAAGCCATGATATTTATGTCAAGTTATGTTCCAATAAAGTATAGTTATATCATTGGCAAGCATTTACTATATTTTCATATACATAAACAAAGTGAACAGTCTTCCTATAGGAAGTGAACTAGTTGGATAAGGTCATTGGGACAGATGTTACTTGTATAGCATTCCAGATATGGGTGCTTCCCATTAGTAAGAGTCTTGATGGCTCGTTAATAATTGTACAATTAAGATGAGTGACGACGGTTACTCGGGGGACTACGCAATCCCCCATGTACTAGTTAAGCGGTATTGATCACGAGGACAATACCCGGTGTTGATCACGAGGACAACATCGTGGCGTGTGGTGTTGATCATGAGGAAAACATCAATGGGTCATGAGGACCTTGGGTCACGAGGACCAAACTATGCTGAGCGGTATTGATCCCGAGAACAATACCATTTGTTGATCACGAGGATAACATCATGCTAAGCGGTATTGCTCACGATGAAAATGCCAGTAGTGACAAGAATTTGACGGATAAGTGGTACTGATCACGAGGACAATACCAACAGTGATAAGAATTGACGGTTAAGCGGTATTGATCACAAGGGAAGTACCAACAGTGACCGGGGATTGACGACTACCTTATGAATGTTTTAAACTATTTTTGAAATGTGAAATATGTAAAGTTTTGCCTTATGGGCAGTATGTATGTATTAGTAAATCTTTTGCATAATTGATTTAAAGTAAACGTTAGAACTCACTCAGCGTTGCTTATTTTTAGTATGCATATCAGTTAAGTGCAAGTGCAGTTGATGGATGTGGATGCTTGGCTTAGCGAGAAGAGTTACCCGAGTATCAGCGTCTGGCATCCCGTTTACGTTTATGTTATGTTTTAATTTGATGTTGTTAAGGACAAATTGTATTAGACATATTTGTTTCCGCTACGCACGTTGAAGTTTTAAATCGTTTCCGTTGTGTTAATGAATGCTTTATGTTTAAAGTGCTATGTATTGATGAGTAAATCCAATACGTGAGGCCCCTAAGGTTTGGGGCCTTACAAGTTGGTATTTGAGCCATAGTTTGAGAGATTTGGACATCCCCGATGTCTAGACTTAAACTGAGAATGGGACCAAGTAGCGGATGCCAGTAACGGGTAACTCAAGCCAAAGCACCATATGTGTATAGTAAGTAAAGTTTCTTTCCTTGTTTTAGAGTGTAAAGATAAGAATAGAGGCTTTAGTGGAATCATGAAAGCGAATAAATAGAAAACAAGAAGTGATGTAATGGTTAATTGTGGATGGCCAGTGTATATTAACATCTTACCTTAATTATTGTGTTCTACATATTCCCTAGCATGATGAAATTAAATCCCTTTGTTCTCTATCAGTAAGTTAGAAATGGCTAGACGTGGAGGAACTAGAGGAGGTGGAGGAGGAAGACGTGGTGGACGTACAGGCTGCCACGGTGGAGATAGCACAAACCAAGAGATTGAGGGGAGTGTTCACACTACCCATACTGAGACGGAGATTAGTCAGCACAATGCTGAACATGCAGAAGGAGATGACCGACCGTTTGAGTTTGAACTAGCCTTACAAGCAGCTCTCGACCGGGAATTCATCCGACTGCTGAAGGAAACCTTACCTGCCATACTAGACGAATCATTGAGGAAGGCCAAGGAGAACCCCAACATAATCCCAGCCACTGAAGGGCCAGTGGTGCTTCCAGCCATGGGAGGACCAGTTCTTGTGGAGAATGTTGCACCGCCTGCTCACGGATGCGATTACAAGGAATTTCGTGGTTGCGATCCCCCTGAGCTAACTGGGGAGAAGGAAGCAGCTGATACTTTAGATTGGATCAATGGCATGTAATCCATCATCAGCCTCAATGACTGCCGACCGGATCAAGCGGTCAGGTTCGCAGCTAAGTCACTGAAGGGAGAGGCAACACACTGGTAGGAGACTATGAAACAGACTAAGGGTGACCAAGCGGTCGAGCTAATGAGGTGGAATGATCTGAAAGCATTAGTAATTGAGAAGTTCTGCCCCAAGAATGAAGTCCACAAGGTGGAGAGAGAGTTCCTGACTTTGCAAGTCGGACTCATGACTCACAGGCAATACACTTCCAAGTACAATGAACTGGCATGCCTGGTGCCTCATCTTATAACCACAAAGGACAGGAGGATTCATTATTATGTTAAGGGGTTGCCTCCAAAGATACGTACCTTTGTAAAGACCAACACACCGAGTACCTTTGAGTTAGTGGTTGTTCTGAGCGGAGTTGTCTATGACGACATTGCCTCTGAAGTCATTTTCTGAAGTGCCTAAGAAACAAGCTGCTAAGCGGACTGGGGAGTACCTTCAGGGTCCTTGTGATAGGAGGTCAAGGTTAGAAGCGGAGGGTCTGTGTGGAAAATGTGGGAAAAGTCACGGAGGAGAGTACAGAGCTAGGCAGGCGGGATGCTTTAGGTGTGGGAAGTTTGGACACTAATCACGTGACTGCCCGGTGAAGCCTAGGTGACACAAATGTGGAGAGCTGGGGCATTTGAGCCGAGACTACAGAGAGCACAAAGAGTCGGAAGCGGGAGGATCCGAAAAGAGTAAGAGTGCAGAGAAGGAACCCTACATCAACAAGGCCAAAGCAAGGGCTTACGAGATAACTGTAGTAAGGTACGTTGCAAACTCCTATTTTTACTATGCCATGATCATGTTATTGAATCCATAAATGAGTAGTTAGCCCCATTAGCTTAATTGCCTTAGAACTAGATATTTCTCTGATTAGACCCTGAGCGGTAGTTAATCACAATAGCCTTCACGACTAAGCTGCCTTGCATAGCTACAGTTTATGCCACCCATTCTGTGATTTGCTATCAGTATAGCTTATGGCATGTTTCGAGGAAGAAACATATTTTAAGGAGGGTAGACTTGTAACATCCCGAGTTTTAGGACACGGAATAGTTCACGATAATAAGAAATTTAAAAGAAAAAGGATAGAGGGCTTGGGTCGGGTGTATGGGCTGAGAATGGGAGGGGGTTTGGGCCCTTATAAACCACAAGACCAGCCCCAAACCCTCACTTCTAGTACCATTTTTGTTTTCTAGAGAGAGAAGGTGGGAGAGAGCCTAGAGAGAGAAAGTCCCGAATCCGAGCTCATAGGATCGTAGGCATACGTATCTGGAATGTTTTGATGCGGAGAAGAAGCATTTACAGGTAACCGATTCTCCTAGATCTGAGTTTTTGTTATGAGTTGGGATTTGAAGAAAAAATTGGGTAAAGGTTGGGTTTTTATGTTTAAAAATGGAAACAAATTATAGATTTAGACTCTCAGTTTGAAAACACAAGTTTTGAACGTAAAAAGTTCGGATCTTGACGAGGTCGGATCTGCATGAAAAAGTTAGGGTTTTTGTGGGGAAGAAGGCTGCCCGCAAGCAGGTCGTGCGTGCTTATCATTTACGCAAGAAGCAAAGCCTGCGTACTTATCAAGTATGCGAGAAGCAGGTCATGCGTAGTTATCAAGTACGCAAGAAGCAAAGCATGCGTACTTATCAAATACACAAGAATGAAGTCTGCATACTTATTATGTACGCAAGATCAAGGCCCTGCACACTTGCTAAGTGCGTAGGCATCAAGTCTATGGGTATATATAGCTGGTTAGTGAAGTCATAATGTTCGTCAAGATAGAAAGAGGCGAAGTTAGCCTTAAGTTCTCCTAGCTAGAAATGGTGAAACCTTTTAGTGTCGAGTTAAGTCTGATACGTGTCGAATTGTTATGATTGTTCAGATTGTGTGAGATCCGGTAGACCATTCCAGCTAAGATACCAAGTGAGTTCTAATCCCTTTTTTGCCTTCTTTAGGGGTGGTGTGCATACTTAATGTAAAGCGTTTATTACATATTTTTATATTAATTAACAAAGTGAAAGCTGTATTTTTGTGACAAATTTAAAAGAGGCAAATGTACGTTTTGAGCAAAGTATAGTTACATCTTTGGCAAGCGTTTACTATATTTTCATATACATAAACAAAGCCATGATATTTATGTCAAGTAATGTTCCAGTAAAGTATAGTTATATCATTGGTAAGCATTTACTATATTTTCATATACATAAACAAAGGCATGATATATGTTTAGTATGATCAAGTTAAAGAAAGTTTATGTACAGAAAGTGAACAGTCTTCCTATGGGAAGTGAACAAGTTGGATAAGGTCCTTGGGACAGATGTTACTTGTACGGGATGCCAGATATGGGTGCTACCCATTAGTAAGAGTCTTGATGGCTCGTTAACAGTTGTACAATTTGGATGAGTGACGGCGGTTGCTCGGGGGACTACGCAATCCCCCATGTACCAGTTAAGCGGTATTAATCACGAGGACAATACTCGGTGTTGATCACGAGGACAACATGAATGGGTCACGAGGACCAAACTATGCTGAGCGGTATTGATCACGAGGACAATACCAGTTGTTGATCACGAGGACAACATCATGCTAAGCGGTATTGCTCACGAGGACAATACCAGTAGTGACAAGGATTTGACGGATAAGTGGTACTGATCACTAGGATAATACCAGCAGTGATAAGAATTGACGGTTTCAGCGGTATTGATCACGAGGGCAGTACCAAGATTGACAAGGGATTGACGGCTACCTTATGAATGTTATAAACTGTTTGTGAAAAGTGAAGTATGTAAAGTTTTGCCTTAAGGGCAGTATGTATGTATTAGTAAATCTTTTGCATAATTGATTTAAAGTAAACGTTAGAACTCACTCGGTGTTGCTGATTTTTAGTATGCATATCAGTTAAGTGCAGGTGTAGTTGATGGATGTGGATACTTGGCTTAGCGAGAAGAGTTACTCGAAGATCAGCGTCTGGCATCCCATTTACGTTTATGTTATGTTTTAATTTGATGTTGTTAAAGACAAATTGTATTAGACATGTTTGTTTCCACTGCGTATGTTGAAGTTTTAAATCGTTTCCACTGTGTTAATGAATGCCTTATGTTTAAAGTGCTATGTGTTGATGAGTAAATCCAATACGTGAGGCCCCCTGGGTTTAGGGCCTTACAAGTTGGTATCAGAGCCATCGTTTGAGAGATTTGGACATCCCCGATGTCCAGACTTAAACTGAGAATGAGACTAAGTAGCGAATGCTAGTAACGGGTAACTCAAGCCAAAGCACCAGATCTGTATAGTAAGTAAAGTTTCTTTCCTTGTTTTAGTGTGTCAAGATAATAATAGAGGCTTTAGTGGAATCATGAAAGCGAATAAATATAAAACAAGAAGTGATGTAATGGTTAATTGCATATGGCCAGTGTATATTAACATCTTACCTTACTTATTGTGTTTTACATATTCCCTAGCATGATGAAATTAAATCCCCTTGTTCTCTATCGGTATGTTAGAAATGGCTAGACGTGGAGGAACTAGAGGAGGTGGAGAAGGAAGACGTGGTGGACGTACAGGCTGCCACGGTGGAGCTAGCACAAACCAAAAGATTGAGGGGAGTGTTCACACTACCCATACTGAGACGGAGATTAGTCAGCACAATGTTGAACATGCGCAAGGAGATGACCGGCCGTTTGAGTTTGAACCAGCCGTACAAGCAGCTCTCGACCGGGAATTCATCCGACTGCTGAAGAAAACCTTACCTGCCATACTAGATGAAGCGTTGAGGAAGGCCAAGGAGAACCCCAACATAATCCCAGCCACTAAAGGGCCAGTGGTGCTTCCAGCCATGCGAGAACCAGTTCTGGTGGAGAATGTTGCACCGCCTACTCGCGGATGTGATTACAAGGAATTTCTTGGTTGCAATCCCCCTGAGCTAACTGGGGAGAAAGAAGCAGCTGATACTTTAGATTGGATCAATGGCATGGAATCCATCATCCGCCTTAGTGACTGCCGACCGGATCAAGCGGTCTGGTTCACAGCTAAGTCACTAAAGGGAGAGGCAACACACTAGTGGGAGACTGTGAAACAGGCTAAGGGATACCAAGCGGTCGAGCTAATGAGGTGGAATGATCTGAAAGCGTTAGTAATTGAGAAGTTCTGCCCCAAGAATGAAGTCCACAAGGTGGAGAGAGAGTTCCTGACTTTGCAAGTCGGACTCATGACTCACAGGCAATACACTTCCATGTACAACGAACTGGCACACCTGGTGCCTCATCTTGTAACCATAGAGGAGAGGAGGATTCATTATTATGTTCAGGGGTTGCCTCCAAAGATACATACCTTTATAAAGACCAAAACACCGAGTACCTTTGAGTCAGTGGTTGTTCTAAGCGGAGTTGTCTATGACGACATTGCCTCTGAAGTCATTTCTAAAGTGCCTAAGAAACAGGCAGCTAAGCGGACTGGGGAGGACCTTTAGGGTCCCAGTGATAGGAAGTCATGGTTAGAAGCCTAGGTGCCACAACTGTGGAGAGCTGGGGCATTTGAGCCGAGACTGTAGAGAGCACAAAGAGCCAGAAGCTGGAGGATCCGGAAAGAGTAAGGGTGCAGAGAAGGAACCCTACATCAACAAGGCTAAAGAAAGGGCTTACCATATAACTCAGTAAGGTACGTTGCAAACTCCTATTTTTATTATGGCATGATCATGTTATTGAATCCTTAGATGATTAGTTAGCCCCATTAGCTTAGAAGCCTTAGAACTAGATATTTCCATCATTAGACCCTCAGCGGTAGTTAATCACAATCACCTTCATGACTAAGCTGCCTTGCATAGCTACAGTTTATGCCACCCATTCTGTGATTTGCTATCAGTATAGCTTATGGCAGGTTTCGAGGACGAAACCTATTGTAAGGAGGGTAGACTTGTAACATCCCGAGTTTTAGGACACGGAATAGTTCACGAGAATAAGAAATTTTAAAGAAAAAGGATAGAGGGCTTGGGTCAGGTGTATGGACTGAGAATGGGAGGGGGTTTGGGCCCTTAAAAGCCTCAAGACCAGCCCCAAACCCTCACTTCCAGCACCATTTTCTTTTTCTAGAGAGAGAAGGTGGGAGAGAGCCTAGAGAGAGAAAGTCCCGGTTTTCAAATCCGAGCTCATAGGATCGTAGGCATACGTATCTGAATCGTTTAGCTGTGGAGGAGAAGCGTTTACAGGTAACCGATTCTCCTAGATCTGAGTTTTTGTTATGAGTTGGGTTTTGAAGAAAAAATTGGGTAACGGTTGGGTTTTTATGATTAAAAATGGAAACAAAGTATAGATTTAGACTCTCGGTTAGAAAACACAAGTTTTGAACGTAAAAAGTTCGGATCTAGACGAGGTCGGATCTGCATGAAAAAGTTAGGGTTTTTGCGGGGAAGAAGGTAGCCCGCAAGCAGGTCCTGCGTACTTATCAAGTACGCAAGAAGGAAAGCATGCGTACTTATCAAGTATGCAAGAAGCAGGTCTTGCGTACTTATCAAGTACGTAAGAAGCAAAACATGCGTACTTATCAAATACGCAGGAACGAAGTCTACATACTTATTATGTACGCAAGAACAAGGCCAAGTCTATGGGTATATATAGATGGTTAGTGAAGTCAGTATGTTCGTCAGGATAGAAAGAGACGAACTTTGCCTTAAGTTCGCCTACCTAGAAATGGTGAAACCATTTATTGTCGAGTTAAGTCTGATACGTGTCGAAATGTTATGATTGTTCAGATTGTGTGAGATCTGGTAGACCATTCCAGCTAAGATACCAGGTTTTTGACTTTTTTAGGGGTGGTGTGCGCACTTAATGTAAAGCGTTTATTACATATTTTTATATTAATAAACAAAGTGAAAGTTATATATTTGTGACAAGTTTAAAAGAGGCAAATGTAAGTTTTGAGCAAAGTATAGTTACATCATTGGCAAGCGTTTACTATATTTTCATATACATAAACAAAGCCATGATATTTATGTCAAGTTATCTTCCAGTAAAGTTTGGTTATATCATTGGCAAGCGTTTACTATAATTTCATATACATAAAAAAGGCATGATATATGTTTAGTATGATCAAGTTAAATAAAGTTTATAAACAGAAAGTGAACAGTCTTCCTATGGGAAGTGAACCAGTTGGATAAGGTCCTTGAGACAGATGTTACTTATACAGGATGTCAGATATGGGTGCTACCCATTAGTTAGAGTCTTGATGACTCGTTAACAGTTGTACAATTAGGATGAGTGACGGCGGTTACTTTGGGGACTACACAATCCCTCATGTACTTGTTAAGTGGTATTGATCACGAGGACAATACCCAGTGTTGATCACGAGGACAACATCAATGGGTCACGAGGACCTTAGGTCACGAGGACCAAACTATGCTGAGCGGTATTGATCACGAGGACAATACCAGTTGTTGATCACGAGGACAACATCATGCTAAGCGATATTGCTCACGAGGACAATACCAGTAATGACAAGGATTTGACGGATAAGTAGTACTGATCACTAGGACAATAACAGCAGTGATAAGAATTGACGGTTAAGCGATATTGAGCACGAGGGCAGTACCAACAGTGACAAGGATTGACGGCTACCTTATGAATGTTTTAAATTGTTTTTGAAACGTGAAGTATGTAAAGTTTTGCCTGAAGGGAAGTATGTATGTATTAGTAAATCTTTTGCCTAATTGATTTAAAGTAAACGTTAGAACTCACTCAGCGTTGCTGATTTTTAGTATACATATCAGTTAAGTGCAGGTGCAGTTGATGGATGTGGATGCTTGGCTTAGCGAGAAGAGTTACCCGAAGATCAGCATCTGGCATCCCGTTTACGTTTATGTTACGTTTTAATTTGATGTTGTTAAAGACAAATGGTATTAGACATGTTTATGTTTCCGCTACGTATGTTGAAGTTTTAAATCGTTTCCGCTGTGTTAATGAATGCCTTATGTTTAAAGTGTTATGTGTTGATGAGTAAATCCAATACGTGAGGCCCCCCGGGTGTGGGGCCTTACACATGTGGAGTAAACTCTATTTGTTTTTTTTTAATCTGTAGAGGTAATAATGATTATGGGAAGATTGATGTACCGATTCATCAACCGTTTGACTTTTCTGCAATTGCCCTTAGTTTGACACAGGTTCAAATATTCCATCCAAGTAACCAACAAACATTTCATCCAAGTATCAAAAAAATACACCTAACAATCCTTTTTTTAGGAACACGGGTTCAAACATTTCATTCAAGTATCCAACAAACATAATTTAAACTTAAAAATCCAACAAATATAATCCAAAGTGTGGACTTTTGGAACGTGAAAAACCAAAAAACGGTAAAAGATTTTTTTTTTTTTTACAAAAAACTGGTCTAATAGTCGAAACGGTCTACCGAAAAATCTCGCCGACCAGCCGGTTATTTTACAACCCGCTTTAAGCTATTATCCGGACCACTGCAATGGTTTTAAAACATTATACAACGGAAATTTTTTTGCTACTTAATTTTTGACTAGATATGAAAGTGAACTATATTTGATCAAGTTTGAGTATGATTGATAATCTTTGATTGAAGACTATTGGCCATCTTTATAAAGATTGAATATCTTTGATTTGATCACGGCTTATTGTTCATCCTATTTTGGTTAAAAAACTTAAAGTGCAAATCTCATAAAAAATGAGCACACTTTCTGTTTTTTCTCACAAAAATCTCTCAACAATTTTTTGCACATAAAAAACGAATATACTCTTTTTTTTCCTCACAAAAGTCACTCAACAAATTTTTGCACATAAAAAACCAATATACTTTTTTGTTTTTCTTACAAAAATCACTCGACAACTATTTATTCTAGCGATGAATCCCTTGTTTTGCTCTTGTTTTTATCGATCGATTTCCTTTGTCTTACTTTTAGCGAATCATTTGCTAGCGTAAATAGTTGTCGAGAGACTTTTGTGTGAAAAACAAGAAAGTATATTGGTTTTTTATGAGCAAAAATTTGTCGAGTGACTTTTGTGAGAAAAAAAGAGAGAGTATGTTGGTTTTTTATGTGCAAAAATTTGTTGAGAGACTTTTGTAAGAAAAAACATAAATTATATTGGTTTTTTATGGCATTTGCTCAAACTCAAAATACATAATTAATTATGTTTAACGTAAACAACATTGTAATGAAACAGTACCTGCATGATTAGTATGGAGGCCATTGTGACGCCGAAGGCGAAAATGTAGAGCCACTGTATATAAATCGTCCTCCGGTAGCACTTGTGTAAGTTCTTCTAACATTTTATTAATGTCATCTTCAAAATGGTACCCAACTCCCCATCTTTGAATCGTGTCAATTAGCTTTAATGTCACTGTTGAATCTGAATTCTCCATTAAAGCACTTTTTATACTTTATTTCAGTTCATTGATTCTTTTGTTAGCATCAACTTGCGGTGGAAGTACCTATCAATTATTGAAAAAAAGAGAGTAAAGTCCATGGGGTTTGCACTTTGAAACGCATTTAGTCCCGAAGCTTTGCTAAAAGCACATGTATGGTCCATGTGCTTTGCACTTTGTAACAAATTTAGTCTCTAACTTGAACCTTCTAAAACCTTTAGATTTGTTGGCTGGGGACTAAATGTGTTACAAAGTGCAAACCACATGGAGCATCCATGTACTTTTGAAAAGCTAGGTATCAAATACAAAATTTTAGTAAACCACAGGACAACTAAAAACGTACCTTCAATTCACGATGATCCACGAGAAGAGAATTGCTGTCTCTAGAAAACGGCATACTGTGGATGGGCGATAAAGGATTCATATAAATAACTTAATATGGAAATGTCAGCTTCATTCTTATAAAATTATTTGCGTTAATAATTAATAGTGTTGGATAATACTAAAAATCCTAAGGTGATATTTATAGTATTTTGAGTGCTACGACGAAAGGGCCATCAAAGGACTATAATTGGTTAAAGGTTTAATTGTGCCATTAAATTCCTTTTCGGTTAAAGTTTGGATCTGCACGCATTATTCGTGTTTCACGTGAACAAGTTGACAATACATAATATTCTTGGTTTTTGTTCAAAGTTTGGATCCGACCCACTACTCCGAACAGTGGTGTTGTTACATTAGGAGAAGATTGTACACAATTTTATAGTCAACTAGTGGAGATCATAGAGTTGAAACTATTTAATTGGTTACTCGGTTGTACTCTTTCATTGTAAATGGTTTGACACGTCGGGTAAGGGGCAATTAGTTAAGAAAGACAATATAGTTGTTATGGTACAATGACCAGCAGTACATTTTAGCCGCACAAGCTAAACAAGTGTTCTCTCTCCAACATCTTTCTCGAACCGACATTTGGAGTGTTGTGGAAGACGTTCACCATAAAAAACTTTGGGTTCATCCAAGTATTAGGGTTGTTGACTAGATAGATGTATTGCACGACACTCAATCATCTAATTATAACTTGGTTGACGACTCAGGCTTTGAAGTTGGTGAATCAAGTGCACGATTATTTAATGATGAGATAGATGTCTTACAAGACACTCAATCATTTCATTGGAACTTTAGGTGAAGGTGGTGACAAAAGTCTTAAACCCCCGGTTGTGGAGGATGAAAGTTTCATTGATGATGATGAAGAAGTTGAAGATACATACACTTCAAATGAGGAAGAAGAAATAAATGATGATGATGACACCAACAATGATGATCTTGTAGACACATGTGTATCTTAGTGATGATTCTGATTGATTATTAATGTATGTGGACACTTGAAAGTATGTAATTACAACACGTTATTCTATTGCTTATTAATTGTTAAAATTATGTTAATTATTTTTTTTTATCGAATGAAAACATATTTCGGCAGATCACACGGTGGAGACGGCAGTGATCAATCTCCACATGGGCATCCAAGTAGGATCTGTAGTGTTTGCAAGTCTTGTAAGTTACTTGTTCTAGTTAAATATATGTCTTTATATTGAATATCTTTTCAATTTGCTAACTTTTCATTTGAATGTATCAATGTAGCCCAACCAAGAAAGTGCGGGGTCATGGAAAAAATTTTAATTTATATGAAAAACTTGCAAAAAGTATTGACATCCCACTACCCCTTGAGATTGATCTTACTTGGAGAAATTATAAGTTTGTTGGAGAAAATGGCAACCTCTTTAAGGTTGATCTCCAGTGAGGTTACCCGGGTTACTTACCACTATACAAGTTGGGACAAAGTTCCTGAAAGTTATAAATTGTCTTTATGTCACACACTACATGTAAGTATACAATATAATGTTTTATTTGTATTTTAATTTCTTAACTTTTAAATGTTTTGTAATTAGTTCCCTTTGCAACATTATTTTGATCTCTCAAGTTTCCAAGGCACAGAGAGTTGGGACGGAATAAGGGTCGGAATCAATGAGGATTGTGCAAGAAGATATCGAGACCAGAAACCAGATTTGAAAAACATTTTGATAATCATGGAGGTTATGAAAATGTTGAAAATGCAAAGAAACATCCTCCATCTACACTCACTCCGGCGTTGGTGAAACTCATCGATGAGTTGTTCTTAACTGCCGCATATACGAGACGCTCCAAAAACGGGAAAGCTTTATAATGTGTCAAAGAAACCAAGTACTCAAATTGAAGCTCACCATTGAACTATTTGTGCAAAGGACATTCGGGTGAATGTGGTTACAAACACTTTACCTGTTACAAATGAAGAAAGATAGATCATTCTACTCCTCGGTGCTCAAGCGCGATTAACTTATGTTTTAAATGTTATAAATCTGGCCATATGAAAAGAGAATGTCCGGAATTAAAGCCTAAAGATAGAAAAGTGAACAAAGGACATCATACAAAGAAGACCGAGGAGGTAAAGGAACTTGAACCGCATGGTAGGGCTTCTAGATTACAATAGAGGAAGGTAAGGTCAAGTGACATGAGTTAATTCTATTCCCACACATCCTATTCTATTCAGGATCCGACCGGTATTTTATATGTGTTAAGTTTGTTTGTCATCCTTCATTTTCATTTGTTGCTGATAAGTTATTAAATCCTATAGAAATTGAAGTAGCCAATGCGAAGAGTTTCTTAGTATTTGAGGTTTATCGTAGATGTTGTGTTAAAATAGAAGGAGAAACGTGTTGATTGATTTAATTCTCATACATTAACTAGCACATATTTGTCAACATGTGATATAAAAAAGAAATAACACTTTTATTCGTTTCTAGTAACATTTTTAATCAAAAGAAAAAACATTTTTATTCGTAAACATGTGATATAAAAAAGAAATTAACATTTTTATTCGTTTCTAGTAACATTCAATAACTAGATATCAACAGGTTTGTAGAAGAAAGATTGTACATGAGTTTCTACACTTGATAAATAGCTATCATCATCGTGTTGATAAACAACCTGACAAGCTCTTGCCGTGTTTAGCGCGACTTTGATCATTGGCAAGAGCATGGCATTTGGGGTAACTAGCTCGGCATTTAGATCATTCCATAACCCATAGATGAGCTGCAATATTTCTTTCCTTCCCTTTTCCTCACAAGTTATGTTTCTCTCTTTCATAAGTAAATATATGCTTGATACTACATCCCCTCTTTCCTGTTCCTCCTATACATTAAAACATAGACTACCTTTATTTCACTCCAAACCTTCATAATAAAAACTACTATCTGTTCCAATTTGTCATAAAAGCATATATCATTTCATTGTTATATTCAGTAATACCTTACAGTTCCCAGGTCATCCCAGAGACGAAGAATGGTTCCGGCCAAAGTGAACAATTTGGGGTATGGATCAAGAAGATGTTGTGCATTTTCTAATGTAACCCCATCTGATATCAGAAAGAAAAGATGCACCAATGCCATACATGTCCCTGAAGTTGTAACCCCATTCTCTATGTAGTCTTCAAGCGTTGGTATTCTCCCTCTTTTCAACCATTCGACTTCCACCATGTAAGCTTCTACCATGTCGATCCACTGGAATATAAAGAAGAAACAATCAAAAAGATTTCATTTAAATCTACATGAAACAGTGAAAAGAAATAAAATTTACGGTCTTGCGTAGAAATGGATGGACATTTAATCCTCGTTCTCTGAGAACTTTGTCACAAATGTTATTGTTTGTATCATACAATGCTTCATAGCATATTTTCATGTACTCAGGAAGTTGTTCCATCTCATTCAAATTCCATCTGCAGAAATAAAATGTAAGTTTTAATTCAATTTAAAACTTACGTGAAGGAACTAAAGATTATCAAACCTTTTAATTGCTTCGGTAAAGAGTATAAGATCATCATACGAGCCATAAGTGTCATATATATCATCAATAACCAACAAAATGGCGATCGCTTTAGCAAGCTCAATCCTGCTACCTGAGAAACTCGGTTCTGGTAGAAGTCCAAATGTCCACAAAAAACACACTACATGTCGATCTCGGACGAAACCTAACTTACTAGTTAGACCCAAATGTTCCCACCACCTACAATCAAAATCTAATCAAATATGTAAGATATATAATAATGTAACATAAAAGGAAGAAGGAAAAAAGTCTTTTAATTTTACGTGGTTACCTCATCTAGCTCCCCTTTGAGGATTGATTGGACCTTATTGTAATCAAACTTAGCAAACTCTAGCACCATTGGGTTGTGATCATCTTCATTACCATATTCTTCAATATATCTCCTTGCTTCTAATCTTCCCATTCTCATGTGCCTTGGAAGCTTTAAACCCTCAAAAACTTTTTTATGAAATTTAGGGTTTAATTGTGAAAGTGATATTCTAAGGTGTCTTGTAGTAATTTCCATGGCATGTGACAGAACATCTTCCCCACTTGAACCCAAGTATGAAGCTTCATATAAACTTAACAACCCTTCTATGTCTTCACTTGATGACTTCTTTAATTCACCATTCGCGTCCATGCAATTTTTTAAAACTTCTGCATTAGCGACCAAAAGATTACTTTTAGCATGGATGAACTCTTAGAAAGCATTTGTTTTTGTCAATCATGCTATTTCGTTTAGACAATTAGTAATAAGTCAAACACAATTTTGGTATATTTCACTACAACACAAAGCATTATTTGTGAGGGCTAAAACTTCGCAAAACTTTTCACGACCAAAAAACCGGTCATAATTTTTGCTACTTATCGATTCTCTGGTCGGGCCGGATTACGAACCGGACGGCGTCTTAAAAAATATTAAAATACACACAACAGTCCAAGTATCCAACAAACATAATTCAAACATAAAAATTTCAAAAAAATGTATTCAATTAAAAAATACAGCTAACAGTCCTTTTTAAAGAACACAGGTTCAAACATTTAATCTAAGTATCCAACAAACATAATTTAAACTTAAAAATCCAACAAATATAATCCAAAGTGTGGACTTTTGGAACGTGAAAAACCGGAAAACGGTATAAGATTTTTTTTTTACAAAAAACCGGTCCAATAGCTGAACCGGTCTACCGGTTCAACCGGAAAATCTCGCCGACCAGCCGGTTATTTTACAACCCGCTTTAAGCTATTATCCGGACCACTACAATGACCAAACCCCGAATTTTTAAACATTGTACGACATAAATTTTTTTGCTACTTAATATTTGACTAAGTATGAAAGTGAACTATATTTGATCAAGTTTGAGTATGATTGATAATCTTTGATCGAAGACTGCTGGCCATCTTTATCAACATTGAATATCTTTGATTTGACTGCGGCTAATACCGTCTTATTGTTCATCCTACTTTGGTTAAAATACTTAAAATAGATAATTATTTATGTTTAACGTAAACAACGTTGTAATGAAACAGTACCTACAGGATCGGTATGGAGGCCGTTGTGACGTCAAAGGCGAAAATGTAGTGCAACTGTATATAAATCGTCCTTCGACAACACTTGTGTAAGTTCTTCTAACATTTTATATATGTCATCTTCAAAATGGTACCCAACTTCGAGTCTTTGAATCGTGTCATTTAACTTTAATGTCACTGTTGGATCAGAAGTCTGCAATAAAGGTCTTCTGATACTTTCTTTCAGTTCATTGATTCTTTTGTTAACATCAACTTGAGGTGGAAGTACCTATCAATTATTAAAAAAAAAGAATCATAGTGTGTACATTAATTCCTCTCTAGACTCCCTAGACAACTAAAAACGTACCTTCAATTCACGATGATCCGCGAGAGTAGAATTGTTGTCTCAGGTAAACGACATAGTGTGGATGGGGGATAGCGGATAAGGGAGACGTCGAATCTAAGAGTCGAGGACATTTTTAACGTTGGAAAACATTTCTTTGATCGGAAACATAAATTTTGATATTGCACACAAGTTGTTCCTTAATTTAGAAGGATTCATATAAATAACTTAATATGGATATGTCAACTTCATTCTTATAAAATTATTTGTAGTGTTCTTGGTCAAAGGTTTAATTGTCCATCCATTTCTACGCAAGACCGTATATTTTATTTCTTTTCACTATTTCATGTAGATTTAAATGAAATCTTTTTGATTGTTTCTTCTTTATATTCCAATGGATCGACATGGTAGAAGCTTACATGGTGGAAGTCGAATGGGTGAAAAGAGGGATAATACCAACGCTTGAAGACTACATAGAGAATGGGGTTACAACTTCAGGGACATGTATGGCATTGGTGTATCTTTTCTTTCTGATATAAGATGGGGTTACATTAGAAAATGCACAACATCTTCTTGATCCATACCCCAAATTGTTCACTTTGGCCGGTACCATTCTTCGTCTCTGGGATGACCTGGGAACTGTAAAGGTATTACTGATCATAACAATGAAATGACAATTGCTTTATGACAAATTGGAATAGATAGTAGTTTTTATTATGAAGGTTTGGAGTGAAATAAATGTAGTCTATGTTTTAATGTATAGGAGGAACAAGAAAGAGGGGATGTAGTGTCAAGCATATATTATTTATAAAAGAGAGCAACATAACATGTGAGGAAAAGGGAAGAAAAGAAATATTGCAGCTCATCTATGGGTTATGGAATGATCTAAATGCCGAGCTAGTTACCCCAAATGCCATGCTCTTGCCAATGATCAAAGTCGCGCTAAACACAGCAAGAGCTTGTCAGGCCGTTTATCAACATGATGATGATAGCTATTTATCAAGTGTAGAAACTCATGTACAATCTTTCTTCTACAAACTTGTTGATATCTAGTTATAGAATGTTACTAGAAACGAATAAAAATGTTAATTTCTTTTTTATAACACATGTTGACAAATAAAAAATGTTTTTTCTTTTGATTAAAAATGTTACTAGAAACGAATAAAAGTGTTATTTCTTTTCTATATCACATGTTGACACATATGTGCTAGTTAATGTATGAGAATTAAATCAATCAACTACGTTTCTCCTTCTATTTTAACACAGCATCTACAATAAACCTCGAATACTAAGAAACTCTTATCATTGGCTACTTCAATTTCTATAGGATTTAATAACTTATCAACACTAAATGAAAATGAAGGATAGCAAACAAACTTAACACATAAAAAATATCGGCCGGATCCCGAATAGAATATGATGTATGGGAATAGAATTAACTCATGTCACTTGACCTTACCTTCCTCTGTTGTAATCTAGAAACCCTACCATGCGGTTTAGGAGCTTCAAGTTCCTTTACCTCCTCGGTCTTCTTTGTATGATGTCCTTTGTTCACTTTTCTATCTTTAGGCTTTAATTCCGGACATTCTCTTTTCATTCGACCAGATTTATAACATTTAAAACATAAGTTAACCGGGCTTGAGCACCGAGCAGTAGAATGATCTATCTTTCTACATTTGTAACAGGTCAAGTGTTTGTAACCATTCACCCGAATTTCCTTTGCCACAAATAGTTCAGTGGTGAGTTTCAATTCGAGTACTTGGTTTCTTTGAAAAATTATAAAGCTTTCCCTTTTTAGCATGTATCGTGGGTGTTATAGCTTTCCTCCTCTCCTCTATCCTCTTGCCTTTTTAACCCAATTTCTCTTTCACTAGACCAATTGATGATTTTAATTGAAGTTTCATGCTTTCATGGTGTGATGGACTTTCTGATTTTAACTTTCAAGATTAGGTAATATCGATTGATCCTCACCCTCTCTTTCAACATGAGAATGAGCTTTGTCAAAGAATATTCCTATGATTTTATCCCTAGTTTGATCCATTTGTTTCACGTTAAGGAATTCCTTAGTGATGCGTGATACGGTCTATGAATGCTTGAAGACAATAATGTTTAAAAAAAATAGTTCCTTAAATTCCTCCCACGTCATCTTTTTGATTCCTTCCATGCCATTTTTCTTGGTTATTATATCCCACCAATCCTTAGCTCGCTCATGAAGTTGATTAGCAGCTAACATGACTTCCTATGTGGGATCACCGTGATTGTTGTCGAAAACACCTTCCATTTCGGTGATCTACTGATGTGTGTGAGGTATATCTATACTACTATATAATACATATTGAAAGGACACTATTGTAATTTACCTAAAATTTTAAGACTCCTATTACCAATTATTATGCATAGGATACAACTTACCAATACATAAAATATGTTAAATTACCATTTAATCTCATTGCTATAATTAAAGCCCAATCAATTTTCCTACACTTAAAAGCCCAATCAATTTTCTTACGTTAAGAAGCCCAGCAGCCATTTCCCCTTAACGCCTTGACCACCCTCCTGCCATTCCTCCTCTTCTGAATTCAGAAGTACTTCGACTGCATGCTTTAGAATGTAAGTAATCGGCATATCATTCCTTCCTTTTTTTGTATTTTTGGGTTTTGGGGGAGGGACGGTGAGTAAAGCCCAATCTACTCGAAACGCTCGGCTCCAATCGATTTCATTCATCAGGATTAGAGTTTACTTGCGGCACCAATCGATTTCATTCATCAGGATTAGAGTTTACTTGCGGCATTCCATCAAATAACACGGGCACAATCATTTGTTTCGGAATCATTTCAGAACTAGCGAGTTCTATCCAAGGTGAATTTAGTAATTTTAGTATGTTAAATATTGTTGTAGAAGGTAATCACACCAGTTGTAACATCCCGAGTTTTAGGACACGGAATAGTTCATGAGAATAAGAAATTTAAAAGAAAAAGGATAGAGGGCTTGGGTCGGGTGTATAGGCGAGAATGGGAGGGGGTTTGGGCCCTTATAAGCCTCAAGACCAGCCCTAAACCCTCACATCCAGCACCATTTTCGTTTTCTAGATAGAGAAGGTTGGAGAGAGCCTAGAGAGAGAAAGTCTCGGTTTTCGAATCCGAGCTCATAGGATCGTAGGCATACGTATCTGGAACGTTTAGCTGCGGAGAAGAAGCGTTTACAGGTAACCAATTCTCCTAGATCTGAGTTTTTGTTATGAGTTGGGTTTTGAAGAAAAAAATGGGTAAAGGTTGGGTTTTTATGTTTAAAAATGGAAACAAAGTATAGATTTAGACTCTCGGTTAGAAAACACAGGTTTTAAACGTTAAAAGTTCGGATCTTGACGAGGTCGGATCTGCATGAAAACGTTAGGGTTTTTGCGGGGAAGAAGGTTGCCCGCAAGCAGGTCCTTACTTATCAACTACGCAAGAAGCAAAGCCTGCGTACTTATCAAGTACGCAAGAAGCATGTCCTACGTACTTATCAAGTACGCAAGAAGCAAAGCCCGCGTACTTATCAAGTACGCAAGAACGAAGTCTGTGTACTTATTATGTACGCAAGAACAAGGCCTTGCGCACTTGCTAAGTGTGCAGGCATCAAGTCTATGGGTATATATAGCTGGTTAGTGAAGTCAGTATGCTCGTCAGGATAGAAAGAGGCGAACTTAGCCTTAAGTTCGCCTACCCAGAAATGGTGAAACCGTTTAGTGTCGAGTTAAGTCTGATATGTGTCGAATTGTTATGATTGTTCAGATTATGTGAGATCTGGTAGACCATTCCAGCTAAGATACCAGGTGAGTCTAACCCCCTTTTAGACCTTTTTTAGGGGTGGTGTGCATACTTAATGTAAAGCGTTTATTACATATTTTTATATTAATAAACAAAGTGAAAGTTGTATTTTTGCGACAAGTTTAAAAGAGGCGAATGTACGTTTTAAGCAAAGTATAGTTACATCATTGGCAAGCGTTTACTATATTTTCATATACATATACAAAGCCATGATATTTATGTCAAGTTATGTTCCAATAAAGTATAGTTATATCATTGACAAGCATTTACTATATTTTCATATACATAAACAAAGTGAACAGTCTTCCTATGGGAAGTGAACAAGTTGGATAAGGTTCTTGGGACAGATGTTACTTGCACAGGATGCCAGATATGGGTGCTACCCATTAGTAAGAGTCTTGATGGCTCATTAATAGTTGTACAATTAGGTTGAGTGACGGCGGTTGCTCAGGGGACTATGCAATCCCCCATGTACCAGTTAAGCGGTATTGATCACGTGGACAATACTCGGTGTTGATCATGAGGACAACATCAATGGGTCACGAGGACAAAACTATGCTGAGCGGTATTGATCACGAGGACAATACCAGTTGTTGATCACGAGGACAACATCATGATAAGCGGTATTGCTCACGAGGATAATACCAGTAGTGACAAGGATTTGACGGATAAGTGGTTTTGCAGCAGTGATAAGGATTGACGGTTTCAGCGGTATTGATCACGAGGGCAGTACCAACATTGACAAGGGATTGACGGCTACCTTATGAATGTTTTAAACTGTTTGTGAAAAGTGAAGTATGTAAATTTTTGCCTTAAGGGTCGTATGTATGTATTAGTAAATCTTTTGCATAATTGATTTAAAGTAAACGTTAGAACTCACTCAGTGTTGCTGATTTTTAGTATGCATATAAGTTAAGTGCAGGTGTAGTTGATGGATGTGGATACTTGGCTTAGCGAGAAAAGTTACCCGAAGATCAGCGTCTGGCATCCCGTTTACGTTTATGTTATGTTTTAATTTGATGTTGTTAAAGACAAATTTTATTAGACATGTTTGTTTCCGCTGCGTATGTTGAAGTTTTAAATCATTTCCGCAATGTTAATGAATGCCTTATGTTTAAAGTGTTATGTGTTGATGAGTAAATCCAATACGTGTGGCCCCCCGGGTTTGGGGCCTTACAAGTTGGTATCAGAGCCATCGTTTGAGAGATTTGGACATCCCCGATGTCCAGACTTAAACTGAGAATGAGACTAAGTAGCGAATGCTAGTAACGGGTAACTCAAGCCAAAGCACCAGATGTGTATAGTAAGTAAAGTTTCTTTCCTTGTTTTAGTGTGTCAAGATAAGAATAGAGGCTTTAGTGGAATCATGAAAGCGAATAAATATAAAACAAGAAGTGATGTAATGGTTAATTGCAGATGGCCAGTGTATATTAACATCTTACCTTACTTATTGTTTTCTACATATTCCCTAGCATGATGAAATTAAATCCCCTTGTTCTCTATCGGTAAGTTAGAAATGGCTAGACGTGGAGGAACTAGAGGAGGTGGAGGAGGAAGACGTGGTGGACGTATAGGCCGCCACGGTGGAGCTAGCACAAACCAAAAGATTGAGGGGAGTGTTCACACTACCCATACTGAGATGGAGATTAGTCAGCACAATGTTGAACATGCGCAAGGAGATGACCGGCCGTTTGAGTTTGAACCAGCCGTACAAGCAGCTCTCGACCGGGAATTCATCCGACTACTGAAGGAAACCTTACCTGCCATACTAGACGAAGCGTTGAGGAAGGCCAAGGAGAACCCCAACATAATCCCATCCACTAAAGGGCCAGTGGTGCTTCCTGCCATAGGAGAACCAGTTCTGGTGGAGAATGTAGCACCGCCTACTCGCAGATGTGATTACAAGGAATTTCTTGGTTGCAATCCCCCTGGGATAACTGGGGAGAAAGAAGCAACTGATACTTTAGATTGGATCAATGGCATGGAATCCATCATCCGCCTTAGTGACTGCCGACCGGATCAAGCGGTCAGGTTCGCAGCTAAGTCACTAAAGGGAGAGGCAACACACAAGTGGGAGACTGTGAAACAGGCTAAGGGTGACCAAGCGGTCGAGCTAATGAGGTGGAATGATCTGAAAGCGTTAGTAATTGAGAAGTTCTGCCCCAAGAATGAAGTCTACAAGGTGGAGAGAGAGTTCCTAACTTTGCAAGTCAGACTCATGACTCACAGGCAATACACTTCCATGTACAATGAACTGGCACACCTGGTGCCTCATCTTGTAACCACAGAGGAGAGGAGGATTCGTTATTATGTTCAGGGGTTGCCTCCAAGGATACGTACCTTTGTAAAGACCAAAACACCGAGTACCTTTGAGTCAGTGGTTGTTCTAAGCGGAGTTGTCTATGATGACATTGCCTCTGAAGTCATTTCTAAAGTGCCTAAGGAACAGGCAGCTAAGCGGACTGGGGAGGACCTTTAGGGTCCTAGTGATAGGAAGTCAAGGTTAGAAGCCTAGGTGCCACAACTGTGGAGAGCTAGGGCATTTGAGCCGAGACTGTAGAGAGCACAAAGAGCCAGAAGCGGGAGTATCCGGAAAGAGTAAGGGTGCAGAGAAGGAACCCTACATCAACAAGGCTAAAGCATGGCTTACCATATAACTCAGTTAGGTACGTTGCAAACTCCTATTTTTATTATGGCATGATCATGTTATTGACTCCTTAAATGATTAGTTAGCCCCATTAGCTTAGAAGCCTTAGAACTAGATATTTCCCTCATTAGACCCTCAGCGGTAGTTAATCACAATCACCTTCATGACTAAGCTGCCTTGCATAGCTACAGTTTATGCCACCCATTCTGTGATTTGCTATCAGTATAGCTTATGGCAGGTTTCGAGGACGAAACCTATTGTAAGAAGGGTAGACTTGTAACATCCCAAGTTTTAGGACACGGAATAGTTCACGAGAATAAGAAATTTAAAAGAAAAAGGATAGAGGGCTTGGGTCAGGTGTATGGACTGAGAATGGGAGGGGGTTTGGGCCCTTAAAAGCCTCAAGACTAGCCCTAAACCCTCACTTCCAGCACCATTTTCGTTTCCTAGAGAGAGAAGGTGGGAGAGAGCCTAGAGAGAGAAAGTCCCGGTTTTCGAATCTGAGCACATAGGATCGTAGGCATACGTATCTGGATCGTTTAGATGTGGAGAAGAAGCGTTTACAGGTAACCGATTCTCCTAGATCTGAGTTTTTGTTATGAGTTGGGTTTTGAAGAAAAAACTGGGTAAAGGTTGGGTTTTTACGTTTAAAAATGGAAACAAAGTATAGATTTAGACTCTCGGTTAGAAAACACAAGTTTTGAACGTAAAAAGTTAGGATCTAGACGAGGTCGGATCTACATGAAAAAGTTAGGGTTTTTGCGGGGAAGAAGGTAGCCCGCAAGCAGGTCCTGCGTACTTATCAAGTACGCAAGAAGGAAAGCCTGCGTACTTATCAAGTATGCAAGAAGCAGGTCCTGCGTACTTATCAAGTACGTAAGAAGCAAAGCATGCGTACTTATCAAATACGAAGGAAGGAAGTCTGCATACTTATTATGTATGCAAGAACAAGGCCCTGCGCACTTGCTAAGTGCGCAGGCATCAAGTCTATGGGTATATATAGCTGGTTAGTGAAGTCAGTATGTTCGTCAGGATAGAAAGAGACGAACTTAGCCTTAAGTTCGCCTACCTAGAAATGGTGAAACCATTTATTGTCGAGTTAAGTCTGATACGTGTCGAAAAGTTATGATTGTTCAGATTGTGTGAGATCTGGTAGACCATTCCAGCTAAGATACCAGGTGAGTTCTAATCCCCTTTTTGACTTTTTAGGGGTGGTGTGCGTACTTAATGTAAAGCGTTTATTACATATATTTATATTAATAAACAAAGTGAAAGTTATATATTTGTGACAAGTTTAAAAGAGGCAAATGTACGTTTTGAACAAAGTATAGTTACATCATTGGCAAGCGTTTACTATATTTTCATATACATAAACAAAGCCATGATATTTATGTCAAGTTATGTTCCAGTAAAATATAGTTATATCATTGGCAAGCGTTTACTATAATTTCATATACATAAACAAAGGCATGATATATGTTTAGTATGATCAAGTTAAATAAAGTTTATAAACAGAAAGTGAACAGTCTTCCTATGGGAAGTGAACCAGTTGGATAAGGTCCTTGGGATAGATGTTACTTATACAGGATGTCAGATATGGGTGCTACCCATTAGTAAGAGTCTTGATGGCTCGTTAACAGTTGTACAATTAGGATGAGTGACGACGGTTACTCTGGGGACTACACAATCCCTCATGTACTAGTTAAGTGGTATTGATCACGAGGACAATACCCGGTGTTGATCACGAGGACAACATCAGTGGGTCACGAGGACCTTGGGTCACGAGGACCAAACTATGATGAGCGGTATTGATCACGAGGACAATACCAGTTGTTGATCACGAGGACAACATCATGCTAAGCGGTATTGCTCACAAGGACAATACCAGTAATGACAAGGATTTGACGGATAAGTGGTACTGATCGCTAGGACAATAACATCAGTGATAAGAATTGACGGTTAAGCGGTATTGAGCACGAGGGCAGTACCAACAGTGACAAGGGATTGACGGCTACCTTATGAATGTTTTAAACTGTTTTTGAAATGTGAAGTATGTAAAGTTTTGCCTGAAGGGCAGTATGTATGTATTAGTAAATCTTCTGCCTAATTGATTTAAAGTAAATGTTAGAACTCACTCAGCGTTGCTGATTTTTAGTATGCATATCAGTTAAGTGCAGGTGCAGTTGATGGATGTGGATGCTTGGCTTAGCGAGAAGAGTTACCCGAAGATCAGCATCTGGCATCCCGTTTAAGTTTATGTTACGTTTTAATTTGATGTTGTTAAAGACAAATGGTATTAGACATGTTTATGTTTCCGTTGTGTATGTTGAAGTTTTAAATCGTTTCCGCTGTGTTAGTGAATGCCTTATGTTTAAAGTGTTATGTGTTGATGAGTAAATCCAATACGCGAGGCCCCCCGGGTGTGGGGCCTTACACATGTGGAGTAAACTCTATTTGTTTTTTTTAATCTGTAGAGGTAATAATGATTATGGGAAGATTGATGTACCGATTCATCAACCGTTTGACTTTTCTGCAATTGCCCTTAGTTTGACACAGGTTCAAATATTCCATCAAAGTATCCAACAAACATTTCATCCAAGTATCAAAAAAATACACCTAACAATCTTTTTTAGGAACATGGGTTCAAACATTTAATTCAAGTATCCAACAAACATAATTTAAACTTAAAAATCCAACAAATATAATCCAAAGTGTGGACTTTTGGAACGTGAAAAACCGAAAAAAGGTAAAAGATTTTTTTTTTTTACAAAAAACTGGTCTAATAGTCGAAACGGTCTACCGGAAAATCTCGCCGCCCAGCCGGTTATTTTACAACCCGCTTTAAGCTATTATCGGGAGCACTACAGTGGTTTTTAAAACATTATACGACGGAATTTTTTTGCTACTTAATTTTTGACTAGATATGAAAATGAACTATATTTGATCAAGTTTGAGTATGATTGATAATCTTTGATTGAAGACTATTGGCCATCTTTATAAAGATTGAATATCTTTGATTTGATCGCGGCTTACTGTTCATCCTACTTTGGTTAAAAAACTTAAAGTGCAAATGTCATAAAAAATCAGCACACTTTCTGTTTTTTCTCACAAAAATCTCTCAACAGTTTTTTGCACAAAAAAAACAGTACCTGCAGGATTAGTATGGAGGCCATTGTGACGCCGAAGGCGAAAATGTAGAGCCACTGTATATAAATCGTCCTCCGGTAGCACTTGTGTAAGTTCTTATAACATTTTATTAATGTCATCTTCAAAATGGTACCCAACTCCCCATCTTTGAATCGTGTCAATTAGCTTTAATGTCACTGTTGAATCTGAGTTCTCCATTAAAGCTCTTTTTATACTTTCTTTCAGTTCATTGATTCTTTTGTTAACATCAACTTGCGGTGGAAGTACCTATCAATTATTGAAAAAAAGAGAGTAAAGTACACGGATGGTCCTGTGGTTTACCAAAATTTTGGATTTGTTCCCTAGTTTTCCAAAAGTACACGGATAGTCCATGGGGTTTGCACTTTGAAACGCATTTAGTCCCGAAGTTTTGCTAAAAGCACATGTATGGTCCATGTGCTTTGCACTTTGTAACAAATTTAGTCTCTAACTTGAACCCTCTAAAACCTTTAGATTTGTTGGCTGGGGACTAAATGCGTTACAAAGTGCAAACCACAGGGAGCATCCATGTACTTTTGTAAAGCTAGGTACCAAATACAAAATTTTGGTAAACCACAGGACAACTAAAAACGTACCTTCAATTCACGATGATCCACGAGAAGAGAATTGCTGTCTCTAGAAAACGGCATACTGTGGATGGGCGATAAAGGATTCATATAAATAACTTAATATGGAAATGTCAGCTTCATTCTTATAAAATTATTTGCGTTAATAATTAATAGTGTTGGATAATACTAAAAATCCTAAGGTGATATTTATAGTATTTTGAGTGCTACGACGAAGGGGCCATCAAAGGACTATAATTGGTTAAAGGTTTAATTGTGCCATTAAATTCGTTTTTGGTCAAAGTTTGGATCTTCACGCATTATTCGTGTTTCACGTGAACAAGTTGACAATATATAATATTCTTGGTTTTTTTTCAAAGTTTGGATCCGACCCACTACTCCGAACAGTGGTGTTGTTACACTAGGAGAAGATTGTACACAATTTTATAGTCAACTAGTGGAGATTATAGAGTTGAAACTATTTAATTGGTTACTCGGTTATACTCTTTCATTGTAAATGGTTTGACACGTCGGGTAAAGACAATATAGTTGTTATGGTACAATGACCAGCAGTACATTTTAGCCGCACAAGCTAAACAAGTGTTCTCTCTCCAAGAACTTTCTCGAACCGACATTTGGAGTGTTGTGGAAGACGTTCACCATAAAAAACTTTGGGATCATCTATGTATTAGGGTTGTTGATTAGATAGATGTATTGCACGACACTCAATCATCTAATTATAACTTGGTTGACGACTCAGGCTTTGAAGTTGGTGAATCAAGTGCACGATTATTTAATGATGAGATAGATGTCTTACAAGACACTCAATCATTTCATTGGAACTTTAGGTGAAGGTGGTGACAAAAGTCTTAACCCCCCGGTTGTGGAGGATGAAAGTTTCATTGATAATGATGAAGAAGTTGAAGATACATACACTTCAAATGAGGAAGACGAAATAAATGATGATGATGACACCAACAATGATGATCTTGTAGACACATGTTATCTTAGTGATGATTCTGATTGATTATTAATGTATGTGGACTGATGCGTGTAAACTATATATATATATTTTTATAAGTGTTTTACACAAATAGTTTTAAAAAGGGTTTTCATCAAATACTAATCACACACACCGGGCAGTGTACCCGTCGGATAGCAGTAAAGGTAAGAACCGGATATCAATCCGTGGACACGGTGGGATGCGATAATAAACCGGGACTAAGATTCAATCAAGTATGGGTAAAAGATGTTTAAGTTGATTTTTAATTGAACTACTATGTAAGAATATAAAACTAGACTAAAGATACAAATCAAACAATCAAGGAGAAAATATCACTTCGGTGTCGAATCCATTTATAATACATTCAATACATTCATAGAAACATGACAAATACACGATACATAAATTGACTAAATTCTCGTCAAAGATATCTAATCAAATGACTATTCGAAAAGCTAGCATGAACTACACAAACCAACCACCTAATGAGGCTCACGTGTTTAATAATCATGTAAATGTTTATAAAGATTGAACTAGCTTCCGATTAAGGTACACTAATCCAACAACTAGTTGGAAAGATAATATGAACAACACACTATCCACCTCAAGTTGATTAATTTAGACAACAATATGCATTTCTTCAACATACAATGTTCATATAAAGGTTATATAAATTAGGAGGATGTGTCAACAATTCCTAGATAAACATAATACTAAATATGACACATCATAACAAATACTTTGTCTTTCCAAACATAAGCATAATGTTACACATACAAATATAATGATTCATAAACAAGACTTCATTCACCATTCCTAGTCAAATGCCATAAACTAGTATAATTACATACACCAATCCATGAACATAAGCATAAATCATAAGTTTTCCATCATAATATGACATACACAAATACAAGTCTTGTAAACAACTCAAAATACTTGAATACATAATTTTATCAAAGAATAATCATACGGTTGTCATAACATTAACACAATAATTGCCAATAATCCATGAATGTTGTCAAATGTATCTAAACTTCATCTAAACCAAAGTGAGCAGGAGTTTTAGCTCATCATGAGCATCAAAATTACAAATAAGCAGGGAAAAATAGAGAGAAACATGGTATGAAAACAAGAATCAAACCACTTCTCCAAGCCTAGATGTTGTTGTTGATGTATGGTGATCCTCTTGATGTTGTATCCTCTCCAAGAATCTTGAAATATGGCTGGAACAAAGAAAACTCGAGCTGGAATAGTAGGTTTTTCTCCTGGGTTGCTGAATGTCTGAATGAGAATTAAGTTCTGTTTAAATAGAAAAGGGGAGGCACGACCGTGCCAGGAGAGAAGACACGACCGTGCCTAGTATAAGGACGCGGTCGTGTCTAGGTCTTGGGACGACCGTGTGACAGAGGTTTGACCGATCCGTAGCTTCCATTGGGTACCACTGATCGAGGACGTACGACTGTTCAGACTCACGAGATGACACGCGACCGTGGGCGGCCAAGGCACGGTTGTGTCTTGGAATTTGGCTTGGCGCGGTCGTGCCAGATGTGGGCGCGACCGTGCTTAGGGTTTTGGAGCTTGGCACGACAATGCCAAATAGGGGCACGACCGTTCCTCCATCACAGAAACCCTAAAACTTCACTTGTTTATCCTGGAATCTTCTTGTTTATTCACCAAGCTTCACAAAAACCTACAAAACAAGAAATGAAGCAAATAAGTGTCTTAACGTTGAATATAACCAAGAATTGATCATTAAATGAGCGAAGTTTTGTGCCAAAAAGATGTGTAAATACTAACACATCAAACAACCCCACACTTGGACATTGCTTGTCCTCAAGCAAGAAATCAAAATGAAACAAAACTTCCAATGACACTATGGATCAAATCGGGAAAACCGTAAGCATTAATAAACTTATAAAGGTTTGAAGAGATTTTCAAGAAATGCAAAATTAACTAAATGAAACCCAATGAGCCCAATGACGTGATAACTGAATGAGCAAATGAATATGCCTAGGAAATCATTAGCATGCAACTTTATACTTTTCACAATGTTCACACACACTCGGGAATATATATGATCATACAAGTAATGGAGTATGTATATAACACTCAAATGCCAAGACAATGAATCATGCATAAATCATAAGCTTGCTAAAAGATTAAATCTCTACCAACTAACATGAAACAAAGCATAAATCAAGAGGGCTTTAAATGGGTTGTAACTTGGCAATGGTTAATGGTGAGGAAGTGGAATTTTAAAATGGCTAAATGGCTAAATGGCTCAATCATTTTTATGCAATATTTATGTTCATGATTTCGAAATGTATACTAAAAGCAAGTTCTAATAAGCATGAAACATCCGGCACACTCAAATCCGCAAAAACGAGAGCAAACAACGTCTAAAGCTATCAAGGCTCAAAAATAAACTCACGGAAACGGAAAGGAATGGGTGTAAGCAAAAGGTTACATGCAATTCATTCGTTCAGCCCACTAAAACTCATGGTTATCACAAAAAATTGGGTTTGACTCGATGGAATTTCTATTTCAATTGCTTTCGAAAAAAATCAAACCTCTATTATTTACTAAAAATTGTGAATGCTAAACGGTTAACGTTTATTATATTTTGGTGTTTTTCAATTTCATAAAACTGATTTAGTGTCAATAAAAATTATGAAGGAAGATTTTACAAAAAAATTGAAGTGATAAAATGCTCAAAAGGACAGACATCGCGTGAATAAATTCCCACCCTACACTTAGAATCGTGCATTGCCCTCAATGTAAAACAAAAAAATAATGTAAAGCGAAGAATAAACACCCAACCCCACACTTAGAAACATACATTGCCCTCAATGTATATAAAAACATGCAATGCAATGGAGTGTGAAGGGAGAACTGAAACTTCCCTCGTGTCGATCATGGCACACGCAAAAAGCCTACCCACAAAAATGACGTTCCACGTAGTTCCACGATTCCAAGATCTAATCAAGACTAACCACATCAAACAGGATCAGTAACATCAAGCCAAAAGATAAACATAAATGTAAAGACAAATATATACAATAGTACATGGAAACAAAAGTACAAGGAAACAACAACAAACGCCGAAGCGTGTAATAAGAGTTTGTATAGTACAACAAAAGTACAACTCATAAAAGGTGATACCAAAACAATGGAGGGCACTACTCCTCCATCTCAAAATCCTCAAGAGCAAGGCTGGCACCCTCGGCTCCATCTCCTCCAGGTGGTGATGGTGGTGGTGACTGATGCTGCGGTGGTGATGGTGGTGGCTGGATGGGCTGCTGTGGTGGTGACTGATGCTGCGGTGGTGATGGTGGTGGCTGATCGGGCTGTTGCCCTGGCTACATAAAGAATGGAAGGGGAACCACGTATAGTGCCCTGCTAGCGGCAGCAGCGGCGCACTGGACCTCATACTGCCAGGCCCAGTAGCGCATGAATAAATCATGGGAGACGGTAACCGGAGGTGGTGGTGGAGGCGGAGGAGGTGGAGGAGCAATCGGAATCTCAACATGGTGCTTGTGGTCCTGCTGAGCCGCATGCTCCTGATGGGCGGTGGCTATAGCCTCGGCCTCGGCCTGAACAACATCTGGATCAGGGCCCGGATGGTCTGGATCCCAAGTCCGTCCCCATCGATCAACCAATCTAATCACTCCTGCGCCGCGACGAGCGACGTGCATGTTGCGTAATGTCTGCACGTTTATCACGACGGTCTCGGCCACAGGGGTCAGATAACCGGAGGTGGTGGTGGAGGCGGAGGAGGTGGAGGAGCAATCGGAACCTCAACATGGTGCTTGTGGTCCTGCTGAGCCGCATGCTCCTGATGGGCGGTGGCTATAGCCTCGGCCTCGGCCTGAACAACATCTGGATCAGGGCCCGGATGGTCTGGATCCCAAGTCCGTCCCCATCGATCAACCAATCTAATCCCTCCTGCGCCACGATGAGCGACGTGCATGTTGCGCAATGTCTGCACGTTCATCACGACGGTCTCGGCCACAGGGGTCAGATCCCCTATCAAATCATCTGTCAACAGCTGGAAGTGTCACGCCAGCTTGGTCACGAAGTGACCCCCACAGATCGCGCTGGTGACGTCACGACCCGAGCTGTTTACCAAGTACCCCGCGATAAAGTGCGCAAGATTGCAAGTGCGCGGGCGTACAAGGCAAAACAGATAAAATAACTCCCTCAAATTCACTATCGTCTCTCCCTACCCTCACCCAGATATAGAATAAACAATGCAGCGATGAAGAACACGGTGCAGAGGGTCCCGAAGGCTCGAAGCCTTGGTCAGACTCGGATCGTAAATCCCAAAACCAAACTCATACCAAAACTGGTCCTTATCCTCCTCTATCGGAAACTCGGTGATACCGTCGGTGAATATCTCTGTCTGGAGCTCCTGCCTCGTGTATAAACCTAAAAGTCTCCCAAACCGGGCAACCGACATCATGCGCCATTCCCCGCCTAATCTAAACCTAATCGTCTCAGGCTGCTCTAGGTCTACGCAAGGATAATCGAACTCATATGTGGAGAAAAACTCCATCACAAGCTCTGTGTACTGGATAGCGTGGAACCTAAACAAATGGCGCCAGGGGGTGGTGACAAGATCGTTCCACCGGTCCCGCTGACCGATGGCGTCGATAGCAGCTGGCTCCAAACGGCGATCAGCTAGAATCCGGCCTCTACGGGGCCACAACACATCCAGACGAGCCTCGTACTCATGCTCGTTCATGTCAAACTCGAGGTACGGGTGGTCCCTGTTGCCTGCCATCTGCAAGACAACAACAAAGATGAAATCAGAACGGTTATGAAGACGCTAGATGGAATTATGAAGTTTCAGCCTAAAATTTATGAAGGGGCACGACCGTGCTAAAGAATAGGCATGACCGAGCCTAGGTTATATTGGGAAACCCACGACCGCGCTTGGCCGACCACGGGCACACAAACAAGACAGACACGGCCGCGCCTGGTCTAGGCATGACCGCGCCAAGGCAAAACAAATGAGACACGGTCGCGCCTTGAAATGGGCACGACCACGCTAAAGCAAACTCTACAGAACACGGTCGCGCTCGTAAGAGGCACGACCGTGCTTTACCAAACCAAGTTTTCCTGGGATTCCAAAAGCCGAGCACGACCGCGCCTGGTCATGAGCGCGACCGTGCTCAACCCATTTTAGGGTTTTCAGAATTCAAGGATCACAATTTTTAGCACGATTATGAAGGGGCTTTTAGTACTACAACATTCCAGGAAGCAAGTAGGACCTAATTCTACGTATTAACAGATTTAAACATCTATAAATCGACAAAAATAAAAACAAAAAAGGAAAAACTAGGTTTATAACCACGAAACTAGAGAGAATAGGGGGCTCGGGGCGTACCTTAGATCGAAGAAATGAAGGAGTAGACCGGAAATGGTGACGGGAAGAAAATCTCCGAGGGGAGGGTTTCGTTTGCTGGGAGGTTATGGGGGGGGTTTGGAAAAATCTGCCGTTGAAAAGTAATTTAAATCGCCCCCAATAACTGAGGCACGACCGCGCCAAGTGCTTAGGCACGACCGCGCCTAGGTTAGAGGCACGACCGCGCTTATAGGGAGGCACGACCGTGTCTACTGCCCAGCAGACAGAAAACCCTAATTTTTTATGCAGCTTGTACCAAACCCGACTGCGATTCTTCCAAACTAAAATTGCTAAAAATTCAGAAGACATACATGAGACATTCCAAACATTATCCCAAATCCGCTCGATCCAAAATACGTTCCGATCACCTAAACTCAAAAATAAATGGTAAAATCCTAAAAAAAATAAAAATAAGAAGATAAAAATCAGACAAAATCTAAGAATTGTTACCGAAACAGACTAAGTTTATTAACGAGTCGTTAGCTAAACTCAAGTCCCCGAATTCATTAGTCCTTGGGGTGGAGGTCAACTACCTCTAATGCCGGGTCAACTGGTCCGTCAATATATGGCTTAAGACGATGCCCGTTGACCTTGAAGATCCTCATGTTCAATCTCGACGGTCCCATAAGGAAACACCTCCTTTACCGTGTAAGGACCCGTCCATCGGGACTTCAACTTCCTGGGAAACATACGCAACCTAGAGTTGTAAAGCAACACACGACCACCCACTCGGAATTCCTTCTTGTCCTTCAAGCGTCGGTCATGTAAACTCTTAGTGCGCTCCTTGTAGATCATGGAGTTTGCATAGGCTTGATTCCTCAACTCATCAAGCTCATGAATCTGAGTGAACCGGTTCTCACCCGCGCTCACCAAGTCAAGATTCACCGCCTTCAATGCCCAATAGGCCTTATGCTCCAACTCCACCGGAAGATGGCACGCCTTCCCATAGATCAACCTAAATGGTGTGGTACCAATAGGTGTCTTATAGGCAGTCCGGAAGGCCCAAAGTGCATCATCTAACCTATCCGACCAATCCTTACGGTTCTGACCAACCGTCTTCTCTAGAATCCTCTTTATGCCCCGGTTTGTGACCTCCACCTGTCCACTGGTCTGTGGATGGTAGGATGTGGAGAATCTATGGTTCACACCATATCGTGATAGAGCCTTCTCCAACTGGGCGTTGCAGAAGTGAGTCCCACGGTCACTGATAAGGGCTTTGGGGGCACCAAAGCAAGAGAACAGCTTCTTCAGAAATTGAACAACCACCCTAGCATCATTAGTAGGCAAGGCTTGAGCCTCGGCCCACTTAGAAACATAGTTAACAGCGACTAGGATATACCGGTTGCCACGAGAAGCTGGGAAAGGTCTCATAAAGTCAATACCCCAGACATCAAAAATCTCACAAATCTGGATGTTGTTCTGGGGCATCTCATTCCTTGACGAAATGTTGCTCGCACTCTGGCAAGCATCACAAGCTCGGATCATCTCATGAGCGTCCCAGAAGATGGTAGGCCAGAAGAAACCAGCGTCAAAGACCTTCTTCGCGGTCAAGGTAGCTCCATGATGTCCACATGTCGGGCCTGCGTGGCAGTGTCTAAGCACCTGACATGCCTCATCTCCAAAGACACTCCTATGCCCGATCTGATCAGTCCCGACTCGAAACAAATAGGGATCCTCCCAAAGATAGTGCTTCACATCCGCAAAGAACTTTCGCTTCTGCTGATGCGTTAAGCCCTTAATCACAATCCCACTAGCAAGAAAGTTTGCAAAATCAGCAAACCATGGACACTCCTCATCCTGTGTCTGTATGTGCATGAGAAACTCGTGGGGAAAATTGTCATTTATGGATGACCCCACAAGTTTAGATGAAGCTGAGCACTCAAGACGGGACAAGTGGTCCGCTGCGACATTTTCCGCGCCCTTCTTATCACGGATCTCAATGTCGAACTCCTGAAGCAGCAAAACCCACCGGATTAGCCGGGGTTTGGCATCCAGTTTGCTGAACAGGTGCCGAAGGGCTGCATGATCGGTGAATACAATGGTCTTTGATAGGATGAGATAAGACCAAAATTTATCGAAAGCGAAGACAACGGCTAGGAGCTCCTTCTCTGTCGTGGTGTAATGCTCCTGTGCGTCATTGAGCAT
Source organism: Smallanthus sonchifolius (assembly GCA_023525975.1). NCBI lineage: Eukaryota > Viridiplantae > Streptophyta > Magnoliopsida > Asterales > Asteraceae > Smallanthus > Smallanthus sonchifolius. The sequence continues at coordinate 53,151,966 of CM042028.1, forward strand.
CTTGCTCGCATAATAAATCGGGTGAAACTGCTTCTCTCTCCTCTGTCCTAAGACCGCCCCAACAGCGAAGTCACTCACGTCACACATGATCTCAAATGGCAACTTCCAATCAGGAGCCACCATGATAGGGGCAATCAGGAGCCACCATGATAGGGGCATAACAAGTCGAATGCATTAAGGCACTCGTTGGAGAACACGAACTGGGCTTCCTTCTCAAGAAGCTGGGTCATCGATCGGGCAATCTTAGAAAAATCTTTGATAAAACGCCTGTAAAAGCCCGCGTGACCAAGGAAGCTCCGAATAGATTTCACAGAGGTCGGCGGGGGCAGCTTAGATATGGTGTCAATCTTAGCTCTATCAACCTCAATCCCCGCACGTGAAACCTTGTGCCCAAGAACAATGCCCTCCTTCACCATGAAGTGGCATTTCTCCCAGTTCAACACCAAATTGGCCTCTTTACACCTAGCCAACATCCTCTCCAGATTCTCGAGGCAATGATCAAAGGAACTCCCAAACACAGAAAAGTCATCCATGAAAACCTCCATGGAGTCCTTAATCATATCATGGAAAATGGCCACCATGCAACGCTGGAAAGTGGCCGGAGCATTGCACAATCCAAAGGGCATCCGCTGATAAGCAAATGTGCCATAGGGACATGTGAATGCCGTCTTCTCCTGATCCTCAGGAGCAATCGGGATCAGGAAGTAGCCTGAGAAGCCATCCAGGAAACAATAGAACATCTTTCCCGCTAATCTCTCCAACATCTGATCAATGAACAGGAGGGGGAAATGATCTTTCCGAGTAGCATCATTGAGTTTGAGGTAATCGATGCAAACTCTCCAACCGGTGACTGTACAAGTAGGAATCAGCTCATTCCTCTCGTTGGTGATGACAGTCATGCCTCCCTTCTTAGGGACAACCTGAACCGGGCTAACCCAAGGAGAATCGGAGATGGGATAAATCAAACCAGCATCCAGTAACTTAATCACCTCCTTCTTCACTACCTCCTTCATGTTTGGGTTCAACCTCCTCTGGTGCTGCACAGCGGGCTTGTAGTCATCCTCCATAAGGATCTTATGGGTACAGAAAGAGGGATTAATTCCCTTAATGCCCATAATCCTCCATGCAATAGCCTGCTTGTGCTGTTTCAGCACCTCTAGTAGCCTATCAAACAGGGGATGGTAAAACTCCCCATATCTCGTCTCTTCTCCGGTAGCTTGTTCTGAATCACCGCCGAACACTCCTCATTCAGCTTCACCTGAGACAACTCCTCCAATTTCCTCTTATTCGTGAGGATATCCTTCAAGAATCTCGCATACTTAGGCATCTGAGCCAGAGCCTCCACGAATGGTAAGTTGATATGCAACTGCTTAAACAACCCTAGAAACTTACCATACTGCTCCTCCATCTTCTGCTTCTTCAATCTGCCTGGGTATGGAATGGCGGGAGTATAATCTCTCACAGGCTCGCGAGGGCGCGATGTGCTCGCCGATTTACCCCTCGGCGGTGTCTCATCAGGAATCTCGATTACAACCTCCTCCTCAGATGACTCGTGCACATGGACCTGTGGATCCGGTCCTGTGTCTCTACCGCTCCTCAAAGTGATGGCCTTCACATGATCATTGGGATTGGGCTCAGTGTTGCTAGGCAGGCCACCTGGCGGTCTCTCAGAAAGAAGCTTCGCGATCTGCCCGACCTGGTTCTCTATGGTCTGGATCGAAGCTTTCTGATTCCTCAACTCAGTCTCATGCGTGTGGAAACGCTCCTCCATGTACCGGTTCTGCTTCTTTGCCAACTGATTCTGACTCTCTGAGTTGGCAAGTAGCCGTGCAACCATGTCCTCCAAACTGGATTTACCCTCAGGTGCGGGTGGTGGACCGCTGCTAGAACCTTGGCCTTGAAACTGGCCCTGCTGAGGTCGAAACTGGGAACTCTGTCCCTGAGACTGGTGGTATTGATGCTGGAATGGGGGGCGCTGAGTGAATCCGGGTGGTTGCTGGCTATTGTTGCCAGACTTCCAACTGAAATTCGGGTGATTCCTCCACCCCGGATTATATGTGTTGCTGTAGGGATTATTCTGGGGGCGATTCTGGTTGGACATGAAATCAACCTGCTCGTGGGCCCCCTGATCCCCAACCTGACAAGCACTCGTGGGATGCGCCCCACCACAAAACTCACACAAGGACTGGGCCTTGTGGACGTGCATCTGATCAATCTTGGTGGAAAGTGTTTCCACCTGGGCAGCTAAAGAGGTAATTCCATCCACGTGATGGACACCCTGCCTCTGGGTTCTCGCTCGGGATGTATGCTGAGTGTAGCTCTTCACTGCCACCTTCTCTAGCAAGTCATACGCCTCCTGGGGTGTCTTTGTTCCAATATCTCCACCCGCGTATGCATCAATCAGCTGCTTCCCGGTCATCTCCAGACCATTGTAAAAGGTCTCACACTGCTTCCACTTCAACAATCCATGGTGGGGAACCTTCCTCATCAGTTCCTTGAATCTCTCCCACGCCTCATAGATCGTCTCCCCGTCGTCCTGCTGGAAAGAAAGAATCCTAGCCCTCAACTTTGATGTTTTCTCCGGAGGGAAGTACTTTTCTAAGAATTTAGCAGCCATCTGGTCCCAAGTACTAATGGACCTAGGTGGAAGTGACAGTAACCAAGCCTTGGCTCGGTCCCGTAAGGAAAACGGGAACAACCGGAGCCGAATAGCATCGTCGGTAGCGTCATGAATTTTGAAAGTGGCGCAAATCTCTAAGAAACCGGCCAAATGAGTATTAGGATCCTCGTGATCCTTGCCATCGAACTGACACATGTTCTGCACCATCTGTATAATGTTGGATTTGATCTCGAACTGATGTGCTCCAACCGTCGGTCTATTGATGCTCGACTCCAAACCCACAAGTGTCGGTTTGCCAAAATCCGAAAGCGTCCGACCCGCATCCTCGTTCGCCATCTCCACTACCTCGTCAACAACAACCTCGTCAAATTCGAGTAACCGGGCCACAAATCGGGAACGGGCTCGCAATCTCCGATGAAGATCACGCTCCGGCTCGGAAGACGGCTCAGGAACCTCCTCGACGGGAGTTGAGAACATACACGATCTGCACGACAAGTTAGATTTAAATACGCGAACCTAGGACAAAGAAAACACAAGTTAGACAAAAATAAAAATAAAATAAAATAAAAAAAAATAAAATAAAAAAATTTGAAAATAAAAATAAAAGAAATAAAATGGGATAAAAACCAAGATATATATATATATATATATATATATATATACACAAATGAAGCTAAAAATAACAAGTAAAATGCGAAATATATCTATACACACAAAATTGCAAATAACAACAAGAAAAACACGATATTCACAAAAATATATATACTAAATGACTAAAAATTAATTCCATTCGTTCTCGCAAAACCGTGTCCCCGGCAACGGCGCCAGAAACTTGATGCGTGTAAACTATATATATATTTTATTAAGTGTTTTACACAATTAGTTTTAAAAAGGGTTTTCACCAAATACTAATCACACACACCGGGCAGTGTACCCATCGGATAGCAATATAGTAAAGGTAAGAACCGGATATCAATCCGTGGACACGGTGGAATGCGATAATAAACCGGGACTAAGATTCAATCAAGTATGGGTAAAAGATGTTTAAGTTGATTTTTAATTGAACTACTATGTAAGAATATAAAACTAGACTAAAGATACAAATCAAACAATCAAGGAGAAAATATCACTTCGGTGTCGAATCCATTTAGAATACATTCAATACATTCATAGAAACATGACAAATACACGATACATAAATTGACTAAATTCTCGTCAAAGATATCTAATCAAATGACTATTCGGAAAGCTAGCATGAACTACACAAACCAACCACCTAAAGTCATACAATGAGGCTCACGTGTTTAATAATCATGTAAATGTTTATAAAGATTGAACTAGCTTCCGATTAAGGTACACTAATCCAACAACTAGTTGGAAAGATAATATGAACAACACACTATCCACCTCAAGTTGATTAATTTAGACAACAATATGCATTTCTTCAACATACAATGTTCATAGAAAGGTTATATAAATTAGGAGGATGTGTCAACAATTCCTAGATAAACATAATACTAAATATGATACATCATAACAAATACTTTGTCTTTCCAAACATAAGCATAAGGTTACACATACAAATATAATGATTCATAAACAAGACTTCATTCACCATTCCTAGTCAAATGCCATAAACTAGTATAATTACATACACCAATCCATGAATATAAGCATAAATCATAAGTTTTCCAACATAATATGACATACACAAATACAAGTCTTGTAAACAACTCAAAATACTTGAATACATAATTTCATCAAAGAATAATCATACGGTTGTCATAAAATTAACACAATAATTGCCAATAATCCTCGAATGTTATCAAATGTATCTAAACTTCATCTAAACCAAAGTGAGCATGAGTTTTAGCTCATCATGAGCATCAAAATTACAAATAAGCAAGGAAAAATAGAGAGAAACATGATATGAAAACAAGAATCAAACCACTCCTCCAAGCCTAGATGTTGTTGTTGATGTATGGTGATCCTCTTGATGTTGTATCCTCTCCAAGAATCTTGAAATATGGCTAGAACAAAGAAAACTCGAGCTGGAATAGTAGGTTTTTCCCCTGGGTTGCTGAATGTCTGAATGAGAATTAAGTTCTGTTTAAATAGAAAAGGGGAGGCACGACCGTGCCAGGAGAGAAGGCACGACCGTGCCTAGTATAGGGACGCGGTCGTGTCTAGGTCTTGGCACGACCGTGTGACAGAGGTTTGACCGATCCGTAGCTTCCATTAGGTACCACTGATCGAGGACGTATGGCTGTTCAGACTCACCAGATGACACGCGACCGTGGGCGGCCAAGGCACGCTTGTGTCTTGGAATTTGGCTTGGCGCGGTCGTGCCAGATGTGGGCACGACCGTGCTTAGGGTTTTGGAGCTTGGCACGACCGTGCCAAATAGGGGCACGACAGTGCCTCCATCACAGAAACCCTAAAACTTCACTTGTTTATCCTGGAATCTTCTTGTTTATTCACCAAGCTTCACAAAAACCTACAAAATAAGAAATGAAGCAAATAAGTGTCTAAACGTTGAATACAACCAAGAATTGATCATTAAATGAGCAAAGTTTTGTGCCAAAAAGATGTGTAAATACTAACACATCATGGACACTTGAAAGTATGTAATTACAACACGTTATTCTATTGCTTATTAATTGTTAAAATTATGTTAATTATTTTTTTTAAGGAATGAAAACATATTTCGGGAGATCACACGGTGGAGACGGCAGTGATCAATCTCCACATGGGCATCCAAGTAGGATCTGTAGTGTTTGCAAGTCTTGTAAGTTACTTGTTCTAGTTAAATATATGTCTTTATATTGAATATCTTTTCAATTTGCTAACTTTTCATTTGAATGTATCAATGTAGCCCAACCAAGAAAGTGCGGGGTCATGGAAAAAATTTAAATTTATATGAAAAACTTGCAAAAAGTATTGACATCCCACTACCCCTTGAGATTGATCTTACTTGGAGAAATTATAAGTTTGTTGGAGAAAATGGCAACCTCTTTATGGTTGATCTCCAGTGAGGTTACCCGGGTTACTTACCACTATACAAGTTGGGACAAAGTTCCTGAAAGTTATAAATTGTCTTTATGTCGCACACTACATGTAAGTATACAATGTAATGTTTTTGTAAGGCCCCAAACCCGGGAGGCCTCACTCGTTGGATTTACTCATTCACAAACAGTTCTTAAACATGAATATCAAATAACGCAGTGGAATCATTCATTCAACATAACTAAAAACTTGTTCATACATGCGGAAGCGTACATTGTCAAATACATAAACTTAACATAAACAACTCATAACGGGATGCCAGTCTTCATGATCGACCGGGTAACTCGTCTCGCTTGCCAAGCATCACCGTCCATCGTCCATACCTGCCTTAACCTGAATGTGCACACTAAAAAGTCAGCTCGCTGGTGAGTTCTAGCATTTCATAAAAACTTTAACATCAACATTTGCCAAAAACGTATCATTCATTTAGTAAAACCTTTCACAAAAGCATGTAATGATCTAACATCTTTAAAAAGGTTTCGTACCCATATCATCATCAACATCATAATCATAAATACCGTTAAACGGATCGTTCATTAAAACTTTTAACATTCATTTAAGTCATACATTATTATCTAAATCTGTGTTACCCGTCGTTCCGTCATTTAGTATGGTATTGCCCCTAAAGCTTAACTGCACGAAGACCGACAATACCATACATTCCGTCAATTCCCTTTTGGTATTGCCCCCAAGGCTAACTGCGCGAGGACCGACAATACCCATTCAGTTGCCCTTATGGCTCTCATGTCCATAAACCGAAAACTTCCATCAACGGCCATGGCTCACGGCCATGACACCGTCGGATCATAATTTAACCTTACATAGGGTCACGTTAACCCCTAAGTAACCGTCGTTACTCCCTTACCAGTTGTACAACATCATAACCATTGACATGCCACAGAGACACTGCCCTTGTTGTTCTTGTGGCAACTATGGCTCGCTGTCTATAATCAACCACAAGGCTGGATATCTCATTCCCAGACTTCATTCGTCAATTCCATTCATTCGACAGATTAGATTTGTATTAACTTCTTTAAAACCTTTAACTCTTTCTCTTCTCATTAAACATTTCCTCATTTAGACCGTTCATAAAGCATTCGTAACCCTTTTTGGCAAAAACACTTCAAAACCTTTCCTTTCGTAAACATCGTTTCGTTAAACATCATTTCGTTAAACATCATTTCGTTAAACATCATTTCGTTAAACATCATTTCGTAAGTATGCACACCAGCCCAAAAACATTTAACAAAACATTTAAAAGAGGGCTCTAGAACTCACCCGATAAGCAGTTTCTGAAATACTCTTAGCTGGCTACGGAGCGTCACTAATGTCACTCACGATCTGTTATAATAAAGCCATACTTGTAAGGTAGTGCTCCTAGATGACACTTGACATCCCTATGCTTAAACCTAGTAGTTTCGATAAATTTGCTTATATCGAAACTTGATAGTTTCGATAGGTTGTTTATGTCGAAACTTGATAGTTTTGATGGGTCTGCACATATCGAAACTAGGTAGTAGTTTCGATGGGGTCTACACATATCGAAACTATGTAGTTTCGATGGGTCTGCACATATCGAAACTAGGTAGTTTCGATGGGGTCTACACATATCGAAACTAGTAGTTTCGATGGACCTGCACATATCGAAAATAGTAGTTTCGATGGCCTGCACATATCGAAACTAGGTAGTTTCGATGGGGTCTACACATATCGAAACTAGTAGTTTCGATGGACCTGCACATATCAAAACTAGTAGTTTCGATGGGCCTACACAGATCGTCTTCCCAAAAATCTGAAGTTTTTGCATGCGAGTCTGATCTAGTCAGTATCTCAATTTTTCTTAGATCAAAACGTTCGGTTTTCATTCTAGATGCTATACCTAAGCTCATTTTCAAGTTCCATCCGCAAAACCGTTACCTTTTTAGCCAAAACCCGAAAATCCCAAAAACGAACAAAAAACTCAGATTTAGGCCAGATCATTACCTGTATCGAGATTCTGATCCGGAGATTCTTCTCACGAGCTTAGCAGTAACGTGTTCCCTCAATTCCGGGATGATCCGTCAACTTTCTCTCTCTAGACCCGAGCTCTCCTTTCTCTCTCTAGAAGTTGCGTGAGTGGGGGAATGAGCAGAGAAGAGGGCTGCCCTGCCTCTTATATACCTGGGCTTCCCTCGGCCCATTGGAGCCGAGCCCAAGCCCGCTCCCTTTTGTTTAAATATTCCGACTAAATCACCGGTTGCTATATTTATTCATTTTATTATTTTTGGGATGTTACAAGTCTACCCCCCTTACAATAGGTTTCGTCCCCGAAACCTATCATAAGTCAAATAGTTGAGGGTACGACTCCCTCATTTCTGTCTCCATTTCCCAAGTGGCTTCCGATCCCTTTCGATGTTTCCATTGGACTTTAACCAATTGGATAACTTTATTACATAAACGTCTCTCCTTTCGATCTAGGATGGCCACGGGTTCTTCGATGTAGTTAAGGCTATTGTCTACCTCGATGTCAGTAAGTGGTACGTGAGCCGATTCATCCGCCAAACACTTTCGCAAGTGTGATACATGGAAGGTAGGATGAATTCCACTTAACTCATCAGGCAACTCTAACCGATAAGCGACTTCACCAACCCGCGCCATTATCCTGAACGGTCCGACAAACCTCGGACGTAACTTTCCTCTCTTCCTGAATCGTATGATTCCCTTCCAGGGTGACACTTTCAACATTACTCTGTCCCCAACATCAAACTCAATAGGCCTTCGCCGTTTATCCGCGTAGGATTTTTGACGATCTTGTGCGGCCTTCATTCGTGCTTTGACTTGATCAAACCTTTCCGACGTTTCCCTTATTACTTCCAGACTCCCTAATTCCTTCTGTCCAATCTCGCCCCAACAAACCGGGGTTCTGCATCTTCTCCCATACAAAATTTCGTAAGGCGGCATGCCTATCGTCGTGTGATAACTATTGTTGTAGGAGAATTCGGCTAATGGCAGATGACTGTCCCAACTGCCGCCAAAATCGATAATACAGGCACGAAGCATATCCTCCAATGTCTGAATGGTCCTTTCGGACTGACCATCTGTTTGCGGGTGGTATGCCGTACTGATATTAAGTCCCGTGCCCATCGCCTCGTGAAATCTTTTCCAGAACCTCGATGTGAATCGTGTGTCCCGGTCGGATACTATCGTCAAAGGCATCCCATGCCATGCTACTACTTCGTTAATAAATACTTCCGCTAACCTTTCCGACGAGAACGTCTCGCGAATAGGTAGGAAATGAGCACTCTTTGTTAATCGGTCCACAATTACCCAGATGGTGTCATGACCTTTAGCTGTGCGAGGTAGCTTGGTTATGAAGTCCATGGTAATGTGTTCCCACTTCCATTCTGGTATATCAAGTGGTTGAATCTTTCCATACGGTTTCTGGTGCTCGGCCTTTACTTGTGAGCAAGTCAAGCACTTGCTTACATACTTTATCACTTCATGTTTCATTCCAGGCCACCAGTATTCCTTCCTCAGATCTTGGTACATTTTATTGGTACCGGGATGGATAGAGTAACGAGACTTATGAGCCTCATCCAAGATTTTGGTCCTACGTTCGCCACCCATAGGTATCCATATCCGTCCAAAACGTGTCCTAACACCAAGGGTGTTATATTCCAACTTGTCCTGTTGGCCAACCATCCTTTCCTTCTTCATGTTTTCCTCCTTAAGCGCCTCATCTTGAACCTTTTCAATTTCTCTCATCACATCCAATGTTACAACCAACTGGCAAGCTTTCACTCTAATAGGAGTAGGCACATCCTTTCGGCTTAGAGCGTCAGCCACCACATTTGCCTTTCCAGGGTGGTATATGATTTCACAGTCATAATCTTTTAGGAGTTCTAACCATCGTCTCTGTCTCATATTAAGCTCTCTTTGTTCGAAGAAGTACTTCAAACTTTTGTGGTCAGAGTAAATAGTAAACTTCACCCCGTAAAGGTAGTGCCTCCAGATTTTCAATGCAAATACGACAGCAGCAAGTTCCAAATCGTGAGTCGGATAATTAGCTTCATGAACCTTCAACTGCCGTGACGCGTACGCGATCACTCTCCCACGTTGCATCAATACGCATCCCAATCCCTGACCCGAAGCGTCAGAGTGTACCACTAAGTCTTCATTGCCCTCGGGAAGGGCCAAGACTGGAGCTTGAGTTAGCTTTTCCTTCAACTTCTTAAATGCCTCATCCTGGGTCGAACCCCATTCGTACTTTACCTCCTTCCGAGTCAACTTCGTCAACGGCGAAGCTATTTTCGAGAAATCCTGGATGAATCTCCGATAGTAGCCTGCCAATCCCAAGAAACTGCGGATTTCAGTTGGCGTCTTAGGAACATTCCATTCCCTTACCGTTACTATCTTTGCTGGGTCAACCATAATGCCGTTCGGGTTAATGACGTGACCTAGGAATTGGACTTCCCTAAGCCAGAACGCGCATTTGGAGAACTTAGCATACAACTTTTCCTTCTTCAGAGCTTCCAATACCTCCTTCAAGTGACACGCGTGATCACCCTCATTCTTGGAGTAGATGAGGATGTCATCGATGAACACGATCACCGATCGATCCAGCATTGGTCGACAAACTCTATTCATCAAATCCATGACGCTGCAGAGGCGTTCGTCAATCCAAAAGACATTACGCGAAACTCAAAATGTCCATAACGTGTGCGAAATGCCGTTTTCGGTATGTCTTCTTCCCTCACCTTCAACTGATGGTACCCGGATCGAAGGTCGATCTTCGAGAACCAACTTGCGCCTTGCAATTGATCAAACAGGTCGTCGATCCTTGGTAACGGGTACTTGTTCTTCACGGTACGTTTGTTCAACTCGCGATAATCAATACACATTCTCATCGAACCGTCTTTCTTCTTCACAAACAACACCGGAGCACCCCACGGCGAGATGCTCGGTTGGATAAATCCTTTCTCAAGTAACTCGTCTAGTTGGACCATAAGTTCCTTCATCTCCACTGGTGCTAGTCGATATGGAGCCTTAGCCACGGGCTGGGCATCTGGTACTAAGTCAATTCGAAATTCAATCTCTCTGTCGGGTGGTATCCCAGGCAAATCCTCTGGAAACACCTCCGGGTACTCGCATACCACGGGTACATCGTCTAGTTCCTTCACTTCCTTATACTTGTCAATCACGTATACCATATAAGCCTCGCATCCGTGCCTCAAGTAATCTGTTGCCTTAATCATCGAGATGACGTTTGGCATCGGGGCATCCCGATCTCCAAGAACCTCGACTTTGCTACCATCCGGAGCCTTGAGTCGGATTATCTTTCGTTTGCATATAATTTGCGCTTCATTGGCAGTTAGCCAATCCATACCTAACACGACATCGAACCCTCCCAAAACCATAACAAACAATCTGACAGGGAACTCATGACCTTCTATTTTTATCGTGGAGTTGTCAACTACCTCGGTTACTCTCGCAGTCCTACCCTCAGCGGTTTCTACGCTAAAGGCCCTTTCTAGTATACTGACAGCGTACTTCACTCTCTTACAAAAAGTCGCAGATATAAAACTCTTACTGGCACCCGAATCAAATAACACAGAAACAAGAGTGTTGTCAAGGACGAACGTACCTGACGCCACGTCGGGGTCCATTCTGGCCTGGTCTTGCGTCAGCGCGTACGCACGAGTCTTTGCTCGGGGCCTATCTTCCCTCTTCTTCGGGCCTTTCCCCTTCCCGGCTTCACCCATTCTTGGTTTGGTGCATTCCCGGCTCAGATGATCGGCATCCCCACAGTTATAGCACTTGTAGTGTTGTGTGCACTCACGGGAGTAGTGCCCGGTCTTGCCACACTTAAAGCACAAGTTAGATCCCAGTCTACATTCACCTACATGCTCCTTTCCACACTTCTTACAAATAGTCGGCTCATCCACCCGAGCCCATTTATCGTGAGCCCCAAACATCTTTCCACCAGTTCGCTTGTTTGAGAAGCTTGGTCTCTTCTTTGGTTCCTCGATGGCGGCGACATTCAGTGCCAGATCATCAAATACTACGCCGCTCAGTTCTACTACCGAATCATAGGTAGTAGGGGCGTTTGCCTTAACATAGGTGCGGACCTGGTCCGGCAACCCTTGAATGTAGCAGGAAATTTTTCTCTCCTCCGTCGTAACAAGATGTCGCACCAGACGTGCCGGTTCATTGAATCGGGTTGTGTACTGCCGGTGCGTCATGCTCCCGGCCTTCAAACCCAGAAATTCCCTCTCTACCTTCTCAATCTCGTTCCTCGGGCAGAAATTCTTGATCACTAAAGTTTTCAAGTCAGCCCACATCATCGAGTCAACAACCACATCCCCCTTAGCCTGACGTACACCTTCCCACCAGTGGGATGCTTCCTCCCTCAAGGAGTTAGCAGCAAACTTCACTACTTGATTAGCTCGACACTCGCTCAGACGGATGGCGGCTTCCATACGTATTACCTAATCAAAAGTAGCCACCGCGTCCTTCTTCCCAGTCAGGACCGGCGGGTCACATGCCTTAAAGGACTTATAGTCGCATCCACGAGCAGGCGGTGCGTTGTCGGTCTCGTTGTTCTGGGCACCGGTTGCCGCACTAGATCCGCCTTCCCCACTAACTTTCTTTAATGCTTCAGCCAACAGACCTGGCAGAGAATTCTTCATCAACTCGGAGAACTCTCGAGCTATGGCTGCTCTCACTTCTGGTTCAAAAGTGAAAGGTTGTTCTGCAACTTGTGTCTGTTCAGTTCCATGCACACTAACCGTCGGTTCAGTGTGAACACTTCCTTCTTCGCTGTGCTCTAGGCGCGTAGGAATCCTGCCATGCCCACCATTTCGACCGCCGGTACGACCATCGGTACGGCCACCACGCCTTCCGTTCCCTCTCCTCGCCATTTCGTTCTATAAGACAAGAAATCCAATGTCATCACGCTAGTTAACAAATAAAATTCAACAAGTACTGTAAGATGTTAATATACACTAGCCATCTGCAATTAACCATTACACTACCTTTCGATTTCTATTTGACCACCTTTGTGATTCCATCAGAACACAAGTCCTTTCCTAACCCTTTCTAAGGCATACTACATACACATACTCTACTTTTCATACCTGATGCTATGGCTCGAGTTACCCGTACTGGCATCCGCTTTCGGTCCCATTCAAAGTTTAAGTTCAGACACGGGGAGTGTCCGAATCTCTCAAACTATTGCTCTGATACCAACTTGTAAGGCCCCAAACCCGGGAGGCCTCACTCGTTGGATTTACTCATTCACAAACAGTTCTTAAACATGAATATCAAATAACGCAGCGGAATCATTCATTCAACATAACTAAAAACTTGTTCATACATGCGGAAGCGTACATTGTCAAATACATAAACTTAACATAAACAACTCATAACGGGATGCCAGTCTTCATGATCGACCGGGTAACTCTTCTCGCTTGCCAAGCATCACCGTCCATCGTCCATACCTGCCTTAACCTGAATGTGTACACTAAAAAGTCAGCTACGCTGGTGAGTTCTAGCATTTCATAAAAACTTTAACATCAACATTTGCCAAAAACATATCATTCATTTAGTAAAACCTTTCACAAAAGCATGTAATGATCTAACATCTTTAAAAAGGTTTCGTACCCATATCATAATCAACATCATAATCATAAACACCGTTAAACGGATCATTCATTAAAACTTTTAACATTCATTTAAGTCATACATTATTATCTAAATCTGTGTTACCCTTCGTTCCGTCATTTAGTATGGTATTGCCCCTAAGGCTTAATTGCATGAAGACCGACAATACCATACATTCCGTCAATTCCCTTTTGGTATTGCCCCCAAGGCTAACTGCGCGAGGACCGACAATACCCATTCAGTTGCCCTTATTGCTCTCATGTCCATAAACCGACAACTTCCATCAACGGCCATGGCTCATGGCCATGACACCGTCGGATCATAATTTAACCTTACATAGGGTCACGTTAACCCCTGAGTAACCTTCGTTACTCCCTTACCAGTTGTACAACATCATAACCATTGACATGCCACAGAGACGCTGCCCCTGTTGTTCTTGTGGCAACTATGGCTCGCTGTCCATAATCTACTACAAGGCTGGGAATCTCATTCCCAGACTTCATTCGTCAATTCCATTCATTCGACAAATTAGATTTGTAATGAATTCTTTAAAACCTTTACCTCTTTCTCTTCTCATTAAACATTTCCTCATTTAGACCGTTCATAAAGCATTCGTAACCCTTTTTGGCAAAAACACTTCAAAGCCTTTCCTTTCATAAACATCGTTTCGTTAAAACATCATTTCGTTAAACATCATTTCGTTAAACATCATTTCGTAAGTATGCACACCAGCCCAAAAACATTAACAAAACATTTAAAAGAGGGCTCTAGAACTCACCCGATAAGCAGTTTCTGAAATACTCTTAGCTTGCTACGGAGCGTCACTAATTTCACTCACGATCTGTTATAATAAAGCCGTACTTGTAAGGTAGTGCTCCTAGATGACACTTGACATCCCTATGCTTAAACCTAGTAGTTTCGATAAATTTGCTTATATCGAAACTTGATAGTTTCGATAGGTTGTTTATGTCGAAACTTGATAGTTTCGATGGGTCTGCACATATCGAAACTAGGTAGTAGTTTCGATGGGGTCTACACATATCGAAACTATGTAGTTTCAATGGGTCTGCACATATCGAAACTAGGTAGTTTCGATGGGGTCTACACATATCGAAACTAGTAGTTTCGATGGACCTGCACATATCGAAACTAGTAGTTTCGATGGGCCTGCACATATCGAAACTAGGTAGTTTCGATGGGATCTACACATATCGAAGCTAGTAGTTTCGATGGACCTGCACATATCGAAACTAGTAGTTTCGATGGGCCTGCACAGATCGTCTTCCCAAAAATCTGAAGTTTTTGCATGCGAGTCTGATCGAGTCAGTATCTCAATTTTTCTTAGATCAAAATGTTTAGTTTTCATTCTAGATGCTATACCTAAGCTCATTTTCAAGTTCCATCTGCAAAACCGTTACCTTTTTAGCCAAAACCCGAAAATCCCTAAAACAAACAAAAAACACAGATTTAGGCCAGATCATTACCTGTATCGAGATTCTGATCCGGAGATTCTTCTCACGAGCTTAGCAGTAACGTGTTCCCTCAATTCCGGGACGATCCGTCAACTTTCTCTCTAGACCCGAGCTCTCCTTTCTCTCTCTAGAAGTTGCGTGAGTGGGGGAATGAGCAGAGAAGAGGGCTGCCCTGCCTCTTATATACCTGGGCTTCCCTCGGCCCATTGGAGCCGAGCCCAAGCCCGCTCCCTTTTGTTTAAATATTCTGACTAAATCACCGGTCTCGCTATATTTATTCGTTTTATTATTTTTGGGATGTTACAGTTTTATTTGTATTTTAATTTCATAACTTTTAAATGTTTTCTAATTAGTTCCATTTGCACCATTATTTTGATCTCTCAAGTTTCCAAGGCACAGAGAGTTGGGACGGAATAAGGGTCGGAATCAATGAGGAATGTGCAAGAAGATATCGAGACCAGAAACCAGATTTGAAAAACATTTTGATAATCATGGAGGTTATGAAAATGTTGAAAATGCAAAGAAACATCCTCCATCTACACTCACTCCGGCGTTGGTGAAACTCATCGATGAGTTGTTCTTAACTGCCGCATATACGAGACGCTCCAAAAACGGGAAAGCTTTATAATGTGTCAAAGAAACCAAGTACTCAAATTGAAGCTCACCATTGAACTATTTGTGCAAAGGACATTCGGGTGAATGTGGTTACAAATACTTTACCTGTTACAAATGTAGAAAGATAGATCATTCTACTCCTCGGTGCTCAAGCGCGGTTAACTTATGTTTTAAATGTTATAAATCTGGCCATAAGAAAAGAGAATGTCCGGAATTAAATCCTAAAGATAGAAAAGTGAACAAAGGACATAATACAAAGAAGACCGAGGAGGTAAAGGAACTTGAACCGCATGGTAGGGCATCTAGATTACAACAGAGGAAGGTAAGGTCAAGTGACATGAGTTAATTCTATTCCCACACATCCTATTCTATTCAGGATCCGACCGGTATTTTATATGTGTTAAGTTTGTTTGTCATCCTTCGTTTTCATTTGTTGCTGATAAGTTATTAAATCCTATAGAAATTGAAGTAGCCAATGAGAAGAGTTTCTTAGTATTTGAGGTTTATCGTAGATGTTGTGTTAAAATAGAAGGAGAAACGTAGTTGATTGATTTAATTCTCATACATTAACCAGCACATATTTGTCAACATGTGATATAAAAAAGAAATAACACTTTTATTCGTTTCTAGTAACATTTTTAATCAAAAGAAAAAACATTTTTATTCGTCAACATGTGATATAAAAAAGAAATTAACATTTTTATTCGTTTCTAGTAACATTCAATAACTAGATATCAACAGGTTTGTAGAAGAAAGATTGTACATGAGTTTCTACACTTGATAAATAGCTATCATCATCGTGTTGATAAACAACCTGACAAGCTCTTGCCGTGTTTAACGCGACTTTGATCATTGGCAAGAGCATGGCATTTGGGGTAACTAGCTCGGCATTTAGATCATTCCATAACCCATAGATGAGCTGCAATATTTCTTTCTTTCCCTTTTCCTCACAAGTTATGTTTCTCTCTTTCATAAGTAAATATATGCTTGATACTACATCTCCTCTTTCCTGTTCCTCCTATACATTAAAACATAGACTACCTTTATTTCACTCCAAACCTTCATAATAAAAACTACTATCTGTTCCAATTTGTCATAAAGCATATATCATTTCATTGTTATGTTCAGTAATACCTTTACAGTTCCCAGGTCATCCTAGAGACGAAGAATGGTTCCGGCCAAAGTGAACAATTTGGGGTATGGATCAAGAAGATGTTATGCATTTTCTAATGTAACCCCATCTGATATCAGAAAGAAAAGATGCACTAATGCCATACATGTCCCTGAAGTTGTAACCCCATTCTCTATGTAGTCTTCAAGCGTTGGTATTCTCCCTCTTTTCACCCATTCGACTTCCACCATGTAAACTTCTACCATGTCGATCCACTGGAATATAAAGAAGAAACAATCAAAAAGATTTCATTTAAATCTACATGAAACAGTGAAAAGAAATAAAATTTACGGTCTTGCGTAGAAATGGATGGACATTCAATCCTCGTTCTCTGAGAACTTTGTCACAAATCTTATTGTTTGTATTATACAATGCTTCATATCATATTTTCATGTACTCAGGAAGTTGTTCCATCTCATTCAAATTCCATCTGCCGAAATAAAATGTAAGTTTTAATTCAATTTAAAACTTACATGAAGGAACTAAAGATTATCAAACCTTTTAATTGCTTCGGTAAAGAGTATAAGATCATCATACGAGCCATAAGTGTCATATATATCATCAATAACCAACAAAATGGCGATCGCTTTAGCAAGCTCAATCTTGCTACCTGAGAAACTCGGTTCTGGTAGAAGTCCAAATGTCCACAAAAAACACTCTACATGTCGATCTCGGACGAAACCTAACTTACTAGTTAGACACAAATGTTCCCACCACCTACAATCAAAATCTAATTAAATAAGTAAAATATATAATAATGTAACATAAAAGAAAGAAGGAAAAAAATCTTTTAATTTTACCTGGTTACCTCATCTAGCTCCCCTTTGAGGATTGATTGGACCTTATTGTAATCAAACTTAGCAAACTCTAGCACCATTGGGTTGTGATCATCTTCATTACCATATTCTTCAATATATCTCCTTGCTTCTAATCTTCCCATTCTCATGTGCCTTGGAAGCTTTAAACCCTCAAAAACTTTTTTATGAAATTTAGGGTTTAACTGTGAAAGTGATATTCTAAGGTGTCTTGTAGTAATTTCCATGGCATGTGACAGAACATCTTCCCCACTTGAACCCAAGTATGAAGCTTCATATAAACTTAACAACCCTTCTATGTCTTCACTTGATGACTTCTTTAATTCACCATTCGCGTCCATGAAATTTTTGAAAACTTCTGCATTAGCGACCAAAAGATTACTTTTAGCATGGATGAACTCTTAGAAAGCATTTGTTTTTGTCAATCATGCTATTTCGTTTAGACAATTAGTAATAAGTCAAACACAATTTTGGTATATTTCACTACAACACAAAGCGTTATTTGTGAGGGCTAAAACTTCGCAAAGCTTTTTGCGACCAAAAAACCGGTCAAAATTTTTGCTACTTACTGATCCACTGGTCGGGCCGGATTACGAACCGGACGGCGTCTTAAAAAATATTAAAATACACATAACAGTCCAAGTATCCAACAAACATAATTCAAACATAAAAATTTCAAAAATATTTATTCAATTTAAAAAATACACCTAACAGTCCTTTTTTAAGGAACACAGGTTCAAACATTTAATCCAAGTATCCAACAAACATAATTTAAACATAAAAATCCAACAAATATAATCCAAAGTGCGCACTTTTGGAACGTGAAAAACTGGAAAACGGTAAAAGATTTTTTTTTTACAAAAAACCGGTCCAATAGCTGAACCGGTCTACCGGAAAATCTCGCCGACCAGCCGGTTATTTTACAACCCGCTTTAAGCTATTATCGGGACCACTACAGTGACCGAACCCCAGTCGGACTGGCTGGTCCGGTTTTTAAAACATTGTACGACAGAAATTTTTTTGCTACTTAATTTTTGACTAAGTATTAAAGTGAACTATATTTGATCAAGTTTGAGTATGATTGATAATCTTTGATTGAAGACTATTGGCCATCTTTATAAAGATTTAATATCTTTGATTTGATCGCGGCCTACTTTTCATCCTAGTTTGGTTAAAAAACTTAAAGGGCAGATGTCATTAAAAACCAGCATACTTTCTGTTTTTTCTTACAAAAATCGTTCAACAATTTTTTGCATATAAAAAACTAATATACTCTCTTTTTTTTTGTCACAAAAGTCACTAAACAAATTTTTACACATAAAAAACTAATATACTTTTTGGTTTTCCTCACAAAAATCACTCGACAACTATTTATTCTAGCAATGAATCGCTTGTTTTGCTCTTGTTTCTCTCGATCGATTTCCTTTGTCTTGCTTTTAGCGAATCATTTGCTAGGGTAAATAGTTGTCGAGTGACTTTTGTGTGAAAAACAAGAAAGTATATTGGTTTTTTTATGATCAAAAATTTGTCGAGTGACTTTTGTGAGAAAAAAGAGAGTATGTTCGTTTTTTATGTACAAATATTTGTTGAGGGACTTTTGTAAGAAAAAACATAAATTATATTGGTTTTTTATGGCATTTGTCCAAACTTAAAATAGATAATTATTTATGTTTAACGTAAACAACGTTGTAATGAAACAGTACCTACAGGATTGGTATGGAGGCCGTTGTGACGTCGAAGGCGAAAATGTAGAGCAACTGTATATAAATCGTCCTCTGGTAGCACTTGCGTAAGTTCTTCTAACATTTTATTAATGTCATCTTCAAAATGGTACCCAACTGCCAGTCTTTGAATCGTGTCAATTAGCTTTAATGTCACTATTGGATCAGAAGTCTCCATTAAAGCTCTTCTGATACTTTCTTTCAGTTCATTGATTCTTTTGTTAACATCAACTTGTGGTGAAAGTACCTATCAATTATTAAAAAAAGAATCATAGTGTTTACATTAATTCTTCTCTAGACTCCCTGGACAACTTAAAACGTACCTTCAATTCACAATGATCCGCGAGAAGAGAATTGTTGTCTCGGGTAAACGACATAGTGTGGATGGGAGAAAGCGGATAA
This sequence comes from Smallanthus sonchifolius, assembly GCA_023525975.1. Taxonomy (NCBI): domain Eukaryota; kingdom Viridiplantae; phylum Streptophyta; class Magnoliopsida; order Asterales; family Asteraceae; genus Smallanthus; species Smallanthus sonchifolius. Next base: position 53,171,489 of record CM042028.1, read on the forward strand.
GGGAGACGTCGAATCTAAGAATCGAGGACAGTTTTAACGTTGGAAAACATTTATTTGATCGTAAACATAAATTTTGATATTGCACACAAGTTGTTCCTTAATTTAGAAGGATTCATATAAATAACTTAATATGGATATGTCAATTTCATTCTTATAAAATTATTTGAAGTGTTCATTATTAGGGAAAGTTTGGATCTGCACGGATTATTCGTGTTTCATGTGCACAAAGCAAGCCAACTCACCCACGCAAGAGACAGAATCACGTGCACAGTTATTGGCACTTCTTTTTCTTTTTCTTTTTCTTTACAATTTTCGTACAACAAGTTGACAATACATAATACTCTTCTCTCTGAATCATGAATGAATATATATTTTTATATATATATGGGATGAGTTTAAGAGAAAACTTATTTTAATGAGAAAATCAAAAACTATTTATTAAAGTTAAAAAAAAATTATAAAAAAATCATAACTCAAAATCTAAAAAACTGGTTCGGAGACCATGTTTACTACGTCGTCCTCGTTAAAAAAAAACTCGAAAAACTAGTGGGTTAGCTTTTGTGTTTAGTTTTTTGGGTTTAGTTTAGCTTTTAGGTTAGGTTTTGGAAGGGGGTGGGGGTTTAGGTTTTTGGAGGGTGGGTGGGGGGGTTAGGTTTTTGGGTGGAGTAGGGGGTTTAGGTTTTTGAAGGTGGGTTAGGATTTTAGGGTGTACTACACATATGTAGTACCTTTAATGAGTAGTTTTTTTTATTTTCTTATGAAAATGAGTTTTCTAATGAACTCAACCCTATATATATATATATATATATATATATAGGACGTATCAGTTGTAAACCCTAAGTTGTTGTGAAAACCCTTAAACTCAATTTCATTCATTCATTTTATTTTTCTTTTTATTGATATTAAATTCATTTTATCCCCCTCACTCTATTTAAACCTACACTCTCTCTCTTTTCAAAACCCCAAATCATTTTTCTTTTTCAAGATGATGTTCTCTTAACAGATTTTTTTTCTTTTCAAGATGAAGATCTCTATCACATATCATTGCCATCACAGATCTTTGTTTCAGGCAACCATCGTCTTCCTTATGAACAATGTCGACATAAATTAAGATCCGTGTTGCTGTGTGGTGTCTAGATTCGTCGGAAGCAAAATGAAGACGAAGAATAATTTCACTATGCAATGTCGATATAAATTCAGATCCGTGTTGGTTAGAAAACCAGATCTGCTACTGTGTGGTGTCTAGATTCGTCGGAAGCAGAATGAAGACGAAGAAGATATTCAGATCTTTGGCTGAGATCTACAAAGTAAGAAACTAGTTTTCGAACAAAAAAATGATTGCTTCGATTATAGTGCAAGACATGAAAAAGAAAATTGTTTTCTGGAGGTTAAAATTGTCATGATTCACCTTATCCAAATTTATTGTGTTTTTGCATTCAATGTTCATCGTCTGCATATATAAATACACAACTTATTTATCTTAAATTTTTCATGATGCACCTTATCTAAAGTGAAGCCCCATGAGTTTAAAATTGATCTTCCAAATAATTTTTATTGTTTATGCTATAGAAATTTATATGTTTGAGTGCCAGATTTGAACTTTTTGTTTATGTATATATAAAAATGTAAACTAAATTTAACATAGTTTCTGTTGTCTAATTCAGATTGAAATACACAGTTTTTGATGTCTACAACTTGTATAATAAAAACTAGATTTGTTGTTTGATGATCTTTTTTTTTGAATTTGTTACTCAGATTTGTTAGTATGCTCGTATGAAAAGATTTGGTTTCTACCCATATTAATTTTTGAATTTTCCCTAAACTTAACCCTAGTAATACTTCGATGGGCTTTTTTTTTATTTGTATATAGTTTTTACACATGTGTATGTAATTTTTACACAAGTGTAATACAAATATGTAACCTGAATTTACACATGTATATTCGATCTTACACATGTGTAAACGGAGCTATAGATGGTTAAAGTCATGTGTATTTGATTTTTACACAAGTGGAATACAAATATTCAAACTATATATATTTGTGGTGTTACTAAATTTGTTGCTCATTTTTAGGTTGCATTTCGCTCAGAAATGGTTCACATGATTTTTACACATGTGTATTTGATTATTACACGTATGTATTTGTTTTTTACACATGTGTATTTGATTATTACACGTATGTATTTGTTTTTTACACATGTTTATTTGATTATTACACGTGTGTATTTTGATGTTTACTTAGCATGTCGATCATTTTATGACGCCTTTGATGTTTAGATGGTGTAGATAAACACATGAAGATCAAAGTATGACAAGAATATTTGGGTTCAAAACTGTGTACAATTCGGGATTTTTCAGTATCTGGGTTCATGATCTACATGGTTCGATATGAAAATAAGGCTTTGATATTGGTTTTTTAGTTTGATTACCATAGGTTTTGATTTCTACACTTGTGTATTTTAATTTTACATGTGTATTTGATTATTTTATACATGTGTAACAGTGTTTTACACAATGTAATATAGCTGTAAAAAATTGTATCTGTTAATTTAGAGAGAGAGAACGAGAGAGAGTGTGTATCTTTATTAAATAAATAATGAAAATTACTTATTTGCCCTTTTTGGGTGTTTTAAAAAGGGAAAAAAATCAGGTTTAATGTCATCCAAATATTAAAATATACAAAATTGAATGAGTAGATGAAAATGAGTTTAAGGGTTTTCACAACAACTCAGGATTTTCATTTGATACGTACCCTATATATATGTGGACGTATCAAATGAAAACCCTGATTTGTTGTGAAAACTGTTAAACTCATTCATAACCACTCATTTAATTTATATCATTTCTGATTTATTATATTCATAGAGGGGTATTATAGTAATTCACCTTTTTATCATATATATTTCATATTTTTGTTTCTCTTTAAACATAAATCAGATCTTCATATGTCTTCATCTTTCTCTCTCTCTCTTAAATCAAATCTTCATCATCCGATCTTCACGTGAAGTTCGCCTTCATCTATCTGTCATCACCATCTTTAGATGCCTCCCTCACCATTTCAAAACACAAAAATCCCACGAGAACTTAACCCTTTCACTCTCCAGATCTGCTGTTGCAAAACACTAGTTTTTCTCCCATTATTCTGTCTGTGATTTCTCCATTTTTGCTCTAAATTAACTCGAGTTCATTTGATAATTGCAACTACTTCGCCTGAATTTGAGTTCCATTTAAGAATTATTCAGCAGATCCGTCAACGATAGGAAAGGTCTGCTATGGTTCATCATGGACGAATCGTCAACAGATCCGTCTTCATTACTCCACACACTATAGGAAACATCTGCTCCTCTGATTCAGCCTTTGCCGGTTCAGTACCAGAAATCTACTTCATCTTTCTGGGTTTGATTAAGAAAGAAAATAAGGTTTGAGGTGGAGATGACGAAGCAGGTAGGTTGTCTTTTCGATTAGGGTTTGCAACTTGCTCAAAAGCTCCTGATTCAACCAAGTTTTTTGCCTTTCTTTATATGAGCAGTCGGGAAGGTAAATTACTAAAGATGTTTCTTTTTATTCATAAATATTTGTTGCGGTTCAGATCAAGTTGTTTTTGAGGTTTATGTGACCATAAACTCATAAACCCTCCAACTTCATCAGATGTAGCTGGTTCTTTACATAGCTATCGACGTTGGTACTTTTTAAAGGTTTGATTCATATGAAAAGTAACTTCGTTTTTACCCCCAAATCCAAATTTGTTGATCAAAGTTTCTATTTTTTGTTGGTTAAGATTTTATTTTTCTCTAACTTGATTTACCTATTTTGTTGAATTCAATAATATATTGTGAAGTTTGGTAAGATTTTTTATATAAGTGACGAATTCAATGTCTTATACGATCTAGTAATAGGGAATTAGGGATTTGATAGGTTAAGTTGTTTTAGCGACCCGTTTGATTAATTGATCCTAACAATGTTTTGCAAAGTTGGAATGCGTCCAATGCCAATCCATGTGATTGGTTTCATGTTACTTGCGACAGTGATAAAAGTGTTACTCGAGTGTAAGTTTATGCTTATCAACCTGTTTCAATAGAATTTCGAGTCTTTTTTACCTTTTTCTTTTTTGCATCAGATGGTCTTAAGAAGAAACTTGTGGTTTGGGGTTTGTCTTCTACAGTGACCATGGAAATGCCAATTTGTCTGGTCAACTGGCCCCTTAGCTTGGTCAACTTACAAACTTAGAATATTTGTAAGTCTTGACTTTTGCCTATTGAACTTGCATATTAAAGTAGTATGTTTAGCTCTTTTTGTGAATTAACTTATTTTTGAAAAAGGGAGCTATACAGTAATAACATCACTAGAAACATTCCAAATGAACTTGGGAACTTAAAGAACTTGGTGAGCTTAGATCTTTTCTTGAACCGGTTAAATGGTACCATTCCAGATACATTGGGCAACCTTAAGAAACTTCGTTTCCTGTATGATTCCATGTCATTCAGACTATTCTCTTGATGAAATGTTCATCAGCTTTTGTGATTTTTAATTATGATAAACTACTAGTAGATTATCAATCACAATGGTGTATCTCTTCTGTGTGCAAGGATAGCCGTCTTTTTAACAACTCTTTGGCGGGATATATTCCATATTCCTTAACTACCCTAAATAATCTACAAGTTCTGTAAGTATAAAAATTAGACCATTTTACTTATTTTCATGCAGGTGTAATTGATGCAAAAAGAACTAAATTTTCGGTTTCTTTCTATCGCAGTGTTTTAGCGACCCTTTTGATTACTTTTTTAGTTGTTACAGTGTGGTGGTAGGTTTCCAAATTTGATTACATGTTAATCGTTACAATCTGATGATAGGAATTTAGGGATTTGCAAACACTAATACTTTTAAACCCAGATTTAAGGATGGAAAAAAGTTTAATAAGATGTACACAGATTTGAATTTGAGTTTACACATGTGTATTTGATTTTTACACATGTGTATTTGTTTTTTACACATGTGTAAACTGGGTGTTCTTATCCCCAAACTAGGTGTTCTTGATTTTTTTTTGGGGTGGGGGTTTAGGTGTATTATTTTTCAAATTTTCAAGATTGTTTTGATCTGTGTTTGTTGTATTTTGTTGTTTTTATGTGTGAAAAATTTTGTTTTATGACGCCTTTGATGTTTAGATAGTGTAGAAAAGTACATGAGGATCGAAGTATGACAAAAAGATCTATGCTCAAGACGGTGTGAAAGTCTGGATTTTAAAAGTTTTGAATTCAAGATCGAGTGTGATTTTACAAATAGGATGTATTCGATTTTTAAACATGTGTATTTGATTTTTTACACAAGTGTAAACTAATTTTACACAAGTGTAAACTAATTTTACACATGTGTAAAATTATTTTACACATGTGCAAAAGAGTTCTTATTTATGTGTATTTGATTTTATTCTGTTTATACAGTGTAAGTATGAGTTTTATGGATTACACTACATAAAACCTGTGTTTTAGGTTATTACTTATGTTTATTTTGATTATTACACATGTTTTTTTTGTTTTTACACATGTGTAAAGATATTCTTCTTCAATTGTTTCATATATATAAACAGAATAGTTAAAAATTCTCATTTAATCAAAAAAGAAAAAGAAAAAAGAAAAAAAGTAAAATGACATTTTTACCCTCTTATTTAATCTAAGCCACAAACTTTTATTATTAAAATATTAAAATTGCTAAATCATTTCTAGCCACATATTAAATTATTAGGAAATGAATATGTAGTCTAGAATGAGTTTAAGGGTTTTAATAACAACTCAGGGTTTTCATTTGATACGTCCCCTATATATATATATATATATATATATATATATATATATATATATTACCTAACTATCTTTCATATTTATAATTAACATCTCTTCACATTTATGATTAACATCTTGATGTATAAATATGTTCATACATATTGCGACATCCATGAAAATTAAGGTCAATATCCTAAACAATATATTGTGATATAGTTCAAGAAGTTAAAAGTTTGGGAACTCGTGTTGTTGCCCAAAGGTAAGTTACCCATCGTAACAAGAAGGACGATAGTGGGGTTATCATCATAAACAAAGCGAGGTTAGCAGTTCAAGGCTTTTATCAGCAAGAAGAAATTGACTACGAAGAAGTGTCTAGACTGGTTGCGCGTTTTGAGGCTATTCGAATACTTCCAGAAGTTGGATAAAGCTCTGTGTGGCTTACATCAAGCACCTCGTGCATGGTATGCCACATTAATGGAGCATCTGCTTGCCAACGGCTACACTCGTGGAGCTATTGATCAGACTCTATTCATCCGCAAAGTGGATAATAATCTGATTCTCGTTCAGATTTACGTAGGCGACATAATTTTCGGGTCTACGAGTGAAGAACTGTGAAAAAAGTTTGAGAATGTGATGAAAAAGAAGTTTGAGATGAGTTCTATGGGGGAAATGTCTTTCTTCCTGGGGTGGTTGCAAGTTAAGCAGGATGATGACGGTATCCTGATTCATCAGGCGAAGTATGTTAATGAAATATTAGCCAAGTTCAACTTTCCTGATTCCAAGATTGCCGCTTGTAATTACGGACCATACGACAATTTGAGTAATTATGGGTGCACACGTAATTATAAAAATCGACGCATGGAAAACATAGTAAATGCTATCATGGGTGATGACATAAAACCTATGGTGATATAAAGTAACGAAACTAATGGGATATGATAAAGGCATAGTGAATATACCGCTTGTATGACCTACATATAAGTGCTCCTGTCATATTATCATAAGTAACGTTGTCCGTATCACGTAGGGTTTCCTATTACTTTGACCTTGACCAATAGTTGTAAAATCCGTATCCAGTGACATTACTCGAACATCTTATACTATATCCTAGACAAGTTTAGATCTTAAAATTCCCACCATCCTCATTACAAGTGATGCATCCCATCATTTGAGTCCAAATTCATTCTAGGGCAATCTTCTCCTTATTTTTCACTCAAACAAAATTCACTACCACCACCCATACGTGACGCGATAACCTGACCTGAACCTTGTCATCAACTATTCTCCTCAAACCGACAAGCAAAACTAGTTGAGAATCCAAACACACATCTCTCTTTCTTGAACCATCTTCTTAATCAATTTCGGGACGAAATTTTCTAAAGTAGGGGAGACTGTAATCCCAAGGAAATTCCGACCTTTATTTTAACTATTCCGGCCAATTCTAATTTCATTATTTTATGATTCACATTTATGAAAGTATCATATTTATCCATTATAATTCATAAATGTGCATACATATTTATATGATTATTATGAAATAAATATATATACCTTGTTATAATAACCAAATCTAAACTTACAAGCTTTGATTATGAATTGATATCCTTTATGTGTCTACATATAAATATATATGTAACTATATATATACACATGATAAATAAACCATTTAAACAATTTATTATTAAAATATAACATTGTTAATTAACATTACTATTGTTTTAAATTTATGAGCACTTAAGTATATAATTACATTCATGATGAAATGGAATCATAAACATAAAATTTATGAGCACTTAAGTTAGTAAATGTATGAAATTAAAAACTATTATTCATCTTTTGCAATCTTGTCCTTACAACAAATTGAATTTCGTAAATAAGCCCCTTTATCCTACCCTATAAATAGAGCCCTTATTCTCATTTATTATTCGCACCTCAACGATCCTCTAGGGTTCTCTAGCTACTAAAGGTCGTTATTCTCATCTTTTGGAAAATTCTAGCTTAAATCCTTCAATTCTAAGTAAGTTCTTCTTATATTCTTGCTTGTTCATACTTTTCCTTTCAAAAATCCCTCTTCTTATATTCTTGATTATGAAATAAATATATATGTAACTATATATATACACATGATAAATAAACCATTTAAACAATTTATTATTAAAATATAACATTGTTAATTAACATTACTATTGTTTTAAATTACTAAAGATAAATAAAACAAATAAATATATAATTACATTCATGATGAAATGGAATCATAAACATAAAATTTATGAGCACTTAAGTTAGTAAATGTATGAAATTAAAAACTATTATTCATCTTTTGCAATCTTGTCCTTACAACAAATTGAATTTCGTAAATAAGCCCCTTTATCCTACCCTATAAATAGAGCCCTTATTCTCATGTATTATTCGCACCTCAACGATCCTCTAGGGTTCTCTAGCTACTAAAGGTCGGTATTCTCATCTTTTGAAAAATTCTAGCTTAAATCCTTCAATTCTAAGTAAGTTCTTCTTATATTCTTGCTTGTTCATACTTTTCCTTTCAAAAATCCCTCATAAATAGCTAGGTGTATGATCCCTAACATGTTTATGTTATAATCATAGATTTATCCAAGATCAAAAGCCCTATTTTAATTAAACTTTTATTTAAAAGCTTAGTTTGATCTTTTTTGTTCCTTTAATTTCAAAAATCATGTTTTTACTAAAACTCCTTATTTTTAAATTAAATTATTTAATATTCAATTTCTATCTTCACTAAACTTATATTTCCACTTTAGCACATATACTTTCCAAAAAACACCTTGAACTTGGATAAGTATGCAAATAGAGTAAATATCAAACCAGTATTTAGTTATCTGGCAAACATTAAAGTTCTGGCTAGGAAAAGACAGGGTTCTGAACTCTTTGCTGGGAACTTTTATGTTAGAGGTACTACTCTGGAATGATAACCATTCTAGTGTACATCAACCACTTTCAACTAAATGTGATTATGATTATAAACCAATTTCTTTGCAAATATTTATACAAAATTTTATATAATTTATTTTTATTATATGAAAACATTGAAAACACAATTATATACTTTTAACTAATAATTAATTATGGTTTAATTATTAATTAATTAATTAGAAAATTATTATATTTTAAATTATGGTTTAATTACCAATTAATTAAATCATTATTTTTAACATTTATTTTTCATAAATCAAATGAAAGGTTTTATTCATTTATTTATGTAATAAATTATTTAATTACTCAACTAATTATTACTCATTTATTTATTTGTGTATTTATTTACAAACAAAAGAAATCTAATTATTTATTCATACATTTATATAATTATTACAAACAAACAAAACCCTTATTCATTCTTTCACTTATTACAATACAATTATTTATCAAAGATTTACATAAAATATTATTTGCAACTCAAATAATTATTTTATTATTAAAATGAGGACACCCACATCAATCTACTCGCACATTAGGATTTCCTATTTCATTTGTACAAATCATTGATACATATATTCCAACAAACATAGGTTAACCTTGTGGTTAGCTAGAACTTTTGTGCAACAAACAACATATTTGTGTGACATTCAAGCTACTCATTGCAAGGTGAGTTTACATAGCCCCTTTTTACTATTTTTACTTTTGGGGTGAAACATATTATTAACTATCTTTCATACATGATTCAATAACTTTGTTCTTATGCTTTGATCTTTATGTTTTATGTCTTAAACTACCTGGTGACCATTACATGTGTTAATATCAGTACATTCATTAACTTGAAGCCTAAGCCTAAGGTAGTACCTTTTATGATCATTTATACGGGAATCCAAAACTTAAACTTACCACAAAACCTTAGCGGGTTTTTATTGGGTATCAACTTACAACTTGGGTATCCTCTTGCCCCTTTTTGCGTATCTAGTTTTCCATTACCAGGATTGAATTGTACGCTTGGAACCTTGCATGTTTTCACATATATGCTTTAGACATGCTTTGAACATATTAAATTGTAAATTATACTTAACTTTTGTTTGGTGTCAAAACCTATGTTACTAACTAACTACTTGTAGTTGACATTTACTCACATATTTCAGGTGTACCAGTTTGAGGACACTACATGATCACATAGGACTATGGACCTAGTTAAATTTAATTCAAATTATTGATTATGATATGTTTCTTTTGTACAATGTGTATCTTACTTCCTTGTAATAAATACTTAATATGATAGAATAAATATTGAAACTTATTAAATAGTTGATCATGTGCATTTGAACAACCGCATCAGCCCCGGAGTATAATCCGCCGCCGGTCAGGGTGTGGCAGATTGGTATCAGAGCCATGGTTATAGGGAATTAGGTTATTAGACACACATGACCTAGACTATAACCTAGGAGTCCCAAATATGAGTTTAACTCGTGTCTCTTATTAGGAACTCCACTCTATACTCATTATACACATACTTACATCCACTTTCCTATTTCTAACTACGTAGTGCAAATACATGAACTACAATATTCCAAGGACTACATGAAACTATTTGAAACTACATGAATTAGTTGAAACATATTCTTAGTCTATAGTCTATAACCTTAGGATACCTTGGTATAATATTCCTACATATTATCTAGTTGCATGATACAATACGAATTATCTTATGTGCTATGTTACTTGATAACCTACATGTCTACAAAAAACTACTACCCCTGTGATACCTTCTTTGCTACACTATTTGAATTGTCTACACAATACCTATTTGATATCACTAAATACTATCCTAAGTTTTGCCACACACTTATAAACTTTCATCTTTACACATCATCACTAATCACCTATGGAAAGATTCAAACTCTCAGGTCCAATGCCTATTAAAATTTTAAAATCCCGTCAACATTTTGGGTTCGGAAAATTAGCAGAGAACATGTGTAATCCGGAAGGGTGAATGCCTGTACCTTGGGTTTTGTGTCTAGGAAAGCATTTCATATAAATCCAAATCAACCGAATGATCCGTATGCTTTCCTGGGAATTCCCGAAGTGAGTGTTCACATATAGACAAAAGAATGTCTTCTTGAAAGTATATAAACTCAAATCACTTTGATTTGTCACAGTATCCGTTGGGTTATGTACCAAATGAATACAACCTAAACATCATTCGTTTAAATACTACAATTTGGTACATATGTCTAAACCTCCCTATTTTGATTCTTACATTTAATCTTATTTAAGTTCCTATACCTTCCATCCTTATGCCTTGAAAATCTTATCATCCTTATAATCTCTTATGAGAAATTTACACCCTTAGACCCCACCACCCAAGAAAAGGAAGTTGCTTGAATGGACGAAACACACCCTTGAGCCACAAGACAAAATCCCTAACGATTCTCACCATAACCATGAGTTCAAATAATAACGTTAATGGTACATAATGGCTAGAAGGGTGAGTGTAAGTCCATGGAAGATTCTGACTAAGGAAAGACTGAGTACTTTAGTGTGTCCTTTGTGACCCACCTCTCTTTCCTGGGAATCCTTTTCATGAGTACGCTACTTATAGGTCAAGTGTTACTCCCGATATATTATTTAAGAACTCGGTGTTATGATTAGCTAAATTTTAAACTCATGAACACCTTTAACACTCACCATTACACTTGCGACCTTTTCATGCTAGACATGGCCTCTTAACCTCCTCACTCCCCTGAGAATCACCTCGAAGCGGAGTCAACACAAGAGGAAGACTTTGGATCCCCATCGCCAGACAACCGGTCACCGGCACGACTAGCTGCCAGATCCATGTTTGACCGCAGAGCCGCTTGGCATAGGAGCAGACTTGAGACTCCGAGCAGCTGAATCACCTCCTCCGAGAGACCCTTATCTAACATCTAACCTATACCATCCTGACCCAAGAGTAGGACAAGCCAAGGAACCTACCAGTGCCTTAGGAGTTCCAGCGATACCGCTCACCTATATGTAAGGACCGCAGAGTTTCGGAGGCTAGAAATGGAGACCAGGGAATACTTGATGCACATACAGAAATAACTAGAGCTGAAGCGCGGTTTGCAATACGAAAAACCACCACGATGTTCATCTTAGTGCTCATCTGCTTCAAGGTGGAAAACTATCTCAGGCAGACATTCTATTTCGCATTTTCTTAAAACTTAAAATGAAACCCATATCCTGTACCCAAATATAAATGTTATTATTATTATTATTATTATTATTTTTTAATGATTGACATCTAAACCTTCCTTGCAAACTAATTATTTTGTTATTTCCTGATTTGACTAATGTAGTTATTTTGTTCAAACAAAACTTTTATCAAACCCTTGGTTTATTAATTTTATTTAGATTATAAATTCTTTACAAACCCTTTACCTCGTAAAGAAACTTAATACCCGTCTGGTACAAATTGTTTTACAAAAGCGTTAACAAATATTTGATCATTTTAATAATGACTTGATTAATTATTTTATTATGACTTTTATTTCGTTAAACAATAAGGCCATCATTATTTTTGAAACATCTTCTTTATGATAATTGAATTGAATAAATAAAAGGTTTTTAATCCAATTATCCATCCACTCAAATTATTATTTCACTTATTTATTAATTTACAAACAAGAGAAATTTTTAATTACTTGTTTATTTACAAATAAAAAGCACAAATTAGATATTCATGATCACACTATTCTGATTACCTGCAAAACCTTCCCGTCACCTTGCACCTTCGGGAATGTATGAGCTTACTAGTCATTTCAAGGAGATAAATCATTTCGTGTAGGCGTTAACCACCCATATAAACCTCAACAAAATTGAAAACTTAAAACACCTACTACCTACATGATACATGAACGTCAAACAACACGCTTGTCCGCAACACCTGATACCCGACAAGATCCGATAGTTTACGTTACACATAAGATTCAATTATACGAACGTTCCTAATATACCTGAGACTAAATTGATTACATTATACACGCAACTTGATTGTTCACATTATACATGAAACTTGGTTGTATACAATATACAAGATACTAGATTGATCACATAATAGACGGAACTAGATTGCATACATGATACTAGATTGATCACATTATAGACGGAACTTGATTGCTTACATGATACTAGATTGATCACATTATAGATGGAACTTGATTGCTTACATAATACTAGATTGATCACATTATAGATGGAACTTGATTGCTTACATGATACTAGATTGATCATATTATAGACGGAACTTGATTGCTTACATGATACTAGATTGATCACATTATAGACGGAACTTGATTGCTTACAATATACATGATACTTGGTTGTTTGCATTACGCATTATACTAGATTATTTACGTTATACATGAAACATGAGTGTTTACATTACACACGAAAACTAGTCTGTCTACATTATGTGCAATTAATTGTCCACTATATACATGAGGCATAATCGTTCACTTTATCCATGAAAATCGATAGCTGTAAACTTTGAGCTAGTTGGGGTTTGATGTATTCTTGTTCAAACACGAGGAAGCTATAAACTTTGAGTTACCCAGGGTTTGACGTATACTTGTTCAAACACGAGAGAGCTATAACTTTATGGGTAACCTGGAGGGTATGCCACCGACTTAGGGCACCCATGTATGGGGTTGTGCCACCTTATTAGTCTTTACTTCCTGATTGACTTTACCATCTAGACACACAATTACATATTAGCAACTCATATATGAAAACAACAATAAACCAAATGTTTTTGGGTGTTTCCCCCACCTCTGTACTCACACGCAATAAAATGATCTATACGGACCATACGACGATTTGAGTAATTACGAGTGCACACGTAATTATAAAAATCGGCGCATGAAAAACAAAGTAAATTCTATCATGGGTGATGACATAAAACCTATAGTGATATACAGTAACGAAACTAATAGGATATGATAAGGGCATAGTGAATATATTGCTTGTATGTCCTATATATAAGTGCTTCTGTCATATTGTCAGAAGTAACGTTGTTCGTATCACGTAGGGTTTCCTATTACTTAGACCTTGACCAATAGTTGTAAAATCCTTATCCGGTGACATTACTCTAACATATTAGACTATATCAAAGACAAGTTTAGATCTTAAAATTCATACCATCCTCATTACAAGTGATGCATCCCATCATTTGAGTCCAAATTCATTCTAGGGCAATCTTCTCCTTATTTTTCACTCAAACAAAATTCAGTACCACAAACCATACCTGACGCGATAACCTGACATGAACCTTGTCATCAACTATGCTCCTCAAACCGACAAGCAAAACTAGTTGAGAATCCAAACACAAATCTCTCTTTCTTGAACCCTCTTCTTAATCAATTTCGGGATGAAATTTTCTAAAGTAAGGGAGACTGTAATCCCAGGAAATTCTGACCTTTATTTTAACTATTCCGGCCAATTGTAATATCATTATTTTATGATTCACATTTATGAAAGTATCAAATTTATCCATTATAATTCATGAGTGTGCATACATACTTATATGATTGTTATGAAATAAATATATATACCTTGTTATAATAACCAAATATAAACTTACAAGCTTTGATTATGAATTGATATCCTTTATGTGTCTACTTATAAATATATATGTAACTATATATATATACACATGACAAATAAACTATTTAAACAATTTATTATGAAAATATAACATTGTTAATTAACATTACTAGTGTTTTAAATTACTAAAGATAAATAAAACAAATAAATATATAATTACATTTATGATGAAATGAAGTCATAAACATAAAATTTATGGGCACTTAAGTTAGTAAATGTATGAAATTAAAAACCATTATTCATCTTTTGTAATCTAGTCCTTACAACAAATTAAACTTCATGAATAAGCCCCTGATCCTACCCTATAAATAGAGTCCTTATTCTCATGTATTATTCGCACCTCATAGATCCTCTAGGGTTCTCTAGCTACTAAAGGTCGTTTTTCTCATCTTTTGGAAGATTCTAGCTTAAATCCTTCAATTCTAAGTAAGTTCTTCTTATATTCTTGCTTGTTCATACTTTTCCTTTCAAAAATCCCTCATAACTAACTAGGTCTATGATCCCTAACATGTTTACGTTATAATCATAGACTTATGCAAGATCAAAAGCCCTATTTTAATTAAACTTTTTCAAAGCTTTTATTTAAAAGCTTAGTTTGATCTTTCTTATTCTTTTCAGTTTCAAAAATCATGTTTTTACTAAAACTCCTTATTTTTAAATTAAATTATTTAATATTCAATTTCTATCTTCACTAAACTCATATTTCCACTTTAGCCCATATACATTTCAAAAAAACACCCTGAACTTGGTTAAGTATGCAAATAGAGTAAATATCAAACTAGTATGTAGTTATCTAGCAAATATTAAAGTTCTACCTAGGAAAAGACGGGGTTCTGATCCGACCAACTCTTTGCTAGAAACTTTTCTGTTGGAGATACTATTCTGGAATTATAACCATTCTAGTGTACAACAACCACTTTCGACTAAATATGATTACGATTATAAACCCATTTCTTTGCAAATATTTATACAAAATTTTATATAATTTATTTTTATTATATGAGAACATTTAAAACACAATTCTATACTTTTAACTAATAACTAATTATAGTTTAATTATTAATTAATTAGAACATTATTATTATATTTTAAATTATGGGTTAATTACCAATTAATTAAATCATTATTTTTAACATTTATTTTTCATAAATCAAATAAAAGGTTTTATTCATTTATTTATGTAGTAAATTAATTAATTACTCAACTAATTCTTACTTATTTATTTATTTGTGTATTTATTTACAAACAAAAGAAACGTAATTATTTATTTATACATTTATATAATTATTATAAATAAACAAAAACCTTATTCATTCTTTCACTTATTACAATACAATTATTTATCAAAGATTTACATAAAATATTATTTGCAACTCAAATAATTATTTTATTATTAAAATGAGGCACCCACATCAATCTACTCGCACATTAGGATTCTTTATTTCATTTGTATAAATTATTGATACGTATATTCCAACAAACATAGGTTAACCTTGTGGTTAGCTAGAACTTTTGTACAACAAACAACATACTTGTGTGACATTCATGCTGCTTATTGCAAGGTGAGTTTACATAGCCCCTTTTTACTATTTTTACTTTTGGGGTGAAACATGTTATTAACTATCTTTCATACACGATTCAATAACTTTGTTCTTATGTTTTGATCTTTATGCTTTATGTCTTAAACTACCTGGTGACCATTACATGTGTTCATGTCAGTACATTCATTAACTTGCAGCCCAAGGCTAAGGTAGTACCTTTTATGATCATTTATACGGGAATCCGAAACTATAACTTACCACAAAACCTTGGCGGGTTTTTGTTGGGTATCAACTTACAACTTCGGTATCCTCTTGCCCCTTTTTCAAAATGGCAATGAGTGGGATTGCGTATATAGTTTTCCATTACTAGGATTGAATTGTATGCTTGGAACCTTGTATGTTTTCACATATATGCTTTAGACATGCTTTGAACATATTGAATTGTAAACTATACTTAACTTTTGTTTGGTGTCAAAACCTATGTTACTCACCAACTACACCTATGTTACTCACCAACTACTTGTAGTTGATATTTACTCACATGTTTCAGGGCATCAGTTTGAGGACACTACATGATCACATAGGACTATGGACCTAGTTAAATTTAATCCAAATTATTGATTATGATATGTTTCTTTTGTACAATGTGTATCTTACTTCCTTGTAATAAATACTTAATATGATGGAATAAATATTGAAACTTATTAAATAGTTGATCATGTGCTTTTGAACAACCGCGTCAGCCTCAGCGTATAATCCGCCACCGACCGTGGTGTGACAGTTAGAGTGCAAGATACTAGGCTAATCCTAAACTCTCTCATCTAACTGTTGCTAAATGAATTTTAAGATATTTAAAGGGCAAGCGTCGGCTTGGTCTTGGTATCCAAAGAAGTCGGAATTTATTTTGTTTGCTTTTACAGACAACGATCATGGAGGATGCAATCTTGATAGAAAACTACAACTGGGGTATGCCAGTTTCTATGGGAGAGATTAGTGTCATGGCAGTGCAAGAATCAGACCATCGTTTTGTAACATCCTAGAAATAATAAAGGAATACAGCTGGTCGTAATGGAATAAAGAAAAGGAAACTAAAATGGCCTCGTCGGGATCGGGCTTCGGACCGAGCTTGGAAAGAGAGGAGGAGGGGCTACAAGCCCTAGCTGCCCCACATCTCTCCCCATTTCAGCCTTCACTTGTGATTTCTAGAGAGAGAGATCCTAGTGAGAGAAAGTCGTGGGTTCGGGCCAAGATCGCCACCAAAGCTTCCTCCGCCATCTACAAGAAGAAACTCTGAGGAATCGAGCTAACTAGAGGTAAAATCCAACCTAGATCTGAGTTTTTGTATTTTTATGGGTTTGTCAATGATTTTTTATAAAAGGCGAAACACTAAGTTTCTGCTAGAGAAGACGACCAAGCGAAACTAACATGAAAAGCGAAACTGCTCATGAAGCAAAACGTCCCAGTCTTGCTTAGTTCATATGAAACGAAACTAACCCTAGTTTCGCCTGACAGCCAGTTTCGCTAGAAGCATAGTTTCCGTGTTATGAGAGAGAAACTAATGTAATTTCGCTGAGAGTTAGAAAGTGAAAGGGCAGTAGTTTCACTTAGAATAATGGAGCGAAACTAACATTAGTTTCGCTTAAGACTGAATAACGTTTAGAACTGATATAGTTTGAATATCACTTCAGATTTTCGAACAACACCAAGTGAGCAGTTGATAGCACTTTTACACTAGCTTATCAGGTGAGTCAAGAATCCATATTTTTACTGTTTTAGGGTGGTGTGCATACTCAAGTAACGGACGTTTATAATAAATGTATTTTATTACTTAACGTGAATGGTAAGAAAGAAAAGGTTTACCTAATTAACGTTTTGTAAACAGTAAATGGTTAAAGTACAGGTTTATCTAATTATATGTTTTATAAACGAATGAAAGAAAGTAAATGAACGGTTTTATCTAACTATGTGTTTTATAAACGAATGACAGAAAGTAAATAAACGGGTTTATCTAACTATATGTTTTATAAACGAATGAAAGAAAGTAAATGAACGAGTCTAAGTTTTGATTCAGCAAGGATTACTCATGGTTCACATGCCCAATGCAAAGCAGTAGCCGCCATTTTTTTTAGTTTGGAATTTGCTTTTTCCGCTGCTCCTGTCGCCTACGTCTTCCGCCACCATTCTACAGTTCCGTAACGTAGAACTCTTTTCCCACGGTTAGCTTTTCCATTGTTTTCGTGTTTTCTACTTTACTCTATCTTTTTTCTTTAGTCTCATTATAATTATGTCTACTTTTGAGTCAAGAACCAACACTGTGTCTTCTTCTGCCCCGTCCTTTATTTACACAATTATGGAGTCATAGTGGAGAGGAATCAAAGCAAGGGAGTCATAGTGACTAGTGTGTAAAGTTCGTTGTCTAAAGACATAATTTTGATACTTTAATTCCAACATTGAGGTGGTTGTTATGGTGGCATACTTTCCAATATTGTTGTGGGAGTAAATATCCTAACTCAGTAGTTGCTCCAACTTATGCACTTACACATACATCATCACTGATCTTCAAGATTATGACCTGGTGTCCGGAACCAAGAAACATGTCCATCTAAACATAGCAGTCGCCATGTTGTTCAAACTACTACCCCCGGGAAGACAAAATCAACTCGGGCTATAGGGTTTAACGACTCAAGTGACGACCACCATGCTTACGATATAGTGATCTTTTGAGAATCCATAAACTAAAGCTAACTACAACATTGAAAGGAAATCAAACCAAAGTGATTTATTCTTGTCATTGATTACTACTACTATCTTCTACTAGCTCTATTTTTTTCCTTAAAGCTCCCATATTCAAAATCAAACAACTTTCAAAACTCTGGAAAGATTAGACATCAACCAAAGTCCGATACTAAGAGCCTCTGTATCCTTGGATCGATACTCAGTCTTACCGACGCTATACTACGTCCACGATGGGTGCACTTGCCCTAAGTGTGTTGTAGTGAGTGGCAGTAATTCCGTTCTTATGAATTTAAAGCTTTTGTGTTGAAAATCATATAATTTTATATACACCCACTAACACATCACCACCTAAGGGCTCTAGTATGGTTCATTATCTAAAGGGGTATTTCGGAGCCTACTACAAAAATCAGTCAACCAATGTGTGGTGTAGTTTGTGTGGAGGATCCCACTGTGACAAGGAGTGCTACTATTTTAAAGGAGACTCCTACTTCTATCAAAATGATCCGTACGTACAACCAAATGATGACCAGAGTGGTGTCTCTCCGCAAGAGGCAAAATCTCAATACGAACCACCACCTACATTTGAACCAAATCCTATAAACAAGGCAGCATAAAGGCTTCTAAAAAGTCTTGAGTCACTAAAAAATCAAATCCTGGAAGCATTTGCTGAAGAAGACAGACTCAAAAAGGAAGCAGAAGAAGCCCTGCTCGAGAAACAAGAGGAAGAAGCTCACCAAAAAGACGAAATGAGCTACGCCCTTTGCATAAGAGAATTGCAAACCTTTGGAACAACAAGCGAGGAAGAGCAAGAAGAAATTGACACCACAACCTCGGAAGGAGCAGAGTCAGAATCAGAAGGAACAACTCTGCAAATGACCACTCGTAAGGATTACACCTGGGACAAAAACGGCTACTTCGGTAGACGGACGACCACGTGACTATTTTGCAACCGGGACAAAAACGTTCCTTCGCAAGCTAGGACGTATGAAAAGGTATTAATGGACGGTCGAAGCAAATGCCTTAACTAAAGTAGAACGGTTGCATACATAATGGTCGCGTGGTAAACGGATGCCCTAGGGCAGACAGACAAAATGACGGACTACGACGGTAGGACGGTTTAAGAGCGGACGGACAAAGGTTGCCGGACGGATTAATGAATGACGGACGGTTTTCTAGAGCCGGACGGTAATGAAATGGGCTACGACGGTAGTTCTGACAGCGATGTCTTCGTGACATTCGTTACAAGTATGACGGGTTGATCTCCCTTAAGATTATGGCCAATATGTGTTCTCTCAAAAGAAAGTATGTATGTACATATGTATATACCCTCAATGAATGTTATGTGAGAACAGTAAAATAAAGAATATTTAAAAGTATGAATATATATATATATATATACATTATATTCATGATAAGGTAAATATTATGGATGATTGTCTTTAAACTAGAACTCACCAGCGTTAGCTGACTTTTAGTATACATTTCAGGTAAAGGAAGAAAAGGTCGTGCGATGGCGTGAAGGTTACCCGACACAAGACTAACATCCCACTTTAATATATGTGTTAAGACTTCCGCTGTCAAGTTATGATATATTATGTAATTGTATGACGAATGATTTGTAATTGAATGATGAATGTCTTTAATTTAAGTTCAGTAATTATGACTATGTTCATGAGTAAATCCAACAAGTGAGGTTACCCGGGAAAGGGGCCTTACAAGTTGGTATCAGAGCAATAGTTTGAGAGATTCAGACATCCCTAAATGTCTGGACTCAAATTGATTATGGGACCAATGCACGGATGTCAGTATGGGTAACCAACGCCAACGCACCACAGTAAGTAAGTACTAAAGTTAATGCTCTTGGATAAGAATAGATACCTTAACTTAGAACAAATAGATGTCAATGTCACAACCCATTTGAAAAGTTTTGAACCCGAAAAGCAATGTATATTAGTAATCACAAATCGGTCACTGTAATTAATAATTTACCTTGCTCGTATTGTTCCAAACTATGATCTGAAGAAATGACATTGATGTATTCCCTTTATGACCATCAGGCAAACTAGGAACTATGGCCGAAGGAGGAAGAACCGGACGCCGAGGCGGTCGCACTGGCCGAGTGGGTAGACCTCCATTGAATCAAAGAAGTGAAGAGGAAGAGAGTGTGCACGCAGAACACACTGAGAGTGTGCACGAAACTAATGTGACCCCAATTGGGGACGGCAATCAAGGGCCAATACAGTTGGAACCCGAGGTAAGGGATGCTACTGCCCGCGAGGTTGTACTTACTCTGAAGAACATATTGCCTGACCTATTATCTGAGGCACTAAAGAAAAGCAAAGAAGAGGATGAAGGGAACAATGAAGAGAAAATTTATGACAGTGACGGGGATGAAGTAAAAGTGGCATCAAGCAATCGTGGGTGTACTTACAAAGGTTTCAAGGACGGAGACCCACCTAAGTTTGATGGAACCAAGGATTCGGTGGCTACTTTCGAATGGATTGAGAGGATGAACGCTGTAATCAACATCAGCGAGTGCCGACCGGACCAGGCGGTTAAATATGTTGTTCATTCTTTCACCAATGAAGCACTAGGTTGGTGGAGAAACATTCAAAGAACAAAGTCGCCAAATGCTATTGCCAGAATGACATGGGAAGACCTGAAGAAGCTCGTAATCTAAAAGTTCTGCCCACAGAATTAGATTAATCATGTGGAGAACGAGTTCCTAAACTTCAAGGCTGGCAACAAGACTCATCGCCAGTATACTTCAAGATTCAACGAGCTGGCCCAACTGGTACCACACTTGGTGGAAACCGAAGAACGTATGATCAAATACTATGTCAAGGGTCTGCCGCAAAGGGTCCGTGTCCATGTAAAAGCCAACCTACCCTCGACCTTCGAGTCGGTAGTCAACCTGTCTGGAATCGTCTACGACGATTATGCCAATGAAGACCCGGCACCTGAGACACAAAAGAGAAAGTGGGAGAACTCGTCTAGAGGCACCGGAAAAGGGAATGTAACAACTGAAATTAAGAAACCAAGGTTGGACGAATATGAAACATGTAAGAAATGTGGGAGGCAACATCTTGGCGAGTGTCGAATCGGCACCACCGTGTGTTATAAATGCGGGAGGCCGGGGCACTACTCCCGAGATTGTTTGAAGGACGTCAAATGTCAAGTATGTGGATTGTTTGGACATCTGACAAAGAACTGCAGGAAGGCCGGCCAATCTGGTTCGGGAAAAGAAAGAGAACAGGAACAGCCAAAGGCTAGGACTCGAGCCTATGCTCTGACTGAGGAAGAAGCAAGAGGAAACCCTGATGTTGTATCAGGTACGTTTCTAGTAAACGATGAAAATGCTGCTATTTTATTTGACTTTGGTGCTAGTAAAAGTTTTATATCCAATGCATTTAGTCGTAAACTAGGTTGCACTATCAACAACATAGTGAAGGCCTTTAGCGTACAAACTGCCGTTGGTAAAAATTCGGCAGTATTTCAAGTAACAGAGGATTGCATAATAGGAATAGAGGGTCATAAGTTCCCTTCTAGATTGTTCCTTCTCACCTTAGGAGGATTCGATATAGTATTGGGCATGGATTGGCTAGCTGCCAACGAAGCTCAGATCATATGTAAACGTAAGAGGATACACCTCAAAGCTCCTAACGGTAGTCCAATTACGGTTTATGGGGATTGGAATTGCACGATGCCGAACGTCATCTCGATGATGAAGGCCGAAAGTTACATGAGGCGCGGTTGCGAAGCTTATCTGGCGTATGTTATTGACGATAGAATGAAAACGAAAGAACTCAAGGATGTACCCGTGGTGTGCAGCTTTCCGAAAGTATTCCCTGAGGATCTACCTGGGTTGCCACCCGATTGGGAAATAGAATTTCAGATTAACTTACTGCCAGGAGCTGAGCCCGTTGCCAAAGCCCCCTACCGATTGGCTCCGTCAGAAATGAAAGAATTGATGTCTCAACTACAGGAATTAACAGAAAAGGATTTATTAGACCGAGCATTTCACCATGGGGCGCTCCGGTACTATTCGTAAAGAAGAAAGACGGCAGCATGTGCATGTGCATTGACTACCGTGAATTGAACAAGAGGACTGTAAAGAACAAATACCCATTGCCTAGAATAGACGATCTCTTTGATCAACTGCAAGGTGCAAGTTGGTTTTCAAAGATCGATCTTAGGTCGGGTTATCACCAGTTGAAGGTGAGAGAAGAGGATGTACCAAAGACCGCGTTTCGTACGCGTTACGGGCATTACGAGTTTTTAGTGACGTCGTTCGGGTTGACCAACGCACCAGCAGCTTTCATGGATTTGATGAGTAGAGTATGTCGACCAATGTTGGATCGATCGGTGATAGTTTTTATAGATGACATACTGGTGTATTCAAAAAGCGAGGGTGATCACCACTGTCACCTAAGAGAGGTTCGGAGGTATTAAAGCAAGAAAAGTTATACGCAAAGTTCTCCAAATGCGCGTTTTGGCTTAGGGAAGTCCAATTCCTAGGTCACGTAATAAACCCAAACGGAATCATGGTGGATCCTGCAAAGATCGAGACAGTAAAGGAATGGAACGTCCCAAAGACGCCAACAGAGATACGAAGTTTTCTGGGATTGGCAGGCTACTATCGAAGATTCATTCAAGATTTTTCAAGAATAGCCTTGCCACTTACTAAGTTGACACGGAAGGAAGTGAAGTATGAATGGGGTCAAACCCAAAACAACGCGTTTGAAGAACTTAAGGCACGACTAACCCAAGCTCCAGTCTTGACTCTACCGGAGGGAAATGAGGACTTGGTAGTCTACACTGACGCTTCGGGGCAGGGATTAGGTTACGTACTTATGCAACGAGGAAAGGTAATTGCTTACGCTTCGCGACAACTAAAGATTCACGAGGTTAACTACCCAACTCACGATCTGGAGTTAGCGGCAGTAGTTTTCGCATTAAAAATATGGAGGCAGTATCTGTACGGAGTTAAATGCACCATCTACTCCGATCATAAAAGCCTGAAGTACTTTTTCGGACAAAAGGAATTAAACATGAGGCAAAGGAGGTGGTTAGAGCTACTGAAGGACTATGACTGTGAGATACTGTACCATCCAGGCAAAGCAAACGTGGTGGCTGACGCTTTAAGCAGAAGGGAAGAATCGGAACCTATACAGATCAAAGCGTGTCAGCTGATTATAACACCAGATTTGATGAGTGAAATATCAAAGGCACAAGACGAAGCACTATTAGAAAGAAATATAAGGCGAGAAAGAATAGTAGGACAACAAGGGAATTTGGATACAAATGCTTACGGTGTACGAACTAGGTTTGGTCGGATGTGGATACCTAAGATTGCAAGCTTAGAGCCAAAATACTCGATGAGGCCCATAAGTCTCGCTATTCTATCCACCCCGGGACAAACAAAATGTATCAAGACTTGAAGAAAGAGTACTGGTGGCCTAGCATGAAGAATGATGTGACCGAGTACGTGAACAAGTGCCTAACGTGTTCACTAGTCAAGGCCGAGCACCAGAAACCATGCGGTAAAATGCAACCATTACCAATACCGGAATGGAAGTGGGAGGAGATCACGATGGACTTCATTACCAAGCTACCGCGAACAGCTAAAGGCAATTATACCATATGGGTGATCGTCGACCGCTTGACGAAAAGTGCTCACTTCTTGCCAATACGTGAGACTTCTTCATCAGAAAGACTAGCAGAAATTTTTATCAAGGAAATTATGAGCAGACATGGTATGCCGCTGTCGATTGCGTCTGACAGGGATACTAGATTCATGTCAAGGTTTTGGAAGAAATTCAATGAAGCGATGGGCACTAGATTGAACATCAGCACCGCTTACCACCCTCAAACCGATGGTCAATCTGAAAGGACCATTCAGACCTTGGAGGACATGCTCCGGGCCTGTATCATTGACTTCAGTGGGAACTGGGACAGCCATCTACCATTGGCAGAATTTTCATATAACAACAGCTATCACACAACTATTGGCATGCCGCCATTTGAAATGTTATATGGTAGGAAATGTAGGACCCAGTTTGTTGGGGGGAAATTGGACAGAAGGATTTTGCAAGTCTCGAAGTGGTCAAAGCTACTTCCGAGAAATTTGATCAAATCAAAGCTTGAATGAAAGCCGCAAAAGACAGACAGAAATCGTACGCGGATAAGAGAAGAAGGGATTTAGAGTTTCAAGTAGGGGACATGGTACTGTTAAAGGTATCACCATGGAAAGGAATCATCCGATTCAGAAAGCGTGGCAAACTAAGTCCAAGGTTTGTCGGACCTTTCAAGATACTAGCAAGAGTGGGTCAAGTTGCTTACAGACTCGACCTACCCGTTGAGCTTAGTGGAATACACCCTACGTTCCACATGACGCACTTACGCAAGTGCCTAGCTGACGACACAGCTCACATACCTTACGGCGAGATCGAAGTAGATAACAGTCTAAATTATGTAGAGGAACCGATAGCCATCCTTGACAGAGCTGAAAAACGACTACGCAATAAGTCGATTCCTCTAGTCAAAATACAATGGAAGCACAGAAAAGGGTCAGAAGCTACGTGGGAAATAGAAGACGAGATGAGGGGACTATACCCTCAATTATTTAACGTATAAGCAGTTTCGAGGACGAAACCTCTTTAAGGGGGGTAGACTTGTAACATCCCAAAACTGGTAATAAATAAATAATGGCACGATCGAAATTATAATTTTCAAATGACGAAAGAAAAATAGATGGGCTTGGGCTCGGCTCCAACGGGCCGAAGGAAGCCCAAGTATATAAGGGCAAGGGCTGCCCAAACTTCTCATTTTCCACCAATCTCAAGTTCTAGAGAGAGAGAAGAGAGCACGGTTCTAGAGAGAGAAAGTGACGGATCGACTCGGGATTTCAGGATAGCGTTGCTACTGTGCTCGTGATCATCTTCTCTGAATCATAACTCCAATCCAGGTAAGCGTTCGATCATAATCTGAGTTTTTAAGATTACTTTAGGATTTTTGGTTTTAGCTAAATAGGTGAAGTTTTTATAGATGAAACTTGAAAATGAACAAAGATCTAGCATCTAGAATAAAAACCGAACGTTCTGATCAAATAAAATTTAGATATTGACATGATCAGACCCGCATGCAAAAAGTTAGGGTTCTTACGCCTGAATCAGATCCTGCGCACTTATCAAGTACGCAGGAAGAAGGGTTCTGCGTACTTATCAAGTACGTAGGAAGTAAAGTCTGCGTACTTACCAAGTGCGCATGAAGTAAAGTCTGCGTACTTACCAAGTGCGTATGAAGTGAAGTCTGCGTACTTGTCAAGTACGCATGACCAAGGCCCTGCGCACTTGCTAAGTGCGCAGGCATCAGGATGGTTAAGTAAAGTCAGTATGTTTAGAATGATTAGACCGTTAGAGTCGAGATTAGGTCTGATGTGTATTTAACTACTCAATTCAGATCAGAAGCGACGTTGTTGGACTTTGTTTAGGACAACCTAAAGAAGCTTATCAGGTGAGTTCTATGTGCCCCCTTCTATGTTATGTGCAAATCATTTTAAATGTTTTGGGGCTGAAGTGTATACACTAAATGATTAAATGTTATAAATGTCAATTGATCATACGTATATATATAAATACTTATATATGAAAATGAATTATGAATAAAGAAAGAAGCGTACGATTTTAAAGAATGAATGAAAGAAGGACATAACGTAAAAGAATGAAATCTTGCTTTATATTACATATATATTGCATGTTATGAATGAATGTAAACGTTATAAACCCTTCTATGACAACGGCTACTTCGGTAGACGGACGACCACGTGACTATTTTGCAACCGGGACAAAAACGTTCCTTCGCAAGCTAGGACGTATGAAAAGGTATTAATGGACGGTCGAAGCAAATGCCTTAACTAAAGTAGAACAGTTGCATACATAATGGTCGCGTGGGAAACGGATGCCCTAGGGCAGACGGACAAAATGACGGACTACGACGGTAGGATGGTTTAAGAGCGGACGGACAAAGGTTGCCGGACGGATTAATGAATGACGGACGGTTTTCTAGAGCCGGACGGTAATGAAATGGGCTACGACGGTAGTTCTGACAGCGATGTCTTCGTGACATTCGCGACAAGTATGACGGGTTGATCTCCCTTAAGATTATGGCCAATATGTGTTCTCTCAAAAGAAAGTATGTATGTACATATGTATATACCCTCAATGAATGTTATGTGAGAACAGTAAAGTAAAGAATATTTAAAAGTATGAATATATATATATATATACATTATATTCATGATAAGGTAAATATTATGTATGATTGTTTTTAAACTAGAACTCACCAGCGTTAGCTGACTTTTAGTATACATTTCAGGTAAAGGAAGAAAAGGTCGTGCGATGGCGTGAAGGTTACCCGACACAAGACTGACATCCCACTTTAATATATGTGTTAAGACTTCCGCTGTCAAGTTATGATATATTATGTAATTGTTTGACGAATGATTTGTAATTGAATGATGAATGTCTTTAATTTAAGTTCAGTAATTATGACTATGTTTATGAGTAAATCCAACAAGTGAGGTTACCCGGGAAAGGGGCCTTACACTATATCCTTATCTATTCTAAGAGTAAGGAAGAACACGAAGAGCACTTGCGCTTAATCCTTGAACTGCTAAGATAGGAGCAGTTATACGCGAAGTTTTCCAAATGCGATTTTTGGATTCGCGAGGTTCAATTTCTTGGACATGTAGTCAATGAGAAGGGAATACATGTCGATCCATCCAAAGTAGAGGCCATTAAGAATTGGGCATCGCCAACGACTCCGACAGAGGTGCGACAATTTTTGGGATTGGCTGGCTACTACCGCCGATTCATAGAGGGATTTTCTAAGATCGCTCAACCTCTCACCGCCCTAACTCAAAAAGGTAAACCGTATACCTGTAGCTAAACTCAAGATTCAACATTCCAACTTCTGAAGCAGAAACTCTGTAGCGCACCCATCCTATCTCAGCCAGAGGGAACGAATGACTTCATAGTGTATTGCGATGCTTCTATCCACGGCCTCTGTTGTGTGCTAATGCAACGCGAGAAAGTTATCGCATACGCTTCTCGACATATGAAAGTCCACGAGAAAAACTACACGACTCACGGCTTGGAGTTAGGATCCGTGGTATTTGAGCTGAAAATCTGGAGACACTACTTGTACGGTACCAAGTGCACCACTTACACCGATCACAAGAGTCTCCCGCACATATTCGAACAGAAAGAGTTGAACATGCGATAACGTCGCTGGATCGAACTATTAAATGATTATGATTGTGCCATCAAGTACCATCCAGGCAAGGCTAACGTGGTAGCCGATACTCTGAGTAGAAAGGAAACCAAACCCCGATGAGTTCGAGCGTTGCAACTCACTATTCATACAGGATTACCCGAACAAATCCGTAATGCTCAACTTGAAGCCTTAAAAGAAGAGAACTTAACGTTAGGAGCCACCCGTGGTATGGAGAAACAACTGGAAGTTAAATCTGATGGTATTCTCTATTTCGCGGAGCGAATATGGATTCCAGTGTATGGAAACTTGAGAGGGCTTGTTATGGATGAAGCTCACAAATCCTGATACTCTGTTCATCCGGGATCTGACAAGATGTACCACGATCTGAAGGTGTTGTATTGGTGGCCGAACATGAAAGCCGACATAGCCACCTATGTGAGCAAGTGTCTTACTTGTTCAAAGGACAAGGTGGAGTATCAAAAGCCATCCGGGTTGCTTCAACAACCGGAAATCCCGATCTGGAAATGGGAGCATATTTCCATGGTTTTTATTACCAAATTACCCCGAACCCCTACTGGATGTTACACAATCTGGGTAATAGTGGTTCGTCTAAATAAATCCGCTCACTTCCTTGCTATCAAAGAAACTGACAAGATGGAGAAGTTAACTCGCATTTATCTTAAGGAAGTAGTCTCTCGGCACGGAGTGCCAGTTTCAATCATTTCAGATAGAGACCTTCGATTTACTTCGCGCTTCTCGCAATCCCTACAGAAATCTCTAGGTACGCGTCTGGATATGAGCACAGCGTACCATCCCCAAACTGATGGCTAGAGTGAGCATACAATTCAAACCCTAGAGGACATGCTACGGGCTTGCGTAATCGATTTCGGAAATAGTTGGGAGACTCACCTACCCTTGGTGGAGTTCTCTTATAACAATAGCTACCATACTAGCATCCAGGCAGCACCGTTCGAGGCGTTATATGGACGAAAGTGCCGATCACCTCTCTGTTGGGCTGAAGTTGGAGATAGCAAAATTACAGGCCCTGAACTTGTGCATGAAACTTCTAAAAAGATTGTGCAAATTCGAACCGTATGGCGGCAGCCCGTGACCGTCAAAAGAGTTATGCGGGCAAGCGTAGAAAACCGTTAGAGTTTCAGGTGGGTGATAAAGAGTTATTAAACGTTTCACCTTGGAAATGTGTGATCCGTTTTGGAAAACGGGGCAAGCTAAACCCACGTTATGTTGGACCATTCAAGATAATGAAAAGGATTGGTCCGGTTGCGTATCAATTAAACCTACTGGATGAACTCAATGGAGTACACAATGTCTTTCATGTTTCAAACCTTAAGAAATGCCTATCTGATGAGACACTAGTGGTTCCACTCGAGGAGTTGGAAATCGATGAGCAGTTACGTTTCATAGAGGAACCAGTTGAAATCATGGACCGTAAGGTCAAAACGCTCAAGCACAGCAAAATCCCAATTGTTAGAGTTCGTTGGAACTCGAAACATGGACCGGAGTTCACATGGGAATGAGAGGATCAGATGATAAAGAAATATCCTCAACTATTAAAGCACTCAACGGCAAACACGAAAGGTACTAATTAAATTTCGAGACAAAATTCTTTCAACAAAGGGATGATGGGACAACCCAAACTTTTTGTTTCAGACAACTAGCAACTTGGATTATTTTTCGGGACGAAAATTCTTTCAACAAGGGGATGATGTGACATCGGGCATTTTCAGGTTAACACAAACATCGTTATCTCAAACATTTATTTATTCAAACTCAGTTATCTCAAACATTCACACATTCATTACATTTAATTAGGATTAATTAGATGTGTCAGTTTCGCACAAACACTCACGTATCGGTAATTTGTAGAATTACCGGATCACACACGAGTTGAACCCGAAACTTTGGTGAACTAATAAAAATAATTGCGAATAATTATTTTTATATAAACTATGTGAATTTATGTTTTATGTGAATTTTCTGTGAATTATGTGAACTTTCGTGAAATTGCGTAAAATTATCAGATATTTATTTTATTAGTTATTTTTATAAAGATGGAGTTTTTATAAAAATATTAGTAGAGGGTTTTAATAGTCATTTATTGAAATTTAAATTAAAAAGCCCATGGATTCCCTTGTTAACCCGTGGATCACCCATAACCCATAATCCATTTTTAACCCATGTATGCAATTATATAAAGATTTTTATAAAAAAAAATAAATAAACCCTAATCTTCCCCTTGCCTCCTTGCCATCGCAACTCACCCCCAAACCCCCTCCCATCGCCGAACCAAAACCCCCACCATACACCGCCTATTTGATCTCCGATCTTGCAAATGAACGCGTATTTTGACTCCTCTCGACGTTTCTAACTATCATACGTAAGTCGTTTCGTTCGATTTTGTTACTTTTTGAATTCTAGAATTTCTATTGAAACCCTACTTCATCCAAACATGTATTTTTATAATAAATTTATTAACTTTATCATTGTTTTGCATGTATTTGTCTATTATAGGGTTATTTGGAAAACCCTAACTTCATATGATTAGTAACTTGTTAAATAATATAACTTTTTGATTATGTAATGGTGTAGAATTGCATGTTAGAGATGTTTGATACTTGTTATGGTTATAATCATGTTAGATAGATTATATGTGATGAATTTGATGCTTTGAATCTCGTTAAACAAGCCTATAAATCACAACCTAAACCCAATGTAAGTTCATACGTCACGCACGGTTAGAGTGCACTTTGCTTGGTGTGCATGCGTGTACGGAAACCAGTTCGTTAACGTGTACACTCGTGGGTTAGGGTTTGCATGGTCACGTATGTGCATGCATGAGACCCAGCTCGGGTATTCAGTTTCTAAACGGGTCGAGGACGATTCGGTTTGTGTGAGCATGTGGAACTAGGGTTTCGTGGAAAGAAAGGACGAGCTGACGAGACGGCGTTTGGGTTTTTATTTTATGCATTTTACGACGTGAGTGTAGAACGTATTCTGATCATGTGATTGTATGTTTTCGTGGTCACGTATGTGCATGCATGAGACCCAGCTCGGGTATTCGGTTTCTAAACGGATCGAGGACGATTCGGTTTGTGTGAGCACGTGGAACTAGGGTTTCGTGGAAAGAAAGGACGAGCTGACGATGGAAACTTTTTAGAAATTCTATCTTGCATACTAGACATGTGTTGAATGATATGATGATGTTTATATGCTACTTGATCCATGTATAAGTGAATCGTGAAACTAGATTTCTAATACCTAGCTCGGTTTTGCAAACTTACTAAAACATGAAACTTTAATTGTCTAAAGTGTTCATAGCTTGCTAATTATACATGTATGACATGGTTTAATGATTGGTACATGTTAGTTAGGACATAATAACATGTTGCATTGTATTAGATGCTAGAATTCTGGCATGTCTCTCACATGTTACTAAAGATAGAAACTTTATTTGCAATTGTGACATGCATGTTAAGTTCTATGCATTTGGTATGCGATGTGACGATCGTGAACATGTTAGAGTAATCATACAAACATATTAATAATGATAATATGAGTTTTGAACATGCTTTTATTTATGGAAACCTGCTATTTATGGAAACCTGCTAATTATGAAAACTTGTCATCTTGATAGAACAAATAGGATTTGTTTCTAAGTGCTATAGCATGATCATTTGTGTATAGTATAGAAGTGTTATAATGAACAAACATAATTTAATACAACGTGTCACCAACGGGTCGTCAAGTCAAACTTGCAAACCTTTTCTAAACAACTTAAACAATAGTATTGTTTGGATACTAAGTGTTCATGTCAACTTGCACGAACACGCACTTATAGACTATGAATTATAGGTGGCAGTTAGAGGTTTAGCTGTTTTACTTGGTTTTCATTTGCATACATACTTATGTGAGTTTCATGGCCCTTATCTTTACTTACTTTCCTTTTTGGGGGAGAAAGCATGCACGCAAACATTTTGGGTTTTGTATTATTTTATTATCGCTTGCTTACTAAAGTGCAAACATACCAACAAGTCCTTACATTCTCGAACTGTTAGTATTGGAACATAGCGAGGTAATTTTGAGTAGTACTACTGGGTTTTGACAAGCCCCACCCGAGTTAGTCGCGCTAACTTGACTGGAGGTCGAACAGGTGTAAGATTAGCCTAGACATTTGCCATTGTTCGATAGACATGGCGGAAGGCAAACAAACACAAACAATCAGCTTCCGTTTCGAACACTTGTAGTAGCATGACATAGACTAGCTATCTATCGGTATACATTAATTACATTATCTAGCAAACATCGAACTTTTTATTTACTTACATCTCTATGAACTCACCAACCATTATGTTGACACTTTTAGCATGTTTTTCTCAGGTGGCTAAGGTATTGAGCACGAGCATAGGACATGCATGGAGTCCCATCATATTTCAAACACTGGATTTATTTTACTTATTTAAACTGCATGGTTTGGGCGCCTTGTTTTGCGCATTTGACTATTCTTGAATTTGGATTTTATTTACGTTTCCGCAACGTTTTCAAACTTAAACTTTTGCTGTCTCATGACTATGAGCAGCATCAGTATTTTATTTAAATTCATATAGAGTCGTTCCGTGTAACTAATGACTGCCTGGTATGTCACGCGCCTCCCGGTAAAACCCTACAGGTGGATTTTGAGGGTGTGACAATCGCGTACTTCCACGTCTCGTCAAGCATTATCAGTAGCCATCACCGGATCATCGTCCTCGCCTTCTTCTTCGATCACCACAAACATAACCAAAAACCCTAACCGGTTCTTCCTATAAAACCAATACGAAAAGGAAAAGAATAAGGATCGGTGTTACCTGAACACGCTCCGGGGATCACACCACCGCATGACCACCGTTGCACCACTCGGCCGTCGGCCTCTCTTCTTCCTCTCTGGCCGCTCCTTCTCTTCTCGGTTTTCTTTTCTGCCTTCGCACAAGTCCTAGCCACAAATGGCTTAGGGTTTTTCTCAGAAGTTGATTATAAGCATCCTATAGTTACATCCGGGACCTCGTTTATTCTTAAATGCACATTTTTAACTTGAACTATTCAATAACGGTCATCCGGGTCTAATTCGGTATTTAAATATAAAATCTTCGGCCGACACTACTCTTTATTAAGTTATTCGGGTTTCGGGTTGTCCACTATCCCGAATTGTTAACGTCCGTATTTCTGGGATGTTACATCATATAAACAAGAAATGCATATCATTCTCAAAACTAATGGAATCTTAAAGTGCACTGATTTTTCATCCTTTGACGTATGTGAATCTTGTCTTAGTGGCAAGATGAGTAAAGCACCTTTTACCGGTGTAAGAAGACGAGCTGATGATCTACGAGGACTTGTACGCACAGATGTGTGTAGTCTTTTAAGAATAACTTCTACGAGTGATAAGAGATATTTCATTATATTTACTGATAACTTCAGTAGATACGGATATGTTTACCTGCTGAAACATAAACATGAAACTTTTGAAGTACACAAGGTCTTTCTAAATGAAGTACAAAATTAACTCGGTTTCGATAGGGTCGAGGTGGTAATATTTGAATTATGAATTTGATGAATAACTCAAGAATTATGGGATTGTTTCATAAATCACTTCACCTGGTACACCCCAACATAAAGGTGTGTCCGAAAGGAGAAATCGAACTTTACTTGATATGATTCGATCAATGATAAGTTCTACAACCTTGCCTCAAACTTTTTTGGAGCTATACCTTAGAAACCGTTGCTCCCATAATTAGTATGGTTCTAACTAAGAAGCTCGATAAAACATCATATGAAACATGGCATGGAAAGATTCCGAAATTATCTTTCTAAAGGATATGTGGTTATGAAGCCTACATGAAGTTTGAGACTTCTAACAAGCTAGAGCTAGGAGGTGAAAAATGTAATTTTGTTGGATATCCTAAAGTAACGAAATCATATTATTTCTATAATCTTGCCGAGAACAAACAATCTATTAGTCGGCGAGGTGTCTTCTTTGAATAAGAATTTCTTTTAAGATGGACTAATAGAAATAATGAGTAACTTGGAGAGATTTAAGAACCACATAATGTTGCATCTAAGGTTTTTACCATCGACCAACAAGAAATTCTTGATCCTAAACCAATAGTTGTCCAGGTACTGAATGTAACACAGAGCCTCCGTAGATCTGGTACAATTCGTCAAGAATCCAATAGATATGGTTATCTCAAGTTCGAAAATGAAGTTACTTTAGTAGATCAATGTGAACCCACTTACTGCAAGTTTGCTACTTCATATGCTAAATCTGATAAATGACTCAAAGCCATGGGCGCTGACATGCAATCCATGTATGAAAATCAAGTATAGGAAGTGGTTGATCTTCCTCCAAACCGCAAGGATGTTGGGACTAAGTGGGTTTACAACAAGAAAACCAACATGGATGAAAACATGCATACTTTCAAGGCTTGTATACTCAAGGAAGTGATTATAAGGAAACCTTCTCTCCCGTTTCCCACCCTTCCACACCGTACCAATAACTTTGCTATTGGTGGGATTTTATTAGGTATGGTTGTTGTTTTTGTTATCTCATGTTTCCAAGTTTAAATCAATCAAGATATTGATTATCATTGCAACATATTATGATTATGAAATACGACAAATGGATGTCAAAACAACTTTCCTAAATGGACATCTTAATGAAGATATTTATATGGTACATCTTAAGGTGTTGTCGATCCTAAGCATCCAGATAAAATTGCAAGCTTAAGAAATTAATTTATGGATTAGAGCAAACATTTAGAAGCTTTAACACTACTACACAAATGGGCAATTGCGACCGAAATTTGTGACTGACAAAACCGGTGGCAAAATTAGCAACCGTATTAGCGACCGAACAAAAATTGGTCACAAAATTAGCTACCGAAATAAAATCGGTTGCAAAATTAGCAACCGAATTGTTTTGGTCGTAAAATAGTCACAATTAAAGCGGTCGGATATGTTTTGGTCACAAATACAGTCGCTAATTTTTTAAATAATAAAAAAATAAAAATAAAAACAAATCTGGTCGCAAAAACGGTCGTAAATATAGCTACCGACATTATTTCGGTCGCAAAATTAGTGCAAGAACCAAAGTTGGTTTCAATACTAGCGACCGAAACAAAATCGGTTACAAAATTAGCGACTAAATTATTTCGGTCGTATAACGGTCGCAATATTAGCGACCAAGCTAAGGGTTGCAAAATTAGCGAGCGAAATAAAATAGTCGATAAATTTTTGGTCGCAAATACAGTTGCTAATTTTTTAAATAATAAAAAAATAAAAATAAAAATAAATCTAGTCGTAAATATAGCTACCGACGTTATTTTGGTCGCAAAATTAGCGACCGAACCAAAGTCGGTTGCAATAATAGCAACCGAAACAAAACCAGTTACAAAATTAGCGACTAAATTATTTCGGTCGTATAACGGTCACAATATTAGTGATAAATGATGGACATTTAGGGTCAAAACTGATCCATTAGAGACAATTAGGTCATTTAGTGTCATTATTGGTCAATAAGGGATGATTATTTTCATTATTTGTCAATAATGACCTATTAGGTGCTAGTTATGGTGAATTAGTTCAATGTTAGTCAATGAAAATCAATTAGGATCAAACATATGTGATTAGACTCATGTAATTCAATTATTGGTCAATTATGGCCAATTAAGGTAAGTATTGGTTAACTAGTTTTAATAGGGTTAACTATGTTCAGCTAGGGCAATTAAGGTGAATCAAGGTCAATATTTGGTCCATGGTCACTATTAGGATTAATTAGAGGAAATTAATGTCAATATTTGTCAATTAGGGGCAACTACTACCACTGTTGGTTAATTATGATCAATTAGTATCAATTTGGGTCAAGTTGGGCGATTAAGTCGATTAGAGTCAATATTTGTCAATTAAGATCAATGATGGTAAATCTGGGTCAATAAGGGGCAATTATGGTTAATTATGATTAATCAGAGGCAATTCGGGTCAATTAGGGAAACTTAGGTTCATTGATGGTCAATTATGGCCATTAACTGCCAATAAAAGTCGATTAGGGTCGTTGATGGTTAATTAGGGTCAATGCGGGTCGTTTAGGGTCATTAATGGTTAATTAGGGCATATGATAGTCGGTTAGGGTTAGTGATGATCAATTAGGGCCATTGATAATTATGGCCCATTACAACTCATTATAACACTTATGAGGTAGTATGACACGTTGGTTAAATATAAATTATGCAGGTCATGTAGCTATCAAGGTTCATCATACCCCTGTTAATGGATGTTGTTCAAATTTTTTTAACAACAAAGGCCCGGACACCTGGGATCATCTTGGCAAATGAATCACCCTTCCTTTCGAAGAACAGAAGCGTGGTGACTCGGGCCAACACTACCCAGGAGGAAACCCACAACTGGGAAAACCCCTGACTCAACCTGAAACATTTTGTCCCAAGCGAGACTCGAACCAATGACCTCGTATTTGAAAAGTTATAGGGCTATTATTGTGGCCTATCTTGTTCAATCAAAGTAAAGTTTGGTTAAGCATATACATCATATATTAAACCTAACACATTAAAGCATAATACAGCCTAATAAGACCATAACGTCTTATTAAAGGCTACCATGACTCTTAAGAGTCAATATGACTCACTTGAGACACATATGACCAATTATATCTTATTACGGGCTATATTAGCCAACCAAAGTCAAATTCGGCCGATCAAAGTCAATCATTGTAAAACTTAGTTGAAATTAATCACACGGTTAAAATGTTCATTCTTAGTTAAAATGGGTCGGTTATAACTAATATTATCAAACATTAGATATAAAAGTTAGAAATAATATTGTAATTCTCTTGTAAAAAATAAAATAACATATTTAATAGAACAAAATAAAATATATTTAGTAAAATTAGTTATATTAATAACTAGGTATTATAGATAATTTGTATACAATTAAAATATTATATTTTGAACGTTAGTATTATATATAACTTTTATAAAACCTAGAGTTAATTAAAAGTTAAAATTTCACCAAACTCTTCCCGCCCCAACTCCCCCCCCCCCCCCTGATTTCAACATTTCCCTACTGTTGTGATCCATGAAGCTGAAGCAGAGGCATCCAACAAAGATAAGGGAAAGGGACTAATGACCAAAGAAGATGAAGAAAGAATTGAGAAAGAGAAGAAAGAAAAGGAGGATAGAAGAAGAAGAAGAAGAAGAAGAAGAAGAAGAAGAAGAAGAAGAAGAGGAGATGGCTGAACTAAAGAAAGCTCAAGACAGACTCACAGCCATTCTCCTCAGAGAACAACAGATCCAGTTGTATGCAAAACAGCTAGATGATCTGAAAGTACAGATTCCTGCAGTTTGTCAAATTGAAGAAGATGAAACTCTTGCTCTTCAACTGCAGAAACAATCCGATAGAGAAGAAGAAGAGATACATAAGAAGAAGAAGAAAGAGGCTAAGTTCAGAATAACTGATTCTGAACTAGCCAAAGCAATGAGAGAGGAATGGGTAAAGGCTCTGATTTCTCAAGGTGAGGATGTAGACTACCTTGAGAAACTATCCAATAAAGAAATCTACAGAGCCTTCATGGCTCAGCAGGGTCAATTGGCAAACAAGAAAAAGGCTGAAGAAGAAGAAAAAGCCAAACAAAAGTCCAAAAAGACCATTGCCTTTAACCGAAGATCCCATGAAGAAAGGAAGATCATGATTGACTTCCTTAAGGCTAGAGGAGAGAGTGGAAAGAGGCTAGGTCCCATGAATTTCATGAACCTACAAGCCCTCTACCTTAAAGTCAAGAAGGATGAGGAAGAAAGACTGGAGAAGAAAGGCTCCAAGAAAAGGGTAATCATTCAAGAAGAAGAAAGGAAAACAAAGAAACTCAAGCCTTCTCTCTCACCCAACACTTCCTCAATCCAACAACCTTCCACTCTCCATCCTAGACCTCCCTCCTCTCCACCCTCAAAGTCCAAATCCTCACACCCAGCTCCTACTCATCAACAGCCTCCCAAAAAGAAAAACAAACCCACTTCCAAACCAGAAGACTCAAGAGAAATAACCAGATGGTCATACAGCTCTCAAGACCAATGGTTTGAAGTTTTCAGGGGGAGGACAGAAGTTAAAAGATCAATTTATACATCTGTTGATGAGGTACTACAGCTTCCAGATTCTGATCTAAGAAGGATAATGAAGCTGGGTGAAGTCAATGAGCCCATGAATGAAGGTGGGAGACATCTGCTGCTGACAATCAAACATCACTTCAACCCCAGCAGAGATGAAATCCTTGATGTTAAACCTTTCCAATCTCACTCTCACTCTCCATTCATCAGCTGGTCCTACAATGCTGAAAAAGATGAGTTCACATTGACAGATCTTAAAGGACAGAAGATGAGATGTTCAAGAAAAGCTATCTTCAAAATGGCCAGCAAAGACATCAAGACTCTATTTGAGCTTCCTCTTAACAATCCCAGCAAGGACCAGAGAGGATATGAGTTTGAAAGAATTGCCAGCCACATGCAAAAGCTTCAGCAACAAAAGCAGTAAGAGAGTTTTGGTAGCATCAGTCTAGGGGGAGTTTGTAGAAATAAAGACTGATGGCTACAAAATTCTCTAAGTACAAATGCTGCTGATCTCAGAGTTTGCTGCTGACCAACAAACTGCTGCGGATAAGCTTATCTGCAGCGGATACTTGTTCTTCTACTGAAGAACAAATCTGCTGCGGATAGCCTTATCTGCTGAAGACCAGAGTTGCTGCGGATAGGCTTCTCAGCAGCATCAACACTTGATGCTGCTGATAGGCAAATCATCAGCAGCTTTGGATGGTCACATCTTGCTGCTGATCAACAACTCTACTGCTGATAGTTATTCATTCATTGAAAATCAAACGTTGCAGCTGACCAGCCTTGCAAGCATCACTGACAACTTTCTACAAAAGCTACTGACACACTCAAAGCAGAAGGAACCTCAATGGTATAACCAATGACGGACAACAATGCTCTTTTCCAAGCATGCAAGTAATGATGCATAAAGAAGACGCTTCAATATTGTATTGTTAGTTTTATACAAAAGATCAACGGTCTGTGTTAGATCTGATCCTTAGAATCAAGGGTATGTCTTGATTCTAAGTTAGTATAAATACTGTGTAAACACTTCATTGTATGTGTGCTTCTTGATAGAGTTTTTATTTGTAATCGTTTATTCGCAAAAGCTTAATACAACAGTGTTCTTATAAGTATTCTTTCTGTTTACTCGATTATACTTGTGTAGTTGCTATTGTTTCCTCCAATTTCGACTAGGAACAGAACCATCTTGTACTTTCACGATCCTACATTGCTTATTTAATTTATTCAATTACTTAGTTGCTTCATTGTGTTACATGTAGTCTTAAATGAATTGTTTTCTAAGTTTGGTGATTCTTATTCAATTGCTTCAATCTCAACTTCCTCATCAACTAAATCAACTTGATCATTCATAATATGATTAAATCGGTGTGTTCGTTTGATCCTTGCTACCCACTGTTTTGTTTTTTGAATGTAAATTAAATTGATTGAGACTTCAAAAGATCAGAACATGAAATAGATCAATTTCTGGATCACGCAAAATTGACGGGTCGGGTTGGGCTGAGTCTCGGGTCAAGAAGGGTTAGGGTCAAAACGGGTTCTGATTAAAATAAGTTTGGGTCAAAACGGGGTCTGATTAATAATTATAGAACAATTAATGTGCATTACTGTCTGCATTGAATTATATATACTTAAACACACACTTCCATTATAGTTATTGCATTTTTGTAGTTATTTCATTTTTGTAGTTTACTATGTTCTTGTAATGTTTTTTAACTGTATGGGATGACTTTGAGTTTTAGGGCTTACATTGACTTTCTTGAACATGACGTGGTATAGTGATAGACAGTGGATGTCTAGAAAAAAGATGATGGATTTGCTAATATGGAATATTGTGAAAATATGAAATTCTTTTTGGACTTTGCCTATTCTAATGAAACGGTTGTTGATAAAAGGGTAACTAACCATGGTAGGACATTGTATGACATCAAATGTCCATGTTTTAAATGCCAAAATGTCTTCTACACAAGTAGAAAAACTGTTCACAAACACTTAAGAACGGTTTCATGGATAATTATACAACATGGAATGCACATGGTGAAACTTCCATCCATGAAATAGCACAGTCTTCTACGACAATGGAAGTTGATGACGATGAAAGGTATTAACCGATCATATTTGATACTCCTAATTTTTTATTGTAATGAGTCATAATAGGTATCAATGACTTATATTGATTCTAATGGGTTATAATGATTTGTTTGGTTTTAATGATAGGTTCAACTGTTGAATGAGAAAATAGCGTAACTGCAACAAGAGAAAAATACAGAAAGACTAGAGAAAGAAAAAGAAATAGAAGAGAAACTCACAATAATTGAGCAAATCAAGGAAAATAGCAAATGCTGAAATGAAAGAGGCAAACACTTAAATAAAACAGCAAATTGACTTCTTTTTGAAGAACATACCAAAAACTTTCTCAACTAGTTAGGCCTGTGATTTTTTTTTGTTGAACATAGTACATTCAGATATTTTTTGAATGTTTCTTCACATATTATTACATAATTAGTTTTGAATGTTTAAATATTTTTATCATTTGCACAATTTTATGAATTTAATTATTTAATTTTGGGTATTTTTATTTTATAAATAGAAAAAATTCAAAAAATAAACATTTTTTTCTTCATATTTTTGTGTGACCAAAACGGTGGTTGCAAAGTTTGTTGCAAGTTTGAGACGAAACTTGGTTGCTAAATCGATCTCTAAGCCGGTCGCAAAAAACGTAGTTTCCAGAGATTTTGGTCACAAATCGGTCGTAACTTCGGTCGCTAACACTTCAGTCGCGACAGTGGTCGCAAAATAGGTGACTAAATGTTTGGTCACAAAATCGGTCGCATAAAGTTCGGTCACAAAGTCGGTCGCAAAAGTTTTGGTCACAAAATCGGTGGCAAAAAGAAATCGGTCACAAAATCGGTCGCAAAAAGAATTCGGTCACAAAATCGGTCGCAAAAAGTTCGGTCACAAAATCGGTCTCAAAAAGAGTTTGGTCGCAAAATCAGACGCTAAATTTGCAGCGAACATTCCGGTCGCAGTATCGGTTGCAAGAAAATTTCGGTCGCAAAAAATGGTCGCAAACGTGATTAGCAACGAAGGTATAACCGACCACTGAAACCGGTCGCAAAAAGGCATTCGTGACCGTTTCCTGACCGTTTTAACGGTCGCAAATGGTCGTTTTTGTAGTAGTGTAATGAGATGATTAAAGAATTTGGATTTATCAAGAACGAAGATGAGTCGTGTGTTTACAAGAAGGCTTGTAGGAGAATAGTTATTTTCTTGATCTTGTATGTAGACGATATACCAAACTTGAAAGACATTATGTCTTGGCTTGGAAAGTGTAGCAAAATGAAGAATCTTGGTGAAGCCGTATATATTGTAGGAATAAATATCTATAAGGATATATTAAAGCAGTTTATTAGCTTAAGTTAAAGTGCACATATTAATAAGGTCATAAAACGTTTTTTAATGCAAGATTCCAAGTGTGCTTTCTTGTCCATGGCACATGGTACCGTCCTTAGTAAATCTTAATGTCCTAGTACGAACAAAGAGATCAAAATGATGAAACAAATTCCATATGTTATGGAAATTGGATCTATTATATATCTCATGTTATGCACTAGACCTAACATTTCGTATGACTTAGGCATGATGAGCACGCATTAACAAAATGCTAGAGATATCCACTAGATTGCATTCAAGAGTATCCTCAAGTACGTGTGAATGATTAAGGATAAGTTCTTGATATGGAGGTATGAAAGAGGAGCTAACGATAAGGTGTTACACATATTCTAGCTTTCAAACCAATTGAGATTATTCTCGATCACAATCGGGATATGTCTTCACTCTTAATGGAGGCTCTAAGTAGAAGGTAGTTGCACAGTCCACTACATAGTCTAAATACATTGTTGCATTGGGGGTATCAAAGGAAGCAACTTGATTGAAGAAATTCATTGCTAATCATGGGGTGATGCCAAGCATCGAGAGGCCTGTGGAGATACTGTGAGGGCCTCAAACCCGGGAGGCCTCACTCGTTGGATTTACTCATTCACAAACAGTTCTTAAACATGAGTATCAAATAATGCAGCGGAATCATTCATTCAACATAACTAAAAACTTGTTCATACATGCGGAAGCGTACATTGTCAATTACATAAACTTAACATAAACAACTCATAACGGGATGCCAGTCTTCATGATTGACCGGGTAACTCTTCTCGCTTGCCAAGCATCACCGTCCATCGTCCATACCTGCCTTAACCTGAATGTGCATACTAAAAAGGTCAGCTACGCTGGTGAGTTCTAGCATTTCATAAAAACTTTAACATCAACATTTGCCAAAAACATATCATTCATTCATTAGTAAAACCTTTTACAAAAGCATGTAATAATAACATCTTTAAAAAGGTTTCGTACCCATATCATCATCAACATCATAATCATAAACACCGTTAAACGGATCGTTCATTAAAACTTTTAACATTCATTTAAGTCATACATTATTATCTAAATCTGTGTTACCCTTCGTTCCGTCATTTAGTATGGTATTGCCCCTAAGGCTAACTGCACGAAGACCGACAGTACCATACATTCCGTCAATTCCCTTTTTGGTATTGCCCCCAAGGCTAACTGCGCGAGGACCGACAATACCCATTCAGTTGCCCTTATGGCTCTCATGTCCATAAACCGACAACTTCCATCGACGGCCACGGCTCACGGCCAATGACACCGTCGGATCATAATTTAACCTTACATGGGGTCACGTTAACCCCTGAGTAACCGTCGTTACTCCCTTTACCAGTTGTACAACATCATAACCATTGGCATGCCACAAAGACATGCCCATGTTGTTCTTGTGACAACTATGGCTCGCTATCCATAATCTACCACAAGGCTGGGAATCTCATTCCCAGACTTCATTCGTCAATTCCATTCATTCGACAGATTAGATTTGTAATGACTTCTTTAAAACCTTTACCTCTTTCTCTTCTCATTAAACATTTCCTCATTTAAACCGTTCATAAAGCATTCGTAACCCTTTTTGGCAAAAACATTTCAAAACCTTTCCTTTCGTAAACATCGTTTCAACATTTCAAAACCTTTCCTTTCGTTAAAACATCATTTCGTTAAACATCATTTCGTTAAAACATCATTTCGTTAAACATCATTTCGTTAAACATCGTTTCGTTAAACATCATTTCGTAAGTATGCACACCAGCCCAAAAACATTAACAAAACATTTAAAAGAGGGCTCTAGAACTCACCTGATATGCTAATATGGGTTGTCCTAAACGAAGGTCCGAAAACGTCACTTTCGATCTGAATTGATTAGTTAAATACACATCAGACCAATCCCGACTCTAACGGCTTAACCATTCTAACATACTGACTTCACTTAATCAGTTCTGATGTCTGCGCACTTAGCAAGTGCGCAGACTCTGCTTCCTGCGCACTTAGCAAGTGCGCAGACTTCCCTTCCTGCGCACTTAGCAAGTGCGCAGGTTCCTCTTCCTGCGCACTTAGCAAGTGCGCAGGTCCCTCCTCCTGCGCACTTAGCAAGTGCGCAGGACCTGCTCCGTGCGCACTTAGCAAGTGCGCACGACCTGTTCTTCGCGAAAACCCTAACTTTCGCATTCGGGTCTGATCATGTCAAGATCCCGAACCTGTTGCATTCAAAACGTTCGTTTTCCATTAAGGAACTTAAATCTATACTCATCTTCCAGTTTCATCCGTTCAAACATAACCTTTTTACCCAAAACCCGAAAAACCCAAAAACG
Source organism: Smallanthus sonchifolius (assembly GCA_023525975.1). Lineage (NCBI taxonomy): Eukaryota > Viridiplantae > Streptophyta > Magnoliopsida > Asterales > Asteraceae > Smallanthus > Smallanthus sonchifolius. Next base: position 53,215,351 of record CM042028.1, read on the forward strand.
AACAGAAACTCAGATTTAGGTCGGATCGTTACCTGAATCGAGCTTCTGATCCGGAGGTTCTTCTCACGAGTTATGGAGCAACACACTTCTCAAATCTCGGGTCGATCCGACAACTTTCTCTCTCTACGGTTTCTCTCTCTAGAAGTTGCAAATGAGAGAAATGGGTTGTGACCTTGGCTATTTATAGGGGAGGCTCCCCTCCTAGCCCATCCGACCCGACCCGACATGCCTCGTTCGTTTATTCCGTTATTATATTTGTCGTTTTATTTTTGGGATGTTACAAGTCTACCCCCTTTACAATAGGTTTCGTCCCCGAAACCTATCATAAGTCAAATAGATGAGGGTACGACTCCCTCATTTCCTTCTCCGATTCCCAAGTGGCTTCCGATCCCTTTCGATGTTTCCATTGGACTTTAACCAATTGGATAACCTTATTACGCAAACGTTTCTCCTTCCGATCAAGGATGGCCACGGGTTCTTTGATGTAATTAAGGTTGTTGTCGACCTCGATGTCAGTAAGTGGTACGTGAGCCGATTCATCCGCCAAACACTTTCGCAAGTGTGATACATGGAAAGTAGGATGAATCCCACTTAACTCATCGGGCAACTCCAACCGATAAGCGACTTCACCAACCCGTGCCATTATCCTGAATGGTCCGACAAACCTCGGACTTAACTTTCCTCTCTTCCTGAATCGTATGATTCCCTTCCAGGGCGACACTTTCAACATTACTCTGTCCCCAACATCAAACTCGATAGGCCTTCGTCGTCTATCCGCATAGGACTTCTGACGATCTTGTGCGGCCTTCATTCGCGCTTTGATCTGATCAAACCTTTCCGACGTCTCTCTTACGACTTCGAGACTTCCTAATTCTTTCTGTCCAATCTCACCCCAACAAACCGGGGTCCTACATCTTCTCCCATACAACATTTCGTAAGGCGGCATGCCTATCGTCGTGTGATGACTATTGTTGTAGGAGAATTCAGCTAACGGCAGATGGCTGTCCCAACTGCCATCGAAGTCGATAATACAAGCACGGAGCATATCCTCCAATGTCTGAATGGTCCTTTCGGACTGACCATCCGTTTGTGGGTGGTATGCTGTGCTGATATTGAGCCTCGTGCCCATCGCCTCATGAAATCTTTTCCAGAACCTCGATGTGAATCGTGTGTCCCGGTCAGATACGATCGTCAAAGGCATCCCATGCCGTGCTACTACTTCGTTGATAAACACTTCAGCTAACCTTTCCGACGAGAACGCCTCGCGAATAGGTAGGAAATGAGCACTCTTCGTTAATCGGTCCACAATTACCCAAATGGCGTCATGACCTTTAGCTGTGCGGGGTAGCTTGGTTATGAAGTCCATGGTAATGTGTTCCTACTTCCATTCTGGTATGTCAAGTGGTTGAATCTTTCCATACGGTTTCTGGTGTTCAGCCTTTACTTGCGAGCAAGTCAAGCACTTGCTTACATACTTCGTCACATCACATTTCATTCCAGGCCACCAGTAGTCCTTCTTCAGGTCTTGGTACATTTTGTTGGCACCAGGATGGATAGAGTAACGAGACTTATGAGCCTCATCCAAGATTTTGGTTCTAAGCTCGCCACCCATGGGTATCCATACCCGTCCATAACGCGTTCTAACACCGAGGGTGTTATATTCCAACCTGTCCTGTTGGCCAACCATCCTTTCCTTCTTTATATTTTCTTCTTTAAGTGCCTCATCTTGAGCCCTTTCGATTTCTCTCATCACATCCGATGTTACCACCAACTGGCAAGCTTTCACTCTAATAGGAGTAGGCACATCCTTTCGGCTTAGAGCGTCAGCCACCACGTTTGCCTTTCCAGGGTGGTACATTATTTCACAGTCATAGTCCTTCAGGAGTTCCAACCATCTCCTCTGCCTCATATTAAGCTCCTTTTGTTCGAAGAAGTACTTCAAACTTTTGTGGTCGGAGTAAATAGTAAACTTCACCCCGTAAAGGTAGTGCCTCCATATTTTCAATGCAAATACAACAGCAGCAAGTTCCAAATCATGAGTCGGATAGTTGACTTCGTGAACTTTCAACTGCCGCGACGCATATGCAATCACTCTCCCGTTGACAGATTCCCGTTGATAGATTCTTATGTAGTCTTGACTATGCCTCTCTCGTTCTTGATAGACGCTATCTTTTTCAGCATCGTACATCCCTAGTCGGTCTTTCACATCTAACCGTTAGGGTTCTTATATCGTCATTCTATGTGAAATGTCCTATCAAACTCGGAGTCATCCACAGAAGACTCCATGGCCATAATTTCAACTCCTCGTTAAGGTTATCCACCTTGCCATCTGGACGGTTACTATCGATTGTCTTTCGACAATTTGGATTATTGTGTATACCTCATAAGCTGTCCATGGTGCATTCGTCCTTGAAGGACCATACCATGTCGTTCTCGAAGGAATCATACCATCCCGAATGATTCCTACTATCAAGTTCTTGAAGGTACCGTACCATCTCATTCCTGAAGGAATCACATCGTCTCGTTCCCTAAGGAACCATATCGCTTCATTCCAGAAGGAACCGTATCGCTTCGTCCCCGTAGGAACCGTATCGCTTCGTTCCCGTAGGAACCGTATCGCTTCGTTCCCGTAGGAACCGTATCGCTTCGTTCCCGTAGGAACCGTATCAGGTATCCCCCAAACATATGAGGTATCCCTTATTACACTCAACTTGTCGGGAAGGTATTCATTCAGATGGAACACTAGTCGCTCGAACTTTTCATTCATATTTTCACACACAATCTCCTTCTAGTCTTTAATTCAAGCGTACTTGTCAGGTTTTACGTTTCACCTCGTTAGTTCATTGAACACCATTCTTCCTACATATCACTGGATGGTCTTAGGGATTGGCATCCCATCTGACCGACAATATATATTCTCTAGCTACTCGTTTCCATTAGCCTTTTCTGCATGCATTTCTTCTAAAGTCACATTCGTTGGTCTTACTATGGATAAATGACACGTGCGGTGACACTTGTACTTTCATTTCCTTTCTAGTTTCAGTGGGTCCCTCAACGGCTTTCCAATTCTAACAACACTCGCAGTTGTTGATTTGACTTAGACATAGTAGAGCGTTCTCTGAGTCGCCTTGAATCTCTTCTTAGTGCACATGCCTTACTTCACATTGTTGGTCAAAACTTGTCCTTCACATTCATTCTAGACAAACAATCCTTGGGTCGGATCTGGTTTCTATTTTCCCGTTTCAGCAGATACTCTTATTAGTTGTCTTGGATTGTCTTCTACATGGAAAGATGCCATTTATGCATTCATGCACTCATATATCCTTTGGACATACACTTGTGTGGTTATTTCCTTCATGCTCATGCATACTTCAACAGTAGACCGATTCTTATTCACCATAACGTTTTTGTGCTAAGCGTAGTCCACCCTAGCTCCTTGGCATCCTTCATACGTACGCTCGTATGACTTAGGTAAACCGAAGTTTCATTCCTCCTCATCTTGTCCGTGGCTCGTACTCGTTGACATCCTTCACCTCTGTAAGGTATACCATCTCTGACATCGTTACTATCACTAATGATGTTCATCAATCTCTTTAAATCGCTACTCGGGTGACTAACATCTCGTAGTCGTGGTTGAATAATTGGATCAACTCTGATACGTAAGCATTAATCAACACCATAAAATTCGCTATCATGCACGTGCACCTATAAATTCACAATTTCGCGGATCCAAACGAAATTGCCAATTTACCTTACTCGAGCATTCTAGTTCCTCTTATAACACTTCATAATACTCGTGTCTCTTCAAAGTTGAGATTTTGTCCCGGTATTCTCCTCGACACTTCTTACCACTTCCGCGCTAAGTCAACACAACAGAGGACATCTCGCATCACACTCGTACGGTCTCATGCACACTACCTTCCGGTTCCGCAAAAACACTTGCCTCTTTACTATAAACTTGGTGGGCGGGATTCCTACCGTGTCATCCGGTACGACCCCCCCCCCCCCCACCACGCCTTCCACCTATTCTACCCTCCATTTCGTTCTAAAAGACAAGGAATCTAATGTTATCACGCTAGTTAACAAATAAAATTCAACAAGTACTGTAAGATGTTAATATACACTGGCCATCTGTAATTAACCATTACACTACCTTTCGATTTCTATTTGACCACCTTTGTGATTCCATCAGAACACAAGTCCTTACTTAACCCTTTCTAAGGCATACTATATACGTAATATATATATTACCTTCATACCTGATGCTTTGGCTCGAGTTACCCGTACTGGCATCCGCTTTCGGTCCCATTCAAAGTTTAAGTTCAGACACTGGGAGTGTCCGAATCTCTCAAACTATTGCTCTGATACCAACTTGTGAGGGCCCCAAACCCGGGAGGCCTCACTCGTTGGATTTACTCATTCACAAACAGTTCTTAAACATGAGTATCAAATAATGCAGCGGAATCATTCATTCAACATAACTAAAAACTTGTTCATACATGCGGAAGCGTACATTGTCAATTACATAAACTTAACATAAACAACTCATAACGGGATGCCAGTCTTCATGATTGACCGGGTAACTCTTCTCGCTTGCCAAGCATCACCGTCCATCGTCCATACCTGCCTTAACCTGAATGTGCATACTAAAAAGGTCAGCTACGCTGGTGAGTTCTAGCATTTCATAAAAATTTTAACATCAACATTTGCCAAAAACATATCATTCATTCATTAGTAAAACCTTTTACAAAAGCATGTAATAATAACATCTTTAAAAAGGTTTCGTACCCATATCATCATCAACATCATAATCATAAACACCGTTAAACGGATCGTTCATTAAAACTTTTAACATTCATTTAAGTCATACATTATTATCTAAATCTGTGTTACCCTTCGTTCCGTCATTTAGTATGGTATTGCCCCTAAGGCTAACTGCACGAAGACCGACAGTACCATACATTCCGTCAATTCCCTTTTTGGTATTGCCCCCAAGGCTAACTGCGCGAGGACCGACAATACCCATTCAGTTGCCCTTATGGCTCTCATGTCCATAAACCGACAACTTCCATCGACGGCCACGGCTCACGGCCAATGACACCGTCGGATCATAATTTAACCTTACATGGGGTCACGTTAACCCCTGAGTAACCGTCGTTACTCCCTTTACCAGTTGTACAACATCATAACCATTGGCATGCCACAAAGACATGCCCATGTTGTTCTTGTGACAACTATGGCTCGCTATCCATAATCTACCACAAGGCTGGGAATCTCATTCCCAGACTTCATTCGTCAATTCCATTCATTCGACAGATTAGATTTGTAATGACTTCTTTAAAACCTTTACCTCTTTCTCTTCTCATTAAACATTTCCTCATTTAAACCGTTCATAAAGCATTCGTAACCCTTTTTGGCAAAAACATTTCAAAACCTTTCCTTTCGTAAACATCGTTTCAACATTTCAAAACCTTTCCTTTCGTTAAAACATCATTTCGTTAAACATCATTTCGTTAAAACATCATTTCGTTAAACATCATTTCGTTAAACATCGTTTCGTTAAACATCATTTCGTAAGTATGCACACCAGCCCAAAAACATTAACAAAACATTTAAAAGAGGGCTCTAGAACTCACCTGATATGCTAATATGGGTTGTCCTAAACGAAGGTCCGAAAACGTCACTTTCGATCTGAATTGATTAGTTAAATACACATCAGACCAATCCCGACTCTAACGGCTTAACCATTCTAACATACTGACTTCACTTAATCAGTTCTGATGTCTGCGCACTTAGCAAGTGCGCAGACTCTGCTTCCTGCGCACTTAGCAAGTGCGCAGACTCTGCTTCCTGCGCACTTAGCAAGTGCGCAGGTTCCTCTTCCTGCGCACTTAGCAAGTGCGCAGGTCCCTCCTCCTGCGCACTTAGCAAGTGCGCAGGACCTGCTCCGTGCGCACTTAGCAAGTGCGCACGACCTGTTCTTCGCGAAAACCCTAACTTTCGCATTCGGGTCTGATCATGTCAAGATCCCGAACCTGTTGCATTCAAAACGTTCGTTTTCCATTAAGGAACTTAAATCTATACTCATCTTCCAGTTTCATCCGTTCAAACATAACCTTTTTACCCAAAACCCGAAAAACCCAAAAACGAACAGAAACTCAGATTTAGGTCGGATCGTTACCTGAATCGAGCTTCTGATCCGGAGGTTCTTCTCACGAGTTATGGAGCAACACACTTCTCAAATCTCGGGTCGATCCGACAACTTTCTCTCTCTACGGTTTCTCTCTCTAGAAGTTGCAAATGAGAGAAATGGGTTGTGACCTTGGCTATTTATAGGGGAGGCTCCCCTCCTAGCCCATCCGACCCGACCCGACATGCCTCGTTCGTTTATTCCGTTATTATATCTGTCGTTTTATTTTTGGGATGTTACAGATACTTTATGACAACGTTGGTATTATTGCTCAAGGGAAAGAATTAAGGTCACATCATAGCACCAAGCACATTCTTGAGTATTCTCTCTTACAATAATGATTGCCATGTTTTATGTTAGCCCGTTTAAATCGATGTATAACTTGATTATTCTAAATTGTTCATAGTCGGTTGGTTGATTTTTGTAGAGAAGAAATTAGGCAAAGTGTTGCGTCCAATTTCAAATATGAAGAGTAAATATAGATTTGACAAGCTTTCAAAATTACTTCATAAGGAAAAAAAAAGATAGAAAGATCAGGAAATCTCCTATATCAAGGTTCGACGATATACAGTGGCGGAGCTTGAAAATTTTCGCAGGGGGGCCGGGAATTTTTTTTCATATAGGGGGGCCGGAACTATAAAATTTTCGGCCGAATACATATAAATTAACACTATTGAGCGAAAAATCGAGCGAATACGTATATATTAACACTTCTGAGAGAAAAAACGTGGGCCCTTTATATCCTCCGCCCCTGACGATATAAGTAGTTTGAAAATTATAGTATATTTGTATCCTCTGATCTGAGATACATAGTGGGACTTGATTATATGGAACGTTGTTCTTTGACATGATTTAACATTGTTCTTTCTCCATGGGTCATTATTGGGTACCATGTGAGGTATAGTGAGAAGCATATGTAGTTAAAACGGATATGTTCCCTTATCCTATAAGAGACTCACATCTCCTAACCCTCGTTGATTCAAACTAATGGAAATGCACGGTCATGTCTAATCGATATTTGATTTGTCATTTTGAATCTCGGTCGGGAAACAGAATAGTTGAACATTATATGATATTGTTTTTTAGCCATGTTTCATGTTCAATGTGATCTCTATTACCGAAAGGATAATTGGTAATTTACCATATACGAATACCTTGAAGCATGAGTACTTAAATAGGAAGGCAGGACTTTAAGTCTTTTGTCAATGGGGATAGGGAAATGTTGTTAGACGTCCATCACTATCTATATTAATATATATTGAATCTTGTGCAAGTGGAAAATTGTTAGATCTATATGCCTAACACACACTATATAACAACATTTATATTGACATATGCTTCTATAGGGTCATACACTAAGCAACTTTATCAAGTAGATATTCAAACGTGTTTTAAATGTAAACCACCCCGTCAAGATTATATGTATTATTATTTAGTGAAATCGTGAATACAAATTATTTGAATATCAAATATTCATTGTTATTATTTAGTGAAATAATAATAACTAGTTTTTACCCTCCGCGCTTCGCGGCGGGAGCTTGATCGTTATTGGTATGACTCGTTTGCATGGATAAAACTTACATCTAATCGCAGACTCATTATAGCGTACGATACCAAATAAACACTCGAATTTGAATACAACCCCGTCTTCAATAAAATATAAACCAAACCGTTGATAAAAGTTTTTTTTAGAAAAACTGCGTATTTTGTTATTTAAAAAAACTTAACAAACGAATGTTATCATAGAAAACGGTGTCATGCCCATCTTTATTAAAATTTAAATGAAAACGTAGACGCAACGGTAAAAATAATGTTAATAAAAAAGAAACATAAAACTGAATAATAAAAAAGGGAAAAAAGAATAAAAAAATTACCCGTTCGAGTCGTCGAAAACCATAAAACGAATACCGATACGGGTTCGGATAATACCAATATGGATAATGATTTTGTTCGCCCATAATAGGTTCGGCTCGTCACGGTACGACAACGGTAACGGCACTCGCTATAGGCAACGATAAAAAAATGTCTCGATTTTGAATATAACTCCGTTTTAAAAAAAAAATTATATCGGAACGTTGACAAAAAAACTAAAAACAGCTACGCACTCTGTATTTTGAAAAAAGATAACGAACAAAAGTTATTAAAAAAAATAAAATTAATAGAAAATAAAACGGACTAAAAACGTATATTATATATATATATATTATAAGGGTTAAAATTAAAAATGTAAAAAATAAAAATATTAATTGAACGAATCAAAATGTGCCATGCAGATGGCACTATTCCTTCGCATGGCAAATTATAGTTAGTTAATGTTTGATATATAATGTTATCAAGAGTAGAAAAATCTTATTTACATTGAATATGTATCTATAGAGTAGAGAAATTAATACTATCTTAAATAGCAATGTCGGTGAGGTTTTTCACCAACACCCCTAGCTCTCATCTTTAGAATAATGTCAAAACTAGTCATTGACTTTGTAAATGATCACTTTAACCCCCTTAAGTTTCTAAAATTTTAATTTTACCTCCTGTAGTATATATAATCTGATTTTTCCTCAATAATTTTTGTTCGTTAATAAAAAAACAAAAATAATTTGTGGTTGTGTTTAATTCTGTTAAAAATGGAGTTGTATTCAAAGTAAGGTATTTTTTAGGTAGTGTGCGTTATAACGTGCTGGAACTATGAAGAATGAGACCGACATCGACTGAAGAACATAAGTACCGTTATATAACTGTCTTTTATCTATGTTTAAATCTCCACAACCGAGTCGCCGTAACTTCATACATTTCTTTTATCTACTTAACGGTGCTTCTTTTCGTGCTTAGCTACGTTAATGTCACCGCCTCAACCGTTTAAGATCTGTCTCCAAACGCGGAGCGCGGACACAAGTTTCTCATCTTATTTATATTGAATGATTTATTTCAACGTATAATGTCCACATATTGAGATAGAATAATAATAATAATAATAAAAATAATAATAATAATTATTATTATTATTATTGTTGTTATTATTATTATTATTTTGAAGACATAATATATATAGGAAGTTTTAAATACAAAGTCCTTATTTCGTACGAAGCGTACGGAAGATTATGGATCATTGATCTAGAAAATCAAGGGTTAAGATCAAGTGTGCTTCTTTTTAAGCATAAGGGTAAAATTGGAATAGCCTACCTTTGTTAACTTTTTTCAAGTTCCCCCATTTTCTAAAACACGTATAACTTTTCTACATGACGTTATTTTAAAAAAAATTACACCATAATATTCTCTTTAATTTACGTATAGTTTTGTTATACTTTTATTTAAAAAAAATCTACTTTTAAAAAAATGTCGATATGTTGTGCGTATAACATGCGTGATTATGGTCATGCATTATTATAAAACATGCGTGATTATGCATATAACATACGTGATTATGGTCGTGCATTATTATAAAACATACGTGATTATGGTCATGCGTTATTATAAAACATGCGTAATTATCATTTTAAACATGCGTTATTATAAAACATCCGTAATTATTATGACGCGGGCGGATACACCCCTCTCCCACTGAACACGTATCGCATGTTGGCGTCTTCGTACGATAAAAACCCTTTGTACAATAACCGTCCTATATATATATATATATATATATTATTAACATAATTTTATGATCATGATTTATTGTAAGTTCTCTTATGATTTTTTAACATGTTACAGGTCTATGCTTATGGGATGATTATAGAATATTATTAGATGATCACAAAACTTATAGTTACACTTTGGTTAAATGTAAGCATAGTCAGTGTAAGAAACAAAACTTCATAGTCAAAGGATTATCATAAGGTTTTATTCTATAATGACTATAATTAAATGATCCAACTCATATTTTTTCTTAAAACAAAAACTTAGCTTTAATATATAAAAGATAACAAATTCTGATGACCAGGGTTCAATAAATCCTCTTGATCCGCCCTAGTATAATATAAGAGTGAAAATAGTAGTACAAAATAAATCATAAAATACTCATAAAAGGACGGTGTACAAAAGTTTGAATAAACAATCCACACCCCTTGATTTAAGTCATACCTCTCTTTGAGGAGGTGGGAAATTATTTATCAATTGTTTATTTGATACTTTTGTATTTAGAAAATATTTGGTTGTATAAGGTCTTAAGAAAATCTAGTATTATATTGTTCTTTACATGTTTTTTCTAGACTTTCTTTATCCTTTTTTTCCCGTCATTTTGTTCTCCTTTTGAATGCATGCACAACGGCTAAAAATGACAAAATTATTGCTGAGAACTCTCCTAAGAAGGACATAAAAGGGAGAAAGAGAACAACTTGTAAGTTACTAAAGGTGTTGGTTAGTTATTCTTGTGTTCTTGAGTGCATTTTTTTAGTGAAGTTCATACACTTGAAAACTCTTTTAGTAGTGGGTTAGAAGACTTCTTGAATCATACTACTCATCTTGACATGAGGAGGTTGATTGACTAGCACCATCTTGAGTTTTCGTTACTTTGGTGTGCATACTTTTGGAGGAAGGCACCCGGTTCCTTTCATCACACATTAACGGTCTACAACTTCCCTACAAATGTTGTGGCTTTTAACATTCTATGGATGTTTTTATTTGAATTTCTTTCTACTTGCAATTAAATCCATGGTTAGAAATCTCTAAAAGATTTCCAAATTATTGTATGTTTTTGCTTTCGTTGACAAATAAACTTTAAAACCGATATAAAAATCTCAACATTGACACTGAAGAGCCGACCGCCTAGAAGATGTACATGAGAATGCATTAATAAGAATTCATTGTAGATACGCAAGTGTAAGGTGGTACATAACTACAATTCACGTCGAAAATGAATTTAATCAAACGTCTAATGTAATAAAGTTGGATACACGAGTTAAAATGGTTACATAACCATGATGTCACGTAACTCTTGGCTTTATACATCATACCCAAAAAAAAATACTAATTTTAGATTTTCTTTGATTTAAATATGAAACAAGGACTAAATCTGCCATTGAGAAGCAATCTGATGACTGTTTTTGTAATTTATGATTTTTAAATAGGGGAAGAAGAATAAGAACAACTTCTTTACCCGAAGCAGATTAGGGGAAGAATCGAAGCAGATTGTGGTTAGTATTGTTGATTAAAGGTCAGTTTTCATTCTGGTTTCGATTATATCTTCGCATATTCATTCCTTTTCGTACATCAATCTCTCTGTGTAGGTGTGGTTAGGGTTTCATACAGTAAAGTGAACCCTAGTATCACGGATTTTGTTTTCCTGATTTAATTTAGGTTTATGGAAAGGCTTGTAATCAACGGTGAATTCAATACTCAGTTCATTCGAAATTTTGAACCGAATTAAAGTATTAAACAAACCTAACTATGTTTAGGAACTTTTGGTTCTGTAAAGTTCATAGATTTATCATTTAGAGTATAGCCAGACAATTCTCATCACTTGTAACACCCCCAAGGCTCTCGGATTCGAATTCGGTTTGATTTAGGGTAAAATTTTGATATCGAAATTACGCCCATCGCATCATTACAGTTACACCTTTTTAGTGGTCTCTATATTATAGGTTTACTCATTCACCTGTTACCATTGTTTGAATGAGTCCATGTTATGGTGTTTATTTGGGTACATGAAACGGTTGACAAAACGTAGATTAGTTCACTTGAGTTGCGTATCTACGACTCTTAAGTCAGCAACTGTAATATTCTTGGGACAGATGGGGTACATTGTTGTCTATGAGCATCACTGTAAGTATGTTTTTGTTCTTGTTGAATAAAATATTTGCATTGAAAAGTACTAACAGAAGTTACATTAATGGGGAAGAGACCGTCTGTTAGAATTAGTTCAGGGATGATTTTTGTAATTTACACTAAACTAAAGGTTCATTTAGGAAAAGGCATATGTACACGTGTTAGCCAATTAAGCTAAAGCCATACATACAATCTTTTGTATCTTGTGGGTTCACTCTCAAAATATAATTTTGTATCTAAAGGCATATGTACACGTGTTAGCCAATTAAGCTAAAGCCATACATTCAATCTTTTGTATCTTGTGGGTTCACTCTCAAAATATAATTTTTATCATAGTAATTGGCCAATTTCAGTGTTATCTATATGTATCATATTAATATGTAAGTGGAATGTAAGCATGTTTCTTGTTATACCTTATCTTGTGATATTCCTTCCATTATTTTTTTTTGTTTGTGCAAGTCAGGCTGGCTAATTAAAAATTATCTTTTGTTAGGGGTTAAAAATGAGACAAGGTGGGCAGTATGTTGATTCTGGTGGGAATGCATACGAAATGCAACATATGTCTGGTCAGAGAATGGAGCAAAAATCCAATAACTACCAAGGAGGGCATCTTAAATCTGAGAATGACAAGTCATATGGGGCGTTAAAAGGGGAGGGAGATGGATCGTCACACATGTACAATGAAGGTATGCACTACCCTCTATTGTTCTCCTATCGCTACCCTGTTTTGTAGATCTCTGGTCCTAAACTAAACATTAGTCATGTGTAGGTGTGGCAAAATGAGCTGGTCGGTGGGTTTGGGTGATGGCTTTAATTTTTCATTAGCAATTAGTGTGTTAAATATTATGACAGTCATTTGAAGAATGATATGATTTTCAAAATAAAATGGTTTTGGGGACATTAAAAATGCATGTTGGGGCAACGTTCAACCCATTTCTTTTTTAGCTGATTTTTTTAACATGTTTGGCCCATTCAAGGTAAACATGAGCGAGTCGGCTTATTCATAAATTAACAGATTGAAGTGGCTTCTTCTAGTTGTATTTCACTTAAATTAGTGTGACTGCACGCGCATATATCCAAACATGTGGTACAATATATCTTGTAATTGTGTTTATCGTGGAATCGCTTCGGGTTCATGCAATTTAAGAACTATATGCCTAATCTATTTTTTTTTGTATTTATTAAATAGAATATATTAGTTATGATGTATTGTGTAGATAAGATTTATCGTCTGTCTTTACCATAACTAGAAGTTATGATTTGATTAGGTTTCCTTTGTAATTATGCACATTCTACTCCTATAAATAGTTGATTAATAATATAATACCTAGTTGGATTTCATTATTCTATATGATATCAGTGTCTTAGGGTTCTTGCCTTCTTCTTTTATCTCCCTTACTATCCCTCTTCGCTGCTACCGCCGCCAGATCTTGGTTGGTCGTTAGCCCTTTTCCCCCATCGTCCTCCTTGTTCTTCTCCCTCCCATCCTGCTTCGGGGACTCATTGTACATATATATAGATTAGATTTTGTTTTCTTTTGCCACCTCTGTGCAACCATGGTCGTAGCTCTTTCCGCCACAATTGCAACTCCTATAACCAGATGTTATATATCGGGTCACTGACTCGGTTCGACATCAACAACTCCACCGGCCCAGTTTGACATCAACAACTCTATCGGGCCAGTTCACAATTGGGTCAATAATAACATTGCTAATCCATGAACCGGAAGCCCATGACCCGTGGACACCCACCCATGCACACGTTGCATGTTTTCATTTGAATGGTTCTTTTAATTTCATGCATGTTTTCATTTGAATATTCTTTTTTAATTTCTTGCATGTATTTTTTTTAGCACATGTTAACCCATGTTTGTTTAACCTCCCCACTAAGTTTGTGTAAACTGTCACGACAGTTTCTTTTTCAAATTCTCCTATGTAATCATTTTCGAGGGAATCAAAAAGGGAGATGAGTTTATGATAAAAATTTCTTTGGTTCATTTTCTCAATGGATTTTGAGGTGAATTAATTATTCCATGCTAGTTCAAGTGTGGCAACTTGAATGGTGTTCTTGGAGTCTAGATTAGAGTCAAGTGGTGAATCTGTATCTTGATTCAAATTTAGAATTGCCCAACGAGTTGTTCAAGTGGTGTATATGTATCTTGTCGACCCGTTGCCTACCCGTTCTCTCCGAATTTCCAATTTCTATCCGTTACCGTACTCTGATTTCCTATCATTTGGTATCAGAGCCGAAGCGATCTGTTTCGACTCACTATCCTTCAAAATTCTCTACTTTGATTCGTTTACAGTTTCAAAAAAAAAAATCTATATATAATGTTCCTTACTTTTCTCATCAAATATGAATCTTACTAGTTCAGAGCCTCCAAAGAGTTCACTTCTGCCCAACATGATGAGGAGCCTCAGTACGATGAATACGGAATTGAGCCAGACGAAGACGAGTGCATGTTTGTGAGGCAAGCTCTTTACGGGATTATCGATCCAGACGATGCACCTACGGTTAAGAATTCGACTTCAAGAAAAGGTCCATCAAGAGCTACGGACGACTATGATGTTGCAGAAGTGCTTTTGAATGCACATGATAAAGATGAATTTGCAGATATAAAACAAGCCGAGGAACGAAATAGTCAGCACTTGGTTCTTGTCCAGTTCACACATAATCAATTTTGCAGGTCAGCTTTGCATGATTTTGAGGCCACAAAGAATGTCATCCAGGTTGATACCGAGTCACCCTTAACACCGGGTGTTAAGACAAGGGACCGTGACGACTCTTAGAAGCTTGCTCCATACGGTAATTATGGAGTTTTCGTTACTCTCAATGTGGTTGATTTACAACCCTATCACGATCCTAATGATGATATTCGAAGTTTGGGATCAAATTTTCTTCATGATGGAAATGAGGCCATCGATCAGGTTCATAGGTTGACCGGAACAATAAGCAACAGTGGTGCATCTAACTATCAATTCAACTTGATCAAGGTGGACGATAACGACTATGTTCCTCTGGACCGGAAACTATCATGCAAGCTCGAGGATGAAGATAATATTTCAAAGTTTGAGGACAAACTTTTTTTCAAAGAACGGGAGGATGTTATATATCGGGTCACCGACCCAGTTCGACATCAACAACTCCACCGGCCTAGTTTGACATCAACAACTCTATCGGCCCAATTCGCAATTGGGTCAATAGTAACATTGCCAATCCATGAACCGGAAGCCCATGACCTGTGGACACCCACCCATGCACACGTTGCATGTTTTCATTTGAATGGTTCTTTTAATTTCATGCATGTTTTCATTTGAATATTCTTTTTTAATTTCTTGCATGTATTTTTTTTAGCACATGTTAACCCATGTTTGTTTAACCTCCCCACTAAGTTTGTGTAAACTGTCACGACAGTTTCTTTTTCAAGTTCTCCTATGTAATCATTTTCGAGGGAATCAAAAAGGGAGATGAGTTTATGATAAAAATTTCTTTGGTTAATTTTCTCAATGGATTTTGAGGTGAATTAATTATTCCATGCTAGTTCAAGTGTGGCAACTTGAATGGTGTTCTTGGAGTCTAGATTAGAGTCAAGTGGTGAATCTATATCTTGATTCAAATTTAGAATTGCCCAACGAGTTGTTCAAGTGGTGTATCTGTATCTTGTCGACCCGTTGCCTACCCGTTCTATCCGAATTTCCAATTTCTATCCGTTACCGTACTCTGATTGCCTATCACCATATCTTACAATGGCTATTTCATGACAAGGACTCTTCCTTTTTTGTGTGGACTTGTTTTCTTTCTACTTGATGAGTTGTTGTCGTTAATTTGTTTATTTATGAACTTTGAATCTTGATAACCTTTGAAATTAGGGATTTCTTTAAAATTCACTTTTCAGTGATGTATGATAAATGATAAATTTCAATGTTTAGTATAATGATAAAACCAATTATCTAAATTCTCGTAACTACTGCGTGTATGGCTATTTTAGCTTCTAATGTTTGAGGAAAACTTAGAAGCAGAAATTGGATTTCAAATATAAGTTTGTAAAGTTTTTTTTATCTTTTAGTTTCTAGAACTCAGTTGGGTCATTATGTTATTAAGTATATAATTGGTTATATGTTGCTTTATCTAGGGCAAGGGGCTGATGCGTCTAGATCTTATTACCAAAGCCAGGGTCAAAGGTCTGACCAAAGATTATCCTCTGAGAAACAGGGTAATGATCTCAGATCTCTGCCTCATGAGGAAAATATGGAGATAGGTTATGAGGATAATGTTCCAGGCCAGACTTTTGAAGCTCTTGAGCAAAGATTTTATGATGACATATTGAAACTCACCAAAGAACAAAATGATGCAGAGGATGCTGAGAATGCACGCCACCGAGAGGTTTGCGCAATATATATTAATTATGTTCTCCTTGGTTTTTTGAGTGGTACTTAACATCAACTCTGTTTGCACACATGTATCGTCTAACCCTTAAAAGTTCACAATTAGAGGTGGCAATTTCTACACATTTACTTAGAATGGGATGACTTGGTTTTTTGTTTTATCGTAAACCGGTCAAATGAATTAAATAAAAAAGTTTTGCTGAAAAGGGAAGTGGTCAAATGGGTCAAAAGACCCGGTCTGTTTTTACGATTTTTGTAACACTAGCTATTTACAAATTTTTTTTTTGAGAAACTCTCAACCAGATACGTACTAAAATTATCCGATTTGGACCGACCTGGCCACTTCTCATCGTATGGAGGTAAAAGGTGTATTTTTGCTTCTTTTTTTTGGTAACCATGAGAACCCGTTAGGAAAAACTAACAGGGCCCATCGACATCAATGGTAAGTGCATCTTTACACTTGGCAGGTGGCTTTCAAGGGGTTAAGAAAACCAGCTTACCACGACGCCACCCCTTGAAGGTTGTTGGGCGAAATAAACGACTCAAAACATTACAAAGCCCCATATTGATGTTTGACTACTTTTCAAGATTGTCTAGCTGTAGCTGATTACATGAAAATTGTATGCAGAGAGTGAATGCAATAAACGCACAATACGAGGAACAGCTGGCAGCACTTAGAGCTATGCACACCAATCGTAGAGATGAATTCTTGAGACGGGAATCACATGCACGACAGCAGCAGTACCAGCAGGCGGCTGCAATGGAACACCACCAATACACCGCCAACCCCATGGGGTTCAATGACCCTCATCATGGTTACAGTGCTCCTGCTGGTGGAGAGTCACAAAGACCCTATAACAATAATAACAATGCCCCTCATGTTGATTCTTACAGGGACAGACCGCGGTTTGCTGGAAGGGATTCTCGGGACCCTGGGTTTGAGTCCAGAGGAGGGCAGTATCCTGGTGGTCGCGTCTATGGTTCTGGTTCGCGCTATTATTGATGCCTGTTTTCATCTTCATACTAGTTTGTTAGAATGTGGTTCTCTAAGGATTATCTTTAGCCTCTGTTCTGGAGGGTATGTTTTGAATGAGATGATGGAATAGTGTTTAGTTATTGTTATTTGTTTCAAATCAATTACTTTGTTTAAAATAAGTATGTTATCTAATGTCTTTCCACACCCTTAAAGGAAAATTGAGAGGCTCTGATATCATTTGTAGTGAAAATTTGAGTGACTCTGATATCATTTGTGGTGGTAACTTGGATATTTTGTGCGTTCAAGATTATTAACTTGATTAGGATCTATTAAATTTAATATTATATTAAAACTATTTAAAGATATTTTTATTAGCCACATGTTAAAATTATTAACAACCAAAAGAAGACATTTAAAATTTAACTAAAAACAGAAATTATCAGTGTTAAATGATCATAATTTTAACAATAAATATCAAGCATAACAGATTTTAATTAAGATTGAAGTTGTTTAAAGAGATTTTCTTATAAAAAAAATTTGAGTATAACATAACCATAAATATTTCAAACTTAAAAAATCATTGGACCAATGCTTACATGCTTATTTTCTTTTTTGACGATACTATCGGTTTACACCAAGTACTCTTACCATGGCATCTCAACGAAAACCTGTTCTAAACAGGCAACTCCTTTTTGCCTCCTTGAGCAATATTCAGAACAACCTGGTTTCGTTTCTTCTTTCCTATCTCCGGTGTATGGTTAAAAGTTATAGTTAGGGATTGGAGAGTTTCTTCTTAAGGGTAAATCTATATTTATATCTATACTATATAATAAATAAAAATCATTTATGCCACATGTTGCGTCCACATCTCTTCTCACCATTTTTTTCCCGCCTCTCTCTCTTATTAAATACATCTCTTTTTTTTAATAATGATTTATATTTAAAGAAAAATATTAATTATACTAATAAAATACATTTATTTTAAATTATCTCTTATTTTAAGAAACCTTAAAATTTAATTATGTAACTTTTGTTTTTAACTAAATAGTGATGTAAGTCAAATTATATTAAATGGAAATTAATATATTCAAACCGTGTAATATACGAGTTTTTAAAAATATAAACTTTTTATTACTAAGTATATAACATTACATTTTATTACACGGGTTTTTTAAAATACAAAATTTTTATTACTAAGTATATAATATTACATTTTATCAACCCGTGAAATACACGGGATTTTAACCTAGTATGTGAATATAAAAGAATACTTAAAAGGATTATAAGAAAAATGAAAGACTTTTATTTTATCATGATTTTACGAGATATAAGGGTAGAAACACTTGAAAATAAAAAATAGATCGAGTACAAAGAAGCTATTTTAAGGACCCAATGATCCTCTCTAGTCTCTCTTATTTCTTAATTCCGTTTCTGAAGATAAACTCCCAACTCTAATCATTATTCTTTTCAAGCCACATGTCATAATCACCAACCTCATGTGTCACTTATCATGTGGTGGTGTAGAGTCATAAATTTGTGATTGAGTTCTCTTTTTGGGACTTCGGCATATCTACATCTTCTCACCAACATTTGTCACAATTTTATGTTTGTCACCAACTTTGTCACCAATCTTACTCTAAGGTTCGGATTCTCGAGGATCTTCAATCAACGGATTCAACGAAGTGTTGAACCTGGCGAAAACAGACTCGACACGTGACTTGTAGGTAATAACAAAGAGGACGAGATACAATCAACTGTTAAACGATTCGTATATTAATAAAACCACTGAAAAACAGTACAAGATTGCTCAACAACTCGTCTAAACTGTCTAACTCGTCCCACTCTCTGACTATCTTAGTATGCTTACTTCATCCAGCAGCATACTTCATGCAGCAGCATACTTCAGACCCAGCAGCATACTTGAAGTATGCGGTCCCGGCAGCATACTTGAAGTATGCGGTCCAGGCCCACTGAATACTTTTGTCTTGGTTATAAATAGTTTATCTTGTAACAGTATTCAGGTTAGA
Organism: Smallanthus sonchifolius; assembly: GCA_023525975.1. NCBI lineage: Eukaryota > Viridiplantae > Streptophyta > Magnoliopsida > Asterales > Asteraceae > Smallanthus > Smallanthus sonchifolius. Next base: position 53,234,689 of record CM042028.1, read on the forward strand.
TGTGACATCCGGAAATTTCAGGTTAACTCCGTTAACTCAAACACGTTATCTCAAACAGTATTTATTCAAACACGATACTACGAACAGTTATGGATTCAAACTCAGTTACCTCAAACAGTCATACATGCATCACATTTAATTAGGATTGATTAGATGTGTCAGTTCGCACAAACACTCACGCATCGGTAAATTGTAGAATTACCGGATCACACACGAGTCGAACCCGGAACGTTGGTGATAATAAATTAATAATAATTCAAGCATTAAATAATTTATAATGAATATAAATGATGTGTTTTACGTGCTACGTGAATTATCTGTGAATTACGTGAACTTTCGTTTAAATCGCGTAGATTTACCGGACTGCTTATTTACCTGTTATTTTTATAAAGATTATATTTTTATAAAAATAATTAGTTGAAGGGTTTTAATTGTAAACTAGTTAAAGTTAGATTAAAAGCCCGTAATTACCCAAACCCGTTAGTAGAAGCCCGTACCAGTTGTATAAAAAGAATTTTATAAAAATTCTTCAACCTAATTCACTCTCTCTCTCTCATTCTCGCCGATCTCTCTCTTCTCTCTCACCCTACTCACGATTTTGACCTGCAACCAAGCAAAGATCTCTCATTCAAGCTTTAATCTTGGATCTAAACGCGTATTAGGATTCCTCTTTGCGTTTCTAACATCCACACGTAAGTTGTTTCACCCGATTTGAATTATTTTTTATTCTTACAACTAGATCAGACCCTAAATCCATCCAAACATGAGGATTTTCATAATAAAGTTGCAAGCTTGATAGAGTTTTTGATAATAATTGTTGATTTGTGTTGTTTTGTTAAACCCTAATGTATTATGATTGATTAATTGCTTGATGATGTAACCTGGTAATTACTACGATATAGAACAGTAGATAAAAGTCGAAAACTTTGATTAAAATCGTTGGATTTGCATGAGAAACGGCTAACCCTAAAACATTAAAAAGTTTGCTGTGATATCGTCCTCCCGCGTACCGCGAAGATCCATGGACAAGTCTTTCGCGTACCGCGAGAGACAATTTAGTCGGGCGAGTTTTTAAGACTCTCGCGTGTCGCGAAGGATTCCCTCTCCTTCTTCGCGTACCGCGAAGACCCTTCCTTAACAGAAAGTTTATTTGGTTTTTTAGTTTTTCACCCGCTCACTCGTTTCGATTTCTATAGCTTATTGATAATGGTTTTGTATCTAATATGACATGATAACATGTGTAAACTTGCTAGATGATTATAAAACCCGCATGCTCATCCTAGGTTGCTAAAAATAGAAACTTTATCGGAACCGAGTCAAATGTGTTAAGTAGGATAGAATTGTTGCATGATGTGATGATTGCTATGTGCTACTTGAATTGAAACATACAAGCATACGATAACGATAATGTGAAACCCATACATGCTTACTATTTATGGAATCCTGCTATTAATGGAAACATGCTAGAACAAATAGGATTTGTTGCTAAGTTCTATCGCATGATCTATTGTGTGCTATGTGTTAGTATGCAACTCAAACATTAAATCATAAACGTGTCACCAACGGGTCGTCGTGTCGAACTTGAGTCAAACTTGCAAACTATTTTCTAAAACCTTAAACAACATTGCTTGGATATAAGGGTCTATATCGAACAACACGAACACGCACTTATAGACTACAGTTATAGGTGGCAGTTAGAAGTCCAACAGTTGCTTCTTAGCTTTCATACTTGCATTCACATACTCAGGTGAGTTTCATAGCCCCTACTTTTACTTATTTTCCTTTTTGGGGGAGAAAACATGCTTTCGAACATTTCAAACATTTTGGATTCTGTATTACTGTTTTACCGCTTGCGTACTGAAAGTGCACAAACATACCAAACAAGTCCTTACATCTCGAACCGTTAGTATTGGGGAATAGCGAGGGAATTTTGAGTAGTACTACTGGGTTTTGACAAAGCCCCACCCGAGTTAGTCGCACTAACTATGATTGGAGGTCAACGGGTGTAAAATTTGCCTAAACATTAGTCAGTGTTCGGTAGACATGGCTGGAGGCATTCAAACATTCAAACAGTCAGCTTCGGTCTCGAAACGCTTAAAGTAGCAATGCATTAGACTAGCTATCTATCGGTAAACAATAATTACACTATCTGGCAAACATCGGTTACATGGCAAACATTGAGCATGGGATGCTTACATTAAACATTTGGTTTTTACTTACATTACTCCATGAACTCACCAACCATTGTGTTGACACTTTTTAGCGTGTTTTTCTCAGGTCAATAAGGTATTCGAGCACGAGCATAGGACATGCATGGAGTCCATCTTTATCAAACATTGAACTTACTTTCTTTACTTTAAACTGCATGGTTTTGGGCGCCTTGTTTTGCGCAACTTACTTTACTTGCATTTGGTTTCTGTTTTACGCTTCCGCAACGTTTTCAAACTTGACTTTTGTTGACTCGTGACTATGAGCAGCATTAGTGTTTATTTACATTCATATAGTGGTCGTTCCGTGTAACTAATGACTGAGATCTTGGTGTGTCACCTTCCCAAAACGGTAAAACTCTGTTAGTGGAATTTGGGGGTGTGACATTAGACAAGTTGGACGACTAAGATAGTCAGAGAGTGGGACGAGTTAGACAGTTTAGACGAGTTGTTGAGCGATCTTGTACTGTTTTTCAGTGGTTTTATTAATATACGAATCGTTTAACAGTTGATTGTATCTCGTCCTCTTTGTTATTACCTACAAGTCACATGTCGAGTCTGTTTCCGCCAGGATCAACACGTCGTTGAATCCGTTGATTGAAGATCCTCGAGAATCCGGACCTTACACTTACATGTCACTTATCATGTGGTTCTGTTGAATCATAGACTTGTGATTGACTTCTCTTTTTTGAAACTTGTACGGACTTACATCTTCTCACCAACACTTGTCATGTTCACTATCGTTTATAAAGAATCTTGGCTCATTCAGCAACATTTGGAAAAACCTCGTTTCGTTTCATGTCTCCGATGTATGGTTAAAAGTTATAGTTAGGGATTGGAGAGTTCATTCTTAAGGGAAAAATATGTGAATATGAAAGAACAATTAAATGGTTTATAAGAAAAATGAAAGACTTTTATCTCATCAAGATTTTACGAGATACAAGAGTAGAAATACTTGAAAATAAAAATAGTTAGTACAAAGAAGTTATTTTAAATGCCTAATGATCCTCTCTAGTCTCTCTCTTAATTCTTATTTCCGTTTCTGAATATAAACTCTAACTCAAATCATTATTCTTTTCAAGCCACATGTTATAATGTCATAATCACCAACCTCACGTGTCACTTATCATGTGGTGGCGTAGAGTCATAAATTTATGACTGAGTTCCATTTTTGGAACTTCGACATATCCACATCTTCTCACCAACACTTCTCATAGTTTTATATTTGTCACCAACTTTGTTACCAATCTTACATGTATCTTGTGGTTCTGTTGAATCATAAACTTGTGATTGACTTCTCTTTTTTGAAACTTATGCGCACCTACATCTTCTCATCAACACTTGTCAGGTTCAATATCGTGTCTCAAGAATCTTGGCTCCTTCAGTAATATTCAGAACAACCTCGTTTCGTTTCATATCTTCGGTATATGGTTAAAAGTTATACTTACAGATTGAAGAGTTTCTTCTTAAGGGAAAAGTATAATGTGAATATGAAAGAACACTTAAAAAGGTTTATAAGAAAAATAAAAGACTTTTATCTCATTATGATTTTACGAGATACAAGAGTAGGAACAATTGAAAATAAAAATAGTTCGAGTGCAAAGAAGTTATTTTAAATACCTAATGATCATCTTGTTTGGATTCGTATACAATGTTTAAAACTTTTAACAATAAACGAAATAGTGGAAGCGCGTATATGAACCGAATCAGGCCATACCCTGATTCGCCCACCAGGGATCCAGATGCAAACCAAATAGAAACAATATCCAACCATAGGGTGTTCAAAAGAAACATACCTTTTCAAGTAAACAACTAACCAAGTTAGAAACACCTCGAGATCAACGAACCGGTCGCTAGATTTGACCACACGAAACAACCCAAAGCACCCGAACTCTTTCAGGTCTTGATCGTGATCCACCCATGGCAATAACCGGCTTCGGCCGGTGGTTCACACGATGACAAAAGAGCGTCGGAAGGCGGCGGCGACGTACGACGCGAGGCGGTAGCGGCTGCATGCACCGTCTGACGGCGATGGTAGGTGGTGGTTGGCTGGCAGCAGCGGTGGAGCAGGTGGCTTCGACGACGATATGTGAGAGAGAGAGAGAGAAAGAGAGAGATATTCAGGTTTATGAAATATGGTGTATTTGAATCATTAACCATACATCTCTGTGGTTTATTTGAAATTTAAATTTTGTAATTATCAACAACTTTGTTAATATATTTGAATTTCATAATTGTCATATAATTATTTAACTGATTAATATTGTAATTATCAACTAGCTTGAATTATTAAATAATTAATTATTATCATCAACAATTTGATAATTAATTAATTAACTTGTAATCAAATTACTATTAATTAATTAAAATCCGCCATTGGGGTTGGTGGCCCAGTGGTAGAGGAAAATTCTCTAGGAACACTAGGGCTGAGCATTTCGGGTTTCTCGGGTCAATTAGGGTAACCTGATACCGATCCCGAATTTCTATAAAAGTATTACCCGGATACCATCCCTAGGTCACACAGTCGGCAAAGGGTTTCGGTCGGGAATGAACGACCGGGAAATAGGGCATTCCTGATACCGTAAAACTAGACTGAATCTGATTCTTATCGGTTAATAAAATGGCTGATGGTTCTTGGTATGAGTGTTAATACTTGTTTTTTCTATTTTGTTGGTGTGCTTGTGTGAAAATATGAGGGTCTTTTTCTCTTTTTTTAGCAAAAAAATACAGTTAATTAGTGATTTTTTTTTAAAATAAAACTTAAAAGTTTTCGAATTGAATATTCTTTGACTTTTCTTATTCAATTGTGCATGAGAGTTAAAACTTTACAAAGATATCATGCTAGGTTATGATTCTTCTGTCATATTGCAGTAAAATATAATGGATTTTTATTAATTTTTAAACATATCGGGTCGGTAATATTTTCTCGGTTTCATAGGGAATTACCCGATCCCGATCCCGAATTTTTATGGAAACAGTGACTGAATCCCGAAATATGTTATGCAAATCGGCTCGGTATCGGGAATTTTCCGGGTCGGTCTTCGGTGATTTTCGGGTATTCCCGATCTGTGCTCACCCCTAAGGAATACCAAGATTTGAGGAGGTCATGTGTTCAAGTCCCACTCCCACATGAATAAAGAAATTTGCCTTTCAAAAAAAAAAAAAAATTAAAACCCCATTTAATAATTTCATAAATTATATATCTATATAGCCCCCTTTTTCGTATTAGAATATTTAACTAACATAAATATTTATTTTGTTCGTTGCTCGAGGTGTAATTATTTGGATTGTACTTTATTAGCAGTGTTGTCAAATGTATTTACTCGGGCATATATATCCAACAGACTCCCACTTGCACGAGTCTCGATCATAATTCAACACAGACAGTGGTGGACATCTAGCTATGTCTCACTGACCCTAGCAAGGTATGACACTTTTCGAGCTGTCAACTATTCTTGATTGGTCAAAGTCACTTAACTTAACTATTCGCGATTACCACGGTTATCTGTCAGTTATCCTTTCTGTAATAGACATCTCATTGAACATGAGACGTGGATCTACATTTCATTCTTATATAGTGTTCAACTATTCTCTTTCTCTATCGAGATTTAAAGTGGTCTAACAAACTCTTAGTTTGAGCACGACCATGCATTAACACCAGTTTGAACCAAGAAGGGGCCAGAGATGTCAGCCTCTTACGTTAATGTCAGCCTCTTATGTTAGCAAGGGAACATATCTGATGTGCTCTAAATTAGTCATATATTTCATATCAATTGCGTCCCGATTATTGTCGATTTATGTGCATATTGATTAGATTTGTTGCTCATTTAGCTTAATTTGTATTATCAAGAAATATTTGGCTTAGAACAAGCAAACAAGCGAAAACACAAAGAAAATCGAAAAGAAATGCAACTCAGTAGCTGAGCACGGGCCGTGCCCAACCAGGCTCGCCCCCGTGCTCCATTCAGAAGGAAAAAGACAAAAACTTCCAGGTCAACACGGGGCCGTGCCCAACCTAACATGCCCCCGTGCTTAACCAAAAAGTACAATGTTCCTGCCCAAGGGCAACACAGGGTAGTGCCCAACCTAGCACGTACACGTGCCCAACAATTTCTGTAATACGTTCGCGACAAAAATTTTGTGGGTACGACGTGGTCCCGGCACGAGCCGTGCTCAACATTACAGACAGTATAAAAATGCCAATGCCTTGTCCATTGGAGAGTTCGAACTTTTGGAGGAAATACCTATATTTGGCATTCGGGAACCAGACATTTAAAGCCATTTGGAGGTCTTGGAAGGTCCATTCACAATCAAGAAGAAGTTCTAGAATCACCACACCATCTCAAGTTGAAGCTTTGGTTATATCCTTTGATATTGTTATGAATTGCATGCGTTATTGCTACTTGGTTGTAATGTGCGTTGTAATGTGCAAGCTTATTATGAGCTAAACATCTTTTATCATCCTAGTTTGATGAAGCTTTACTAATTTATGATGAACTTATGAATCTTGCCAAGTATTATGTTAATGTTATGATAATATTATGGTAATCTCTTGATGGATATGCATGCTTGAATGTTTGATGGAATAATTATTGGATTATAAATATGAAATCATATCATGTTGGAAAACTTATAAAGCTAGCATTTATTCATGATTTTTTATCTTCATATTTAATTTCATGGCTAAGTATTAGGAATGATCTTTGAAATCATAATTAATGAAATTAACATTTAAGCATGCATCCCGTTTACTCATGTTTGGAAAAACTACGATGATTATTATAAAATTTCTTTGACAAAGTTTATGTTTATTAAAATATTGATGGCTTATGATTTGCATGAATTTATCTTAGAATTTTATAAATCAAGAGAATATATAATCTTTATCTATTTAAACTAGCTTTAGGTGGATGTTTTGTATCTTTCTTAATAGCTATGGAGTTAGTCACCTTGATGAGAATCTAATTCAACGTCTTAAATGAACATTAACATAATTATAAAATTGCCATGCATATATTTCATCATGATTAGTAAAGTGGACTCCAAACTAGGATGATAGTTTGCTTTATCTTGTTATTTCAAGTATTTTAATCACGTGTTCTAAGTTGCTAATTGTTGTCACTCAAGTAAAATTTCCAAAACCAAAACAAAGAATCATTTTTACTTACTCTTCTTAATTAATCACAAGGATTAAGTAGTGAAAATGTGTCCACGGATTGATACTCGGTTCTTATCAACTCTATATTACCACTCAATAGGTACATTTGCCTTTTATGTGTGTGGTTTAGTTTAGGTGAAAACCAACTTTAAAACCCATATCTGTGTGAAAATATTTATTAAAAATATACATAGTTCACGCACATCAAGTTTTTGGCGTCGTTGCCGGGGATACGGTTATTTCAAGAACAATCCAAGTTTTCAAATAAGCCATTTGTATATACATACTCCTAAATATATTTATTCTGCTTTATTTTTATTTCTTTTACGCGTTTTAGTGTTTTCTTAGGTGATGTATGTCCACAACACCTGGTCCTGAGCTTGTTTCACCACTTTCGGAGCCCGAACGACATTTTCGTCACAGATTGCGGGAAAGGACATGAACAGTAGCTGAGACGATCGTGGGCGAGACTCTGGAAGATGGCGTACTACACCAAATCGTCCCTTGACGGTTATGAGTCTAGCGTATCCCAACCGGTGATTGTAGCCAACAATTTTGAGATAAATTCTAGCATCATTCCTCTAGCGGAGAACTCTGCGCAATTTCACGGTCTACAAGAGGAGGATCCAAATGCTCATATCGCGCGTTTCTTACGAATCTGTGCGACATTTAAAATCCATAAATGTTCAGATGATGTCGTTAGACTTAGGCTTTTTCCATTTTCACTTCATAGCCGAGCCATAGAATGGCTAGATGCACTGCCAGCTGGATCCATTACGACATGGGCCGAGATGGCCAAGCAGTTCCTGTTGAAATACTTTTCGCCCGATAAAACGGCCAAATTAAGATCTAGCATTACTGGTTTATGTCAAGACGATGATGAGTCACTGCACACAGCATGGGAGAGGTACGAAGGTCTCTTGAGAAGATGCCCTCATCACGGGCTTCATCTTTGGCTGCAATGCCAAACATTTTACGATGCTGTCTCGGGAGCACACAAACAAGCCGTCGATCAATGTGCTGCAGGAGACTTTGGGGGAGCCACCCCAACCGAGGCATTTCTAGCACCGGAAAAGGCCGCAAAAAGAGTTTTGCTTACAACCCTCTAAGAACCAAATAAGCTCAAAAGGATATTCACCATGTTGATTCCAACAGCCTAGTTGCAGCTCAGCTCGATGCACTTACCAAGAAGTTCGAGCAAATGCAAGTCGAGCTTAAGAAAGCACCCACAAACTTGCAAGAGTCAGCTATTTGTTCACATTCAAGCATTCGTTCCCCACGGCGTAAAACCGCCATCAACCACTTATGTTATGGTATGGAGCAAGCAACCTTTTCTTGATGCTTTTAGCTTTAGTTCTTGAGTGAATGAATGGAAAGACAACAGACCGATAGCCAATGCCGTTACCTGACAAAAGATGGCAAACCACACAAGACAAGTGAGTGTCAGCAAACCATGATGGTTGAAGAGGTGGATTACAGAGGAGGTCAAAACAATTCAAACAGAAACAATTACAACTCGAATTGGAGAAACAACTCAAACTTCAAGGAAGGAAACAACAACCAACAACCCCCTAGGTTCAATAAACGACCACCATTTCAGCAACAAAATCAACCTTTCCAACCAAAACAACAATATCAAGGTTCAAGAAACAACAACCAAGCAAGTGGAGAATCCAGCATGGAAAGTTTGTTACAGCAAATTTTAGCCAGCACACAAACTGTAAACAAGTTAGCCAAGCAACAGAACCCAAAAGCATGAGGTGGAAATGAGAAGTCATACAGCATCTCTACAAACCATTGAGAATCAAGTGGGACAGATGGCCCAACTGCTTTCTGAAAGACCATAGGGTAGTCTCCCCAATAACACTGTGGCTAACCCTAATGCACATGTAAAAGCTATCACTTTGAGAAATGGGAAAACCACTGAAGAATCAGTTCATGTACAACAGCCAATTGTTAAAGAAGAGATTCATGTTGTAATGCGCGAGAAGCAAGTTCTGGAAAGTAAAAAACAACCTAAGGAGCTAACACGGACATACGTACCACCAATCCCATATCCAGGTCGTCTGAAAAGGATAGGATGGAGGAGCAGTATGGCAAGTTTCCTGGACTTTTCAAACAATTTCACGTCAATCTACCATTCGTTGAAGCTCTCGCTCAAATGCCGAACTATGCAAAGTTTTTAAAGGGAGTCCTAACAAACAAGAAGAAGCTAGAAGAGTTGTCACATGTGATACTGAATGAAGAGTGCTCAGCAGTTCTGCAAAATAAGTTACCCACAAAGATAACTGATCCAAGGAGTTTTAATATTCCTTGTTTGATAGGAGATTTTTCTGTTAGCAATGCCCTGACCGACCTAGGAGCTAGTATAAATTTGATGCCTTATGCGGTCTTTGAAAAATTAGATCTAGGAGAACCAAAACCAACCCGAATGAGCATCCAGTTAGCTGACCGTTCCGTAAAGTACCACCAGAGCATTGTAGAAAACATGTTAGCAAAAATCGATATGTTTGTGTTTCCGGTAGATTTTGTCATCCTCGACATGGATGAAGATAAAAATGTGCCTCTCATCTTAGGACGACCATTCCTAGTCACCGCTAAGGCCCTTATTGATGTTTGCACAAGCAAACTCACACTTAGGGTAGATAGTGAGGAGGTAACATTTGATATAGGACAATCAATGAGCATCCGCATCACCACGACGATTCGCTCTATTTCATTGGCATTTGTGATTCTATTATGAGTTGTCATTTACGAGAAACTATGGAGGAAGACACTTGCGACACATAACTAATCAAAGAAACAATGTTTGAACCTGACCATGTACACAAGGAGATAGCATAAGTAGAGAGTCAACAAGCTCCAATTTTTCTAGGAGAGTACGAGATCATTGACCGAGATTTGGAACCTAAGGCAAAACCTTCTGTTGAGGATCCACCCATTTTAGACCTGAAATAGATTCCATCTCATCTGGAGTATGCTTTCTTAGAAGATGAATCCCAACTTCCCATCATCATCTCTTCCGGTCTGACGAATGACGAGAAGACTAAGCTGCTTAAAGTTCTCAACGCACACAAGAAGGCAATCGCCTGGAAGATCATGGATATAAAGGGAATCAATCCATCCTTTTGTACCCATAAGATTCTGATGGAAGATGACTTCCGACTTGTTGTCCAGCACCAAAGGCATTTAAACCCAAGCATACAAGAAGTCGTAAAGAAAGAGGTCATCAAGTTACTTGACGCCGATTTAATTTACCCAATCTCTGATTCACCATGGGTAAGCCATGTGTAAGTTTTTTCAAAAAAGGGAGGTATGATTGTTGTAACAAATGAGAAGAATTTGTTAATTCCTACTCGTACCGTAACCGGATGGAGAGTTTGCATCAACTATCGCAAATTGAACGATGCCTCAAGGAAGGATCACTTCCCGTTGCCTTTTATTGATTAAATGCTTGAAAGGCTATCTGGAATAATGTTCTACTGCTTCCTTGACGGTTTCTCCAGATATTTTCAGATTCCCATCGCTCCTGAAGATTATGAGAAGACGACATTCACATGTCCTTACGGTACATTTGCCTACCGGAGATGCCTTTTGGATTGTGTAATGCTCCTGCCAAGTTTCAAAGAGGTATGGTAGCCATTTTCCACGATATGATCGAAGATTCCATGGAAGTATTCATGGATGATTATTCCATTTTTGGAAACTCCTTCGAACATTGTCTGAGAAACCTGTAGAAAATGTTGGCTAGATGTGAAGACGCCAACCTTGTTCTAAATTGGGAGAAATGTCAGTTTATGGTGACCGAGGGCATAGTATTAGGGAATAAGATTTCACAAGCGAGACTTGAAGTTGATCGATCTAAGATAGACACCATATCAAAACTTCCGCCTCCCACATCCATAAAATCTATAAGGAGTTTCCTTGTTCATGCCGGTTTTTACCGACGGTTCATCAAATATTTTTCAAAAATAGCTCGACCAACGACACAGCTCCTCGAAAAAGATGCCAACTTTGTATTCTCTTATGAATGCCTTAAAGCATTCGAGTTGTTGAAAGAAAAAAACTGATCAACGCCCCCATCATGGCAGCCCCCGATTGGACATTACCATTCGAATTGATGTGTGATGCACTTGAACACTACACAACCACTAAGAAAGTGCTTATGGCCATAGTCTTTACGTTTGATAAATTTCGTTCATATCTGGTCCTCTCCAAAACCATCATGTACACAGATTATGCAACCCTTCACTATTTGTTCAACAAACAAGATGTGAAGCCTAGACTGATACGATGGATTCTCTTGTTACAAGAGTTTGACATCGAAATATGTGACAAAAGGGGAGCAGAGAATGTTGTAGCGGATCACCTCTCATGTCTGGAGTGCCCAACTTCATCGAAACAAGTGAAGGTCGACATAAATGACAACTTCCCTCACGAGTTCCTTTTGCACATAGAGACGATGATAGAAGATCATCCTTGGTTCACTGATTTCGCAAATTATCTTGCAAGCGGAATTATTTTGAAGGGAATGACGCATAAGCAAAAAAGGAAATTCTTCGTTGACATCAAGCATTACTTGTGGGAGGACCCCCATCTGTTTAGGGTCGGAGCCGACCAACTCATACGTAGATGCGTGTATGGAGAAGAAGCACGCAAAGTTTTGAAACATTATCACGAGGGCCCGACCGGCGGACACCATGGAACAACCTTAACCGCTAAGAAAGTATTCGATGCAAGATTCTTTTAGCCTACTATCTTTTGGGATGCTCACGACATGGTACGTTCTTGTGCTGCTTGTCAAAGGTCAAGCAACATCTCATCAAGAAATGAGATGCCCCAAAGACCCATTCAAGTCTGTGAGGTCTTTGATGCTTAGGGAATTGACTTCATGTGACCATTTCCAGTGTCCTTTGGAATCCGATACATCCTATTCGCAGTCTTTTACGTTTCAAAGTAGGTCGAGGCCCAAGTTTTTCCCACTAACGATGCTAGGACGATTGTTAAATTCCTGAATAAACTATTTTCTCACTTTGGTGCCCCAAAAGCACTCATCAGTGACCGAGGGACACACTTCTGTAACGCGCAACTAGAAAAAGCATTATCCCTTTATGGCGTTCACCATCGATTTTCCATGCCATACCACCCACAAAAGAGTGGACAGGTTGAAGTCACAAACCGAGGCATTAAGAGAATCCTCGAGAAAATAGTTGGATATAACCGAAAAGATTGGTCCAAGAAACTCGATGACGCATTATGGGCTTTTCGTATAGCCTATAAAACTCCAATCGGTACCATACCATTCAAGCCAGTGTATGGGAAAGCATGTCATCTTCATGTGGAACTCGAGCATAGAGCCTATTGGGTTTTAAAGACTGCTAACCTTGATTTGACAAATGCAGGAAGAAATAGATTTGTTCAAATCAGCGAGCTTGAGGAATTGAGATGTCAAGCATATGAGAACTCGAGGCTTTACAAGGATCGAACAAAAAGGTTGCATGATTCCCGCTTAAAAGAGCAGAAATATTTCCAAGTAGGGGATCGTGTTCTGTTATATAACTCTCGCCTTCGTCTATTCCCTGGGAAACTCAAATCCCGATGGTCTGGACCATACACGGTAAAGGAAGATTTCCCATACGGAGCCGTTGAGATCGAGCATGCCGAGGGTAGGAGTTTCAAAGTTAATGGTCATCGATTGAAGATTTACATTCAAGAACCAATAACAATCTCGGAGGTTATGAACCTCCACACCAAGAGTAAATGAATGCGGGGTCGGGTCTAGTCAAAGGCCCGTAAACAAAACATGGCACTTTGTAAATATTTTTTTCTTCGAAATTTTCCTCATTTTTTGAGTCCAGCGGACGAGCACGGGCCGTGCTCAGTCCAGCGCAGGGTCGTGCCCGGCCCAAATCCTCGCCACGATCTTCGTTGATTTCGTACTTGCTATAGTTCTGATCCCCTGTAATTAATAGGTCAGCACAGGCCGTGCTCAGCTTTCTGCCAGCAATATAAATTGCATGCAAGCCCTTAGTTAATTCACACTTCAAATGAGGTTGTCTTCTAAAGGGAGCACTTCAGAATGGGTACCAGTGATATGTCCTAAATTATACATGTTTTGCATGCATAATAATCCCCATATTATTGTACTAATTGAATAATAACTTTTCAATTGCTACTTAAATCGTTTATATTTTATAATTGCAGGTTAAACAGCGTCCCAAGAGAAAAAGAGCGAAAACAAACCAAAAACGTCAAGAAACCAAGCTTTCTCTTGATATAGGAAAGAGCACACCCGAGCTTTGACCCCCCCCCCCCCCCCCCCGCGCCCAAGAAGTCAAAATTGGTCAACATAAGTCATCAATCAGCAAAAGACAAAATGAGGGAGGAAAAGGGGGATGCACGATTTCACGACCATGCAAAGCCCTTCCGTGTGCCCCAAGATGCCTTCGTACCCTGCCACATGTACATGTGATTCTCTAGGCGTTTGCACGGCCGTGCATTGGCTATTCGGAGGCCTATAATTAAGAGGCATAGGTTCCTCATTCCACACACCAATCCAGACAAGAATTGACACTCCTATAGTCCGTTCTATAGTTTGTAGTAGAGAGTAGAGAGGCTTTTCCGCTTTGTTCGCAATAGGGGAGCCTACAGAATTTAGCTCTATGCTTGTTCGTATGGCCATTTGTGGCTAAACCCTTTGTATTGCTTAGGTGAAGATGAAGTTTGGTGTATGTTAATTTTTAACTTATTAGTCTTATGGTATGTTTATGTTCTTTAATCATTCTCTCTTAAAACCACCTTCATGGTGGACTTTTTATCTTTATCTAAACTAGTCCTTAAATTTGTGAGTGTTCTTGATTTTAAAGTGTAAGACCGTAAAACCTTTTTAATCAAACTTCTCTTGAAACTTGTACGTCTTTATAAAAGCGGATTTTGATAAGCCAACACATGGTTGATATTGATAAAAAAAAACGTACGTCTTTATATGAACTTGTCATGAAACCAAGGGTTGGTGAACTCATGTTGGGAACGGTACGTCTTTATACATGGTCCCATTGTTGCACCGCATCCCGGCGAACAAAGTTTAATCACTCTTTTAATAAAAATAAAGGTATTTAAGTTTGATGTCTTAAACTAACTTGGAGGTAGATCTTAAGCATACGAATGTACAAATCTATTAAAGAGTTGAGGTAATGGTGTCCCTAACTAGGAGTCTTACTATTTTATTATTAAAGAACATAATTCGTGAACCAAATGTTGTGAGAATGAGGCTCAAGCGGTGTACCGTTCACACTTTTGTATTAGTCATACCATCGGACAAGTTAGCATAGCATTATCATATACCAAGCAGATTCGAAGCCCAAAGAAATACTCGTTGTGATCTGATTATTCTCGAGCTATTTACCTTTCTGCTATTTATTTTTCTGTTATTTACATTTCTGTTACACACTTCACGCACATTTTACATTATCTGTTATTTATTTTACCGTCACTTACTTTTATGTTAGTTACTTTTCCGCTTCACAAGCACACAACACCCACTCATTAATTAAAACAGCTATACGATAACAAATATTGAGTATTGGAACTCGACCGTGTCCATTTGTTCGATACTTGGTTCTTGCCTAAACTATATTACGCTACGATAGTTACACTTGCCTATTGTGTGTGTTTTAAAGTTTGAGTATTTATCATTTAATAAATTTAAAACCTGATCTCGTGAAAACCCTTTTAATATAATATATAATAAAACTATATAAAACAATTGACACATCAACCAACAAGGAAGGCGATGACGGAAATCCGAGAACCAACAACTGCCGAGGTGGTTTTTAAGCTGAAGGAACGAATCGAAGAGCTCACCGAGATGAACATCTTGGCAGAAAGGGGTTTTTTGCAACTCGCCGAGCAAGCTGAGCAGATGAAGGAAGAGCTCGTTGCCATAAACCGCCAACTTGCCGAACTAAGCAACCGCACCTCTCACTACCCGATTCCCGTGCTCCCGCACGAGATGTTTGGGAATTTTATGTAGTTTTATTCTATAGTAGGTAGTGTGTGATGTTAGAGCCTTATTTTGTTGTCTTAGGCTCTCGGCGTGTAATCTCTTCCTTTCAATCAATGAAAACTCTTCGTGTTTGTTTTCGATCGTCTACCAATTTTCTTTACAATTCAAACTAACTTGAGGAACGATAAACAATTGGTCAAGGTCGAATATAATCCTTCAAAATGTTGCATGACTAAAGAAAACGGGTGTATAAAAAAATTTGGAAAAAAGTAGTCGAGCACGGGGCCGTGCTCAGGTAGGCGCGAGCCGTGTGCGACAGTTTCGACAGCTTTTTACTTCTTAAAGAAAAATCCAACTTTTTATCCCACTTTACCCTAAAAACCACCCCCGTTTCCTCTCGTCTTCAGCAACCATTCGACCCTAATCCACCAATTTCATCAAGTTTCCACTTGATTATAGTGTATGTTTAGATCGTTTCATTGTATAAATCTAGGGTTTTTGTTTCAATTTTGGGCTAGTTTTTGGTTTTAACCGAATTCTACCCCTAGTTTGAGTCATTTTGTGTTTAGATCTATAATTTGTAGAGTTTTGATTCCTAGTTTCAATTGTTATTTTTCAATTTTCGGGTTTGATTCAGGGTTTCACCCAGTTTAACCCAATTTTTGTAGTTATTGGTCTTAGAAATAGGTTCACATACCGATTCTTTTAACAAAACCCCAATGAAATCCAAAACAATAAGTCAAGGGTTTGCGTATACGGACACGTGCACGGGTTCGAATCTCAGAATCTGCCATTTACAGCTCAGCACGGGCCGTGCCCCACCAAGCACACCCCCGTGCTCGACCCATCAGGTGCCCACGTGTCCAACTGAGCACACCCTTGTGCTCTCTATTCAGCATGGGCCATGCTCAGCTGAGCACACCCCCATGCTCACCTTTCTGTCCAGTTTCGTTTCCGTTCTGTTTCGCATGATTCTTAAATCTAACTTGCTATTTACCTTCTCAGGATCATGGAACACCCATTTCTTAGATTCAATGCGCGAAACGAAGCTTGGTGCTGTGAGCGTTTAAACACGCTCTTTCACCGTCAAGAAGAATCGCACCTCCGTGTCTGCTACGAATTCTTGGCATCATTTCAGTTCAGGTTATCCGAGTTAGACCTTTGGGACGACACGGTTGTATCTTTTCGTTTAGGAGGAGTCTGGCGACAAACATCGGTCGTCGGTTTGGGGTTGACTTGGGAGTATATACCGAGAATGAGATCGAGGAAGACGAGTGGATAATTGCACTCCATAACTTCCCCAATAAGCAATTCCGACAGCACCCGACATTAGGGAACACTTGAACCGAGTTCTGGAATAACATTGAAACTGGAAATCACAGCGCCAGCCGGTTTATGAGCAGCAAGCTCAAGGATCCTTTACATCGTTACATTCACTGTCTCCTTAGCCACTCTGTCACGTAGCAAGGTCAAAGCGAGGGGGTAGTCAATCTGAGGAATCTCTTTATACTCTGTTTTTTGGTAAATAGGCAACCTTGCAACATTGCTTATCTTTTCTGTCGCCTTTTCTTTGCCAATGCCACCGCAGGTGTACAAACCCCGATGTTTGGGGGTAGTTGGATCGTACAGATTTATGAGAACTATGATGTTCCGATCGGTGGTACTCCCGGGATTTCCGCAAGATTGTTAGATCTGAGTATTTGTGAGAGCATGGGCATGGTCGCCCGACTTCCCGATGGAAGATTTCGTTTCCAGGATTTCGCAGGTCAGATCTAGGACCCCGAGGACCCTGCTCGAGTGATCATGGACCTTGATTTACATCACTCACCCCACTACCTCCAGCATCATCATTCTGAGCATGGAGCTTCTTCCTGCCATACCTCTGGATTTCCATCCATGATGGACCTTTATGAGGCTATTCAAGTTACCAACACATACTCCCGCTGATCCTGTGAGATTTCAGAAGCAACTGCCAGGCGGGTTGATTCTTTGTCTGATAGAAGAAGATGTCGCCTACATGAGGAGAAGGATGAACAGGAATTGGGGACACGAAGACCCTGATCAATGAGGAATGGTTTGTAGATATCCCATCGTTGCAACATTTTTGACACATGTGTTTCTGTGTTTTCTTTGGCTGTGTTTATTTTTAGTAATTCCGGCACTGGCTGTTTCGTGCCATCTTAGACGATCTTATGTTATTTCTTTTTATTTGTAGGACTTGTTAGTTTCTAAAACTTATGGTATGTTATTAATGTCATTGTTTGTTGTTACTTTGATTGCACATTACAGGCCGCTGTGAGCATCGATCACACGCTTTGGACACACTGGCATTCAGGGGAGTTTTTTGTTTCCTTTTCTCCATTTACACTACATAATTGATTACTTCTTTTCACATTGAGGACAATGTGAATTTCAAGTGCAGGGAGGGGGGTTCACTTACTTGAACTTTTTGTCATGAAAAATCATTTTAAGTAAAACACTCCACTTTTAAATTTTTATGTTATCAACAATCATAAAGTTTCCCCATTTTTTGATAAAACAAAGGAAAACGTGTATTTTAGAAAGCACTTGATTTAAACAAGCCGCCAAGTGAAATGAAATAAAAATATCCAAAAGCATGGTTAATAAAAAGAAATGAAAACGCATGCAAACTTTTACACTATGACCCAAACTCATCCGTTTCCGTGAGCATATCTTTGAGCCTTTACAGCTTTGCTTTACCGCATTATGCTTTTGTTTTTATCGGATTATTGAGGGTGCCATATGTTTCCTATAAGTTAGAACTTTTTTTTGGTATGCGTTTCAAGGCCATGAAATGGAAATGATTGCATGAACATGATCTAGGCATCAGGTAAACCATTTTGTTAGCCTCTTCTTCCTTACCCGAACATAACCCTTAGTCAACCCCATCGAGCCTTATCCCGTATCATTTCGTTTACCACCTACATTGTCACCTTTTTCACTAAAGACACGACCTTTTGAAAAAAAAACGTTGATATTTTACCGGTTAGACCTAAAAGAGCGGGATGCATTCTTTTGACTTAAATTTGCTTTCATGCCTTCATTACGCAAAGCCGGGACTTCCCCCGAAAATTCGAGAACACATCTTTGTTTTGGCAAGCGAGACAAGAAAGAAATGGCGACAAAAGGAACAAAATCCACCCTTTTGTGGAACTTCAAAAAGCGCCGTAAAAAGAAGGGCAAAAAGATATGAAAGATGCCCAAATTGTGGAAATTGGTCTCATAATGGAAAATGTAGAAAAAGCCAAACAACCTCCCGGCATGAGTACACAGAGTTGATCAAATTGGGTGCTATAAGGCTTAAAGCTGAACGATCCATAAGGAAAGATAACTATGAATATCTCAAAGTCAAAGAAGAAGCAAGGTTTCTAAAGATGAGATTCGGTCTTGACAATCTGACCTTAAACGAGTCCTCGAATTAGTTATACCCCTTCTAATCCGAGTATTGTAGAGGGATTTCCTTTTAACTTTCCTCTACTTTTAAGTCAATCCAATAACCCAAGGTCGGTGTCTTTAGCATTTAGCCACTTTCCCAAATAATCCATACCCTTACCCTAAGCCAAGTTACAACCCATTCAAAGACCTTTTGATTTATGCAAACATTTCCTATATATGGTGGAGATTCGATCCTTTAACAAGCATATGACTTTCACACGTTTCATATTTGGCAATCGAGTGTTCTATACATACATCATTACCTGTATGACTACATATATTTAGCCCAGTGTTTGAAAACATTGTTAGCAGTGTTAAGCCTTGCATGTCTAAAACTTCATAAAACAAGCCATTGTCTAGTAGGATATCACTTCATAAGCTCATATTTGCTCAGATGGCCTTAGCTTGCTTGTGCCCTTCTCAAGAATTTGCACCAATCCTTTAATTTATTTAAGCTTTATTGTTTGTATTGTCATTTGGAGGGTTTTCTTCAATTATATTGCTTGAGGACAAGCAAAGTTCAAGTGTGGAGAGTTTGATGTGCTCCAAATTAGTCATATATTTCACTTCAATTGCGTCCCGATTATTATCAAGTTCTGTGCATATTGATCAGATTTGTTGCTCATTTAGCTTAATTTGTATTATCAAGAAATATTTAGCTTAGAACGAGCAAACAAGAGAAAACACGAAGAAAATCGAAAAAGAAATGCAACTCAGTAGCTGAGCACGGGTGATGCGTTGTGTTTTATGTATATAATATACACACACACACACACACACATATATATATATAGGGGAAGGATCATAAAAAAACTCATTGTTCATGAGAAAACCAAAAAACTATTTATTAAAGGTAAAGAAAAATAATAAAAAAATCATAACTCAAAATATAAATCAAAAACTAAAAAACCGCTTCGGAGACCTTGTTCCCCACGTAGTCCTCTTTCCAAAAAAAAAAAAAATCAGCGCCCTACTACATATGTGTAGTAGGGTTAGCTTTTGGGTTTAGTTTTTTGGGTTTAGTTTAGCTTTTAGGTTAGGTTTTTAGGGGGTGGGGTGGGTGGGGGGTTTAGGTTTTTGGGGGGTGGGTGGGGTGGGTTTAGGTAATTAGGTGGGGGTGGGGTGGGGGGTTTAGGTTTTTGGGTGGGGGTTAGGTTTTTAGGTGTACTACACATATGCAACACCTTTAATGATGAGTTTTTTGGTTTTCACATGAAAATGAGTTTTCTAGTGAACTCACCCCTATATATATATATATATATATATATATATATATATGAAAATGGGTTTTCACGAGATCTGTAGGTCCAGATTTCAATCGGAAATCACGAAAACGATCGATTACCCACACACACAGGCGGAATCTGTATGTATGGTGGTGAAACAGAGGGTAGAAACAGAATTGGTGAAGAAGGCAGCTAAACACACTCAGAATCAATGCAAATAAGATGTGAAAGAGTAAGAACAAGCATTAAACAAATGCAAATTGTATTGATTCAAGAACAAATCTGAAAGAGAGAATTCAGGGTTACAGCCGCAACTCACACCCTAGAAATTCTCTAACTAGGCTATTTATAGTAATTGACAGGCATCGAAACTATGTTCATCGAAACTACTAGTTTCGAGTGAGCATTTACAAGTGGAAAGGTATGCCTGTCGAAACTACTATCTATCGAAACTACTAGTTTAAGTGAACAAACCTCACTCGAAACTAGGTAGTTTCGATGGCCTAGACTTAAGTAATAAAACATGAAATTACAAGAACGAAATTACATGAAAATAAACTATCTAAACTTTGTTCAAAAGAAATACATTGATGATAACAGCTTATACAAAAAGGCTAGACTCTACAATCTCCCCCTAAGCTGCTGCATCAATGTCTTCAACTCCCCTTTTAATAAAAAATGCCCTTGTTTGAATTGCTGAACATGAGACTTTGCATGAAGAGACACTACCCTTTGGTATGCCTTGGCATCAGCTTCATCATCAGTATGTAGGAGTTTGATGGGATTGTTGTAGAGTACCTCAAGGTCTTCCTGTTGAAATTTCAGTAACTCCATAGGCTCAAAAATGTTAATATCCTCCATGCCTTCCCTTTCAATCACCGCACTACCAATGGTTGAATTATAAAACCATTTAGTAAACTTTTGAAATTGCACAGGCACAGACCGAGGCAGTATAATATCCTTAACAGTTCCTGTCGGCTTGTACCTTAAGCTTACCAAGGGCTTTTGGGTTCTTGGATGGATTCTTGTCTTGGAGATGACCCTTCTTGATTTTGCTGTGAGCATAGACTTGAAATCATTGAAGGTTTGATTTCTTAGAAAATTTGCAAAGTCATTAGCAATGCCCACATTTCCTGGATTCTGAAGTGGTAGCTTGGTAAGAGCTCTCAGATCATACCTAGGGAGGGAGCTGAATTCATTTGGAGTCTTGAAGTGCTGTACACCTCCTTTGAATCTTCTGATTATAAACAGAGCTCTTTCTTTGTCATATTTCCAGCCCACTGGCGGTCTTTTCAGCTCTTGGTGTTCAGCATGCCACTCATAATACTTGATCGGTTCCTGAGCTAGCATTTCCCTGACCCATGATTTCTTGAGATCTGAAGTCTATTTAGATGGAGAGTCAGTTGCAGTTGCTGCTGGTGTTGTGGTTGCCGGTGGGATTTTATCAGCTGTGGTTGTATCTTCAGGCTCTTCATAGGACACTTTGATGCTTTGATCTTCATCATCTGAGTCATATAAAACTTGGATTTCTTCTCCTTCAGCATTGAAGTATCTGGTCCTTTCTGACTCCTTTTCTTCTGTATGAAGGATTTCAGGATATAACTCATTGTAACCAAAGTTCTCAATCTCATCCAAAAGAGCATTGAGTTCATCATCTGACGACACATCTTCTTCATCAAGAATCACCACTTCAACTTCATCATCCTTATCCTTTCCTTTTCCCTTTTCCCTGGCAGCTCTTCTTTCACTAGCCGAGGGAAGGGTAAATTCTGCCTCTTCAATCTTGACTTCCAAAGATGGATCAGTAGTAGTGGCACCAGGTGAGGATGGTCTGTCAGTTATAGGCATTCTTATCAGAGTAGAGGATGAAGTTCCTTGTTGTGAAGGTTTGACAATGGAGGCTTGGATTTGTTTCACAACATCTGATAAGGCTTTGATTTCTTGTTGTTGCTGAGAGATGGTATTTTGTTGGGTCTCCAGTTGGGATTGTTGAGTATCCAGTTGGCCATGTAAGCCACTGACCTCCAGCCTTAGGTCTTTGACTTCAGATTTACACTCATTCAGCTCTGATGTCAATTTCTTGATAGCCCCATCCTTTTCAGTAACAGCTTCTTAAAGTTTCTTCACTTCTAGACTTAGAGCCTTAACTCTAGGAACAGAAGGTGAAGGATCTGGAATAGGAGAAGCAGGAGGTGTAGGTTGTGGAGTGGTAGCGGTATGAATGGGTGAATGTTGAGGAGTTAGGTTTTCAGGAATGTCATCTAAGGACTCTGAAGAGGTGCTTAAAGGTTCCAGTCCAGTTTTAATCTTCTTAGCCAGTGGTTCTTCTAGCTCATAGTCAGATTCAGACTCAGCTTGTCTCTTTGAAGATGATGCTGGAGGTTCAGTGTGATCTTCAGTTTCAGTTTCATAATCTGAGACATCATACTTAGTGCCATAAATACCTTTATCCAGGGTGTCCTCTGAATCAGCTTCTGCATCTATATTCTCAGCCATTTCCACATGTTGTTCTTCCAAAATTGGCTCAGGATAGACTATTAATTGTTCCACAAAAGGGGCTTCTAAAATTGGTTCTTCAACATCCTGTTGTATGTTTTGTTCAACTTGAACCTCTTGCTGTTGGTTTCCCTGATCTTGCTCTACTTCTTCTTCTGATGATGATGATGAAGACTCAACAGGTAGGTCTGGATCTATATCAGGAATGACTTCTTCATCTTCTCCAATAATGTGTCCAAAGAGAGCGACGTTGGCAATGACTCGATTAGTTCTTGAACTAGAACTCTTCATATAGCTCAGAGTCTTTGCATTCATATGGTCAAAAATCAGGAGAGGACCATCCTGTTGAAGATTTGGGTGGAGATGGTTGATGACCATTTGTAAAAACCTTGGATAGGCAAAAAATTTGTCTCTGACTCTCCCGGTTAGGTTTTCAATCATTTGTCCGAACACGAGACCAGAGAAGTTGTACTCCCTTCCTTTGACTAAGCCAAGAATGGCTAAAGCAATTAGAGCATTTGCGGAGTCAAAACCACTTTTCCTTATAGAGATGCAATGTATAAATACATGCATGATGTATCTCCAGAGTGGTGGAAGAGCATTCTTGATGATTTGCCATCCTTTGAATTCACTAGGGTGACCCATTCTTCTGAAACATTCTCGGATATAAAAACTTGGAAATTCGACTAGGGCTTCAGGGTTATCATTGAATTGTAGCACCTCTCTGACAGTAGCCTCAGAAAATAGCACTTCTTGATTGTGAACAGTGGCTCTAATGTGTCTTGTATTGTTGATGGAGACACTTGTGGCAGTAGCCCAGAATTGTCGGATAGAAGTTTCAAATACTGGCAGATTGTTGTTTATGGCAAAGCTTATATTTGAGTTGGTTAAGAAATTGAGAACTGGTGTGAACTCTGCATTCTTGGGATCAGTGGCATTCAAGTAAGCACAGACATTGTGCTTTTTGGCAAATAGAAGATCCATAACTGCACAAGAGAATCATAAGAAATTCAATCCAACACTTAGAAAATTTCTGAAACAGACATATCGAAACTACTAGTTTCGAGTAAAAAGTATATCGAAACTTCATAGTTTCGGGCATCAAAGGGTATCGAAACTACTAGTTTCAATGAGAACCTGTTCAAATTCTGAGAACAATTTTAAACTCAAAAACCCCTTTTTATCGAAACAACTAGTTTCGATGCCCAAACCCTGTTCAAGCATACCCAAAAAAGAAATAAGGAGAACTCATCAAAAAGGTTATAAACAATTAAACAAAATATTCACAGAAAGATAAAATCGCCTGAGGTATCGAAACTTCCCCCTTACCGAGATTTTGAAGAAATCTGCAAAATTTAAACATAGAAAGAGTGAGATATCAACAATAGAGAGATCAAAAACATGATTAGAACACAAAACGACCGAGATTATGAAGAGTTAGTCGTAAAACATCCAGAAATGAAACCCTAGGTCCTGACCATTTACAAAAACGCATACAATGAACATAAGACAGTACCTGATGAAGAAGACGACGGGGGAATCAGATATAGAACACTGAAATAGCACACTTAGACCGAGGATTTTTGAGAGATTTTGTGTGTGAAAGTTTCGGGTGTGTGAGAATGAACGACGCATGAAGATTTTGATTATGAAGACATTCAATTTTGAGTTTGACAAAAAGACTAAAATACCCTTGTCGAAACTATTAGTTTCGATAGAGCAAAGTAGTTTCGGGTGAAAGGTAGTTTCGGGCGGTTGAGTAGTTTCGATGACCATGTTGTTTCTAGTGACAGAGATACTTGATCAGAGGCAAAGGATAAAAATTCATAAACACATACAATTTAAACAAACTAATAAGGAAGATTAAGAGATTTTAAAAATAAACAAAAAAAAAATAAAAAAAATAAAAAATATAAACACTTATCCTTGGAAAAGATCCAACGTGAGATCATGTCTGGTCAAACCCTTGATACACTTCATTTTGCACTCAGCTACTGTGAATCCCTAAAGATAGCCGATATTTGTGCAAAATAAACCCGAACATTTGTTTGTACAATGATTTCATGTGATTAGGAGGTACCATTTAAGCACGAAACACGATGTACCCCACATGTTGAAACAAAATGGTTTTGAAAGCCTATCAATCCTCAAGAAATACCCGTATTCATCTTATCATTTCTTGCAGGTTAACCAGGGTACCATCTTGGTAAGTTGAATTCACCGCCAAAAGTAAAATAAAATCCAACAGGATGTAAGAAGATGTAAAATGAAAAATATCCAAGTGGATATTAAAAAGGTACGAACATTCTAGATCTTTGCGTAAGCAAAACAGAAGAAAGCCGTAAAATTATCCAAGCGGATAGGAAAAGGTTGAACACCTGAGGTCTTTGCGTAAGCAAAACAGACGGGGTCAAATCATCCAAGTGGATGGGAAAAAGATGAAATCCCGAGATCTTTGCGTAAGCAAAACAGACGGGGTCATCGGCAGTAACTCTCGTTACTTCGACGGTCACCTGGCGCATGAATCAGAATCCAACACGTAAGTCTATATCTGATTGAATCGGTTTTCTTAGCTTAAAATGGGTTAGATGTTTCAAGAATGGGTTCAAACACACGTGTACGTTAGAGAATTAGGTTTTCACAATACTAAAGAGTTATAACCATATGTCGGGCCTATCGGCTATACCTCAGTAAGCACCATCGCTTATGGTCCATTCCATGTTCAAGAGGTGTGATCAAACTCTATCATTTCTCACAAGGTCGAATCCGATTTTCCTGAAACAAACAATATATTAACAGTGAGTTCTTCGAAAGTAGACAGTAAGCAATAACAAAGGTTTCCTTTCATGTTGAGTATACTAAGCAAAACTTTTGCTTTTCAACTTAAATAAATTCTCCCCCAAAAGTTATGCTATCAAAAATAAAGAGTGAAAATAACTGTACAAAACAGAAAATCTTTTTGAAAATCTTCCCGATTAACAAGTTTAAATAGATAAAACAATATGCTCAAGAATTATTGAAAGTTTATCATGCCGGGCATCTCCACCAGTTTCTCAAATCTGGCAGAATCAAATGCCTTAGTGAAGATGTCAGTGGTCTGCTTGTCGGTTTTGACTTCAACGATCTTGATATTTTTCTTTTCAACACAGTCACGGATGAAGTGGTGTTTGATCTCAATGTGCTTGG
The DNA here is from genome assembly GCA_023525975.1 of Smallanthus sonchifolius. Taxonomy (NCBI): domain Eukaryota; kingdom Viridiplantae; phylum Streptophyta; class Magnoliopsida; order Asterales; family Asteraceae; genus Smallanthus; species Smallanthus sonchifolius. The sequence goes on from CM042028.1 coordinate 53,260,423, forward strand.
TTTTTGAATGCTGAACGGGATTTTTGGTGATGTGGGGAACGGCAGTGTTGTCACACAAGATGGGGGTTTCATGAAAGGTGATCCCGTAATCAAGCATCTGATGGTGGATCCATCTCACTTGAGAACAACAGAGGGCTGCAGCAATGTATTCGGCTTCGGCCGTGGATTAGGAAACGGTGGTTTTCTTTTTGCATTGCCAGGAGATAAGGCGGTTGCCTAGGAACTGACACCCGCCAGAAGTGGACTTTCGGTCTAAGTTGCATCCCCCGTAGTCTGAATCTGAGTAAGCAACAAGGTCAAACAAATTAGTTTTAGGATATCAAAGCCTAAGTTTTGGCTTGTGCTTTAAATATCTTAAAATACGTTTAACAGCAATTAAATGAGAAAGTTTAGGGTTAGCCTGAAAATGTGCACACAGGCACACTGCAAACATGATGTCTGGTCTGCTGGCAGTGAGATACAGAAAAGATCCTATCATCGAGCGATAGAGATGCTGATCAATGCTTTCACCGTCCAGATCAGAAGACAAGCAGTGTCGAACCTCTACTGGAGACTTGTAGGGATGAGACTCAGTTATTTTGAACTTGGTCAGGATTTCTTTAACATACTTCTCTTGATGGATAAGAATTCCTGACTCAGACTGATCTACTTGTAAACCGAGAAAGAATTTCATTTCTCCCATAGAGCTCATCTCAAATTTAGATCGCATCACTTCCTCAAACTCCTTACATAACCGAGGATTGGTGGATCCGAAAATGATATCATCCACGTAGATCTGCACCATAATAGTATCCGCACCATCCTTACGTTTGAACAAAGTTTGGTCAATTGCCCCTCGTGTGAAACCATTATCCAGCAGATGCGTTGATAATGTTTCATACCACGCACGAGGTGCTTGATGAAGACCGTACAGTGCCTTGTCAAGCTTATAAACTTTATCAGGATAACTTGGATCAATGAAACCCGGTGGCTGCTTGACATAAACTTCCTCTTGAACTTTTTCATACAGAAATGCACTTTTGACATCCATTTGATGAACCGTGAAGTCCATGTAGGCTGCATAGGCGAGAAACATTCTGATGGCTTCCAAGCGAGCCACTGGTGCAAAGACATCCTCAAAATCAATTCCTTCTTCCTGATAAAACCCCTGAACCACCAAGCGGGCTTTATTATGAATCACAATTCCACCTTCATCCTTCTTGTTACGAAAAACCCAACGAGTGCCGATTGGGACTCTGTTTCTCGGAAGATCTACAAGATTCCATACTTGAAGCTTAGAAAATTGTTGTAATTCTTCTTGCATTGCTTCCACCCAGCTGTTCTCGAGCAAAGCAGCTTTAACATTTTTGGGTTCGACTTGAGATATGAAGCAAGTGAAAAGACCATCATTTATTGCTTCTGTGGCACTTCGGGTTTGTACTCCCACATTGAGTGGACCAATGATATTTTATGTGGGATGATTCTTGTGAATTCTCAGTTATGGAATCTCATCTTCTTCCACCAGTTCATCCAGATTGGTAATGTTGTGATCAGGAATAACGGCTTCTTCATTACTAGAGCAGTCAACAGAAGATTGTGGAGCAACATCCACTATTGGAGGAGTTTCTTCCTCAACAGTTTCATTTGTTGCTACAGAGTCTGAAGAAACCGGAGTGGACGATGAAGAAGAGCTTGAAGCAGAAGCAGCACCTAAGATATTCACAGGCAAAAGAGGATTAGCTGAGACAGATATGTTAGTAAAATCAGGAAGATTAAAAGATTTAAATAATGATTCGACATCAAAAAGCCAATCAGGACCGTCCCCAGCGTCCGTATGATTGCTTTCATGCCAGTTGACATCGATGGACTCCAGCACAATCCTTCGTCGTTTGTTGTAAACACGGAAAGCTCTTTGATTTGACGAATAGCCAACGAAATAACACTCATCAGCTTTGGCTTCAAACTTGTTCAGCTGATCGGAAGTATTCAGCATTGTACAGACACATCCAAACTTCCTGAAGAAATCAATAACAGGCTTGCGCTTGTACATGATTTCATAAGGAGTCTTGTTGCAGCTTTTAGAGATGAGAACACGATTCTGCATAAAACACGCGGTATTGACTGCTTCGGCCCAGAACGTGACAGGAAGCTTAGAATCAACAATCATAGTTCTTGCAGCTTCTATCAACGTACGATTTCTTCACTCAGCTACACCATTTTGTTGAGGAGTACGAGGTGCACTAAATTGTCGAGCGATACCCTTACTTTCACAGAAAGAATCGAGAGTGGCATTCTTGAACTCCGTGCCATGATCACTGCGAATTGTCTCATCTTTCTTAGCCAAGAAAAATACCCAAGTGAACCGAGAGAAATCATCGGTTACCACCAAACAATAGGATTTCCTTCCGTGACTCATGACACTTACAGGACCGAAGAGATCCATGCGAAGCAATTGAAGGGGAGAGTCAATGGAATTAGTGGTTTTGGGTTTGTGAGAAGATTTGTGTTGGTTGCCCTTGAAACAAGAGAGACAATGCTCAACGGGAGAGAAATCTTTCAAAGGTAAACCGGTGACAAGGTTTCCTCGAACAAGGCGGTTCATTGTCTTGAAATTTACATGTCCCAATCTTTTGTGCCATAGAAAAGACTCATCCTCTGAAGCTTTTGAAAGGAAGCAGGATTCGATTCCTGATGGATTATTCATATCCAGAATATATGTATTATATCTTCGAGGGTGTCACACCCCGCCGAAGGCGGAAACACGGAGGTGAGACGAGAGCGATGCATCGAACACTTAGGCGCAAGAGAATGCTAATGGGTACATTGCAAAATTGCATAAAGAACCACTACTAAAACCAAAAGTCAAGTATGACATACAGTAACCAAATTCAAACAACAAACTGAGTGGTCTATCATACAAACAAAAGCCCATAGTACAAAACATCCCATGTTAAAACCACAATTTCTAAACAAAAGCGAGCCCCCAAGAACTTTATCTTCAATTCTGTTTACCTGAAAGCATGTTTCAAAAACAGGTCAACTAAATAAATAGTTGGTGAGTTCGCAGGTTTTGCGACTCTATAAAAAGTTTATAAAAATATAAAAATTAAGTACACATGTATTATATAACACATTTTCATGAGCCGTAATCAAAGCCTCGACAAAATAAAACAAGTACCCCATGCGGAAGTCATATGCGAACAACCGCCTAAAAATCGGCTAATTCTGCGCCCAAGTGACCCTACAAGTCTGGTTGGCGCGACCAACCACGGGCGGGGGTGTCGACCCAAGTAGTACTACCCAAAATTCCCAACGGCTACGCTCAGCTAATTGATTACCCAAAATTGGGGACTTTAATGCATATAAATAAAATAACTCATGTATTCTATGTATCATATAACATGTGATTAATTAAAAATGAAACAGCTTTCCCCCAAAAACAGTAAAACAGTAAGTAAAGAGGGGCCGCGAAACTCACCTGAACGAAACGGGTGAGATGTGCGACGCGGTCGACAAACACGGATGAAAATCGAGTCCTAACCGGGTCCTACTAATCAAGTGGACATAAATCACATTTTAGGACTCCTAGAATATATGACTAACTCAGCCAAGCTAAAATGGCGATTTAATCTACTGTATACCGAAAAACCAGTGCATACGCGTACGAACCGTTTAAAATTGTAAAACCGGCTTTTATATAAATTCGTGACTTTAAAACTTTGAATTTGAAACCTTATTAAAATATATCAGTAGTTATAAAATTTATTATATAAGATTCTAAGTCACGGTGTTGCTTTGTCAAAAACGCGATAACGCGCGTAAAGTCCGGTTTACGGGTTAATTGTCCGATTCGTCCGATTTTAGGGTTTTAGTGTGATATTAGCACCCAATTTAAAAGCCAAATTTTATGATTTAAAAGGGATCATACTTCTGTACAAATTCTCCTAAAACTTTTATAAAACCAATTTTTATATAAAAATTTCCAAAATTAGTAACTTTTTATAAAATTTAAATTGACCATAATTACAAAATCATACTTAGACATAAATTTACTGCTTGAAAATTATACCAATTGATCATATATATAAATAAGAATTTCTGACCAAATTTCATATTTTTTTAATATCCAGATTATTTAATATGAATTTAATATTGTAAAACTTTAACAAATTCGGGAAAAATAGTTAAACATAACAAAAATTTACCAAATTTTTATAATATTAGTTTTAGGTCCATATGAGATCCCATACCAAGTTTTAAGTCCAGATTTTATCCAGAAGTATACAAACCCTAAATCATTCGTTTAAACTTTATAAATACTAAACATATACTTAAACAACTCCAATTTTCATAAAATTTGGACAGGAGTCTTATTTCAACATATAACAAATAATATCCAATTTTCAGAATTTTTCAATACTCAGAAGTATTTTTCCCAATTTCCATGTATTAAACTTGTAGGATTTTTAATAAAAAATATATAAATATTTATATGACCAAATTTTCCAGATCTTCATTTTAAAATATATACTACTGTTTAAAAATAAATTTGGGTGCTAAATCGAAAATGTTTAAAAATCCACCAAGAACATGGATGTTCTTGGCCATTCAAGCTAAAATAACAAGATCAAACAAAGATTATACCTTCCAATCAGCAAATGAAGGTGAAATATGATGCTTTTCTTCTGTGATTCTTTAACTTAACAACCTACAATCATAATGTGGTTCAAATCCATGATCAAAGACTCAAAATCATCAAAAATCCAAGAAAACTCAAATGATGAACATCAAGTGTTCATACTCTTGAACATCAAACTTTTTGCAAGATTTTTACTAGATAACTCATTGTGGATGTTTATAACAAGTTTTCATCCACAAATCCTTGTTAAAAATGCAAAATTTGAGCTTAAAACACTTGAAATCATCAAAAATTGAAAATCAAAGTGAGTGTGTGTAGTGTGTGTGTTCTTGGTGTTCTTGAGAACACATGCAAGAATCAAAACAGAAATCTAAAGTGTTAAAACACATAAATATACCTTCAAATAACTAGAACAAAGCTCATTAACAACAATGATCCAAGGATTCAAGGTTGTATGGAAGATTTGAAAAAATGGAAGAGTTTGGATGTGGTGGTGGATTCTCACGGCTGGAACAAAAGGGAAGGAAGAGGGAAATGGGGTGGGGGGTTGGGTATTTATAGTGGAGGTGCAAGTCTAGCTTTAAAAGACCAAATATATAAAAAATACCCACTTTTTATAAAAAATACACCCCTAAACACTAAAAATAAGCATTTTTATCAAACATAAAATTTTAGTATCTAAAATAATGAATTTTAGAAAATTTTAAAATATAAAAACTCAAAAGTTTTCAAAAAGTTATACCGGGTAAATACCGGGTTTTTAACGGAAGAACCACCTGTGATCGTTAATTAAATCAAGAATCATAAAAGTTAGCACATATAAAATTATAAAACATTATTCTTAACTAAAATATAAATATAAAAATTATTTTCGAGAAATAAATTTTTACCGTTTATTTAACGCGTTCGCAGTTTACGCGGTGTATGCACTTAACCGGGTTTTCTAGTTCGGACCTTAGTGTTTGTCTAAGGTAGTATTCCTAGAATTCCTAGAAACACTTAAAATATATAAAATCATAATATTTTAAAAATATAACGTATAAAAAGTCGAGAAACGGTAAGGACCTGAAAAACCGCAGATGTCACATTATCCCCCAGTTGAAAGGAATTTCGTCCCGAAATTCAACTGGTGACGGTAGTGACTGCTTCCTTTCCAAAAAGTTGAGGATATTTCTGCTTCATTTGGTCCTCTCGTTCCCATGTGAATTCGGGTCCACGCTTCGAGTTACATCGGACCTTCACGATAGGGATACGGCTACGTTTAAGCGTCCTGATCTCGCGATCTAAAATCTCGACTGGTTCCTCGATAAAGTGAAGTTTCTTGTCGACATGGACTTCCTCAGGTGGTATTACCAAGGATTCATCGGCTAAACACTTTTTGAGATTTGATACGTGGAAAGTATCGTGTATACCGCTGAGTTCCTGAGGCAATTTCAATTTGTACGCCACGGGACCAATTCTATCAACAATTTCATACGGTCCAATATACCTCGGATTGAGTTTACTTCTCTTTCCGAACCGAATAACACCCTTCCAAGGTGAAACTTTTAAAAGTACATTGTCACCAATTTGAAATTCCAAGGGCTTCCTTCGATTATCGGCATAGCTTTTCTGTCTGTCCCGTGCGGCTTTTAGTCTATCCCGAATCTTAAAAATCTTGTCCGTAGTCTCTTGGATAATTTCGGGGCCAGTCAAACGGTTGTCACCAACTTCAGCCCAACAAAGTGGTGATCGACACTTACGCCCATACAAAGCTTCAAACGGCGCGCACTTAAGGCTAGTGTGGTAACTGTTATTATAAGAAAATTCAATTAACGGCAAATGGGTATCCCAATTACCGCCAAAGTCTATCACACATGCCCTCAACATATCCTCCATGGTCTGAATCGTCCGTTCACTTTGACCGTCAGTCTGAGGATGGTAAGCCGTGCTCATATCCAAGCGCGTTCCCAAAGCTCGTTGTAGTGTCTGCCAAAATCGGGATGTAAAACGACTATCCCTATCCGAGATGATGGAAACGGGCACTCCATGCCTAGAAACAATCTCACCAATGTACAAACGGGCTAACTTTTCCATCTTATAATCCTCTCGAATGGGAATAAAATGAGCAGATTTAGTCAACCGGTCAACAATGACCCAAATCGAATCATAACCGCTAGAAGTTCGCGGTAATTTGGTGACGAAATCCATAGCTATCTGCTCCCATTTCCACTGCGGAATGTTGGGTTGCTGCAAAAGTCCCGACGGCTTCTGGTATTCCGCTTTAACTTTAGAACAAGTCAAGCACTTCCCAACATAACTTGCAACCTCTTTCTTCATCCCGGGCCACCAATAAAATTCTTTCAAGTCTTTGTACATCTTGTCTGCTCCAGGATGTATAGAATACCTCGACTTGTGAGCTTCATTAAAAATCAGTTCTCTCAAGTTATGGGAATCCGGAATCCAAAGTCGATCCAGATAATAAATTAACTCATCAGATTTCTTTTCGAATTTTCTCTCAGCACCACATAAAAGTTCGTCTTTCAAATTGTTTCTCTGTAGTGCTTCCTTTTGTGCCTCGAGAATTTGAGCTTTCAGGCTCGTTTGGATTGTCATCCCCAAAGCACGAACTCGAAGAGGTTTTATTCTCTCTTTTCTACTCAGAGCATCCGCCACCACATTAGCTTTCCCAGGGTAATAACGGATCTCACAGTCGTAGTCATTGAGTAGCTCGACCCATCTCCTTTGTCTCATGATCAACATCTTTTGATCAAATATATGTTGGAGGCTTTTGTGGTCAGTAAAAACAGTGCACTTGGTGCCATAAAGATAGTGCCTCCAGATCTTAAGTGCAAAAACAACGGCACCCAACTCCAAGTCGTGAGTTGTGTAATTCTTTTCATGCACTTTCAATTGTCGGGATGCATACGCGATAACCTTGTCCTTTTGCATCAACACGCAACCAAGGCCTTGGTGTGATGCATCACAGTATACGACAAAGCCATCCGTTCCTTCGGGAAGAGTTAGAATTGGAGCGTTGCATAACTTCTGCTTCAACGACTGAAACGCCTCTTCCTGTTTGACACCCCATTCAAACTTTCTATCTTTCTGAGTCAGGAGAGTTAAGGACTGAGCTATCTTGGAGAAATTTTCTATAAATCGCCTGTAATAACCCGCCAAACCAAGAAATTGATGAATCTCGATTGGGGTCTTAGGCGTTTCCCACTTCTTTATCGCCTCAATCTTGGCCGGATCAACATGTATGCCTTTCTCATTAATCACATGGCCAAGAAAGTGAATTTCTCTAAGCCAAAACTCACACTTCGAGAACTTGACGAACAATTTCTCATTCCTAAGCAACTCCAAAATCAACCGTAAGTGTTGCTCGTGTTCCTTCTTACTTCGTGAATATATCAAGATGTCGTCGATAAAGACAATCACGAACTTGTCTAAGTAGGGCTTACATACCCTGTTCATCAGATCCATAAACACTGCCGGAGCATTGGTTAGCCCGAAAGGCATAACCAAAAACTCATAGTGACCATACCGAGTCCTGAATGCCGTCTTCGGTATGTCATCCTCCTGGACCCTTAACTGATGATAACCAGATCTGAGATCGATCTTAGAGAAATGAGTCGATCCCTGCAATTGGTCAAACAGGTCGTCAATCCTCGGGAGTGGATATCGGTTCTTGATCGTCAGTTTATTCAACTCCCGGTAGTCGATACACATACGAAAAGATCCATCCTTCTTTTTCACGAACAAGACCGGAGCTCCCCAAGGTGAGAAACTCGGTCTAATAAATCCTTTCTCTAAAAGTTCCTGCAACTGATTCGAAAACTCTTGCAATTCAGACGGTGCCAAACGGTAGGGGGATCTAGCAATAGGTGCGGCGCCAGGTACCAAGTCGATCCTGAACTCGACTTGTCGTGGAGGGGGTAATCCAGGTAAGTCCTCGGGAAAGACTTCCGGATACTCGCGTACGATTGGGATGTCATGAATCTTAATCTCCTTCGACCTCTTCTCGACAACGTTAGCAAGAAATGCGTAACTCCCTTTCTTCAAATATTTCCATGCCTTCATACATGAAATAATGTTCAAGCTCTTTCCAGGCTTATCACCATGAACATCTAGAACTTTGCCGTTTGAGAGCGGAATTCGAACTATCTTTTCTGAACAAATAATCTCAGCTCGGTGTTTGGATAACCAATCCATACCAATTACAACATCAAAGCTACCAAGTTCAATCGGAATAAGATCTACACTAAACGGATGATCATTTAAATTCATAGTGCAACCTCGGACAATATCACTAGCCTTAATCAATTTTCCATTTGCTAGTTCAATAGTGTAGGCATCATGCAATTTTTGTGATTCTAAGTTAATCAATGATCTAAATTCAGTAGAAATAAAGCTTCTATCAGCCCCTGTGTCAAAAAGTATAGATGCATATAGATCATTGACGAGAAACGTACCCGTTGTCACATTCGGGTCCTGACGTGCATCTGCAGCCCCAATCACAAAAGCTCGACCCTTAGCTTGATTCACTGTGTTCCCACCATCTCTGCCCAACTTGGGACATTTGTTCCTGAAGTGACCAGTCGCCCCACATTCATAACAACCTCTCGGTGCATTGGGGTCGAATCTACAGTAGTTTGCTGTATGCCCCACTCGTTTACATTTTGAACACACAAACTGCTCGCAGGCCCCAAAGTGTTGAGAATTGCACTTGGCGCAAAGAGGTGGATTTCCAGAGTTTGCCCTTTTCTGCGGTGCCACAGCAACATAACTCTTAGTGGTCTTTCTTTTCTTATTAACTCCCCCAACATTCTTTCTCACTACTTTTCCTTCATGTTTCTTCTCCACGGATCCCTTTTTAAACAACACCCCATTTCTCACCATTTCATCTGTCAACTCACATGACAATTGAATCACACTTTGCATAGTAGTGGGTTTGGCTGAAGTAACCATTCCCCGAATCTGAGGCACTAATCCCCAGATATACCTCTCGATCCTCTTAGGTTCTGGTGTCACCAGATGCGGCACTACCCGGGATAACTCTTGGAATCGAGTCGTGTAATCCAAGATTTCTGCTCCATCCATTTCTAAATTCCATAATTCAACCTCAATCTTCTTCAATTCATTCCGAGGACAGTACTCCTCTATCAGCATTTTCTTAAACTCATCCCAAGTCAGGTTATCAGCAACCTGTTCTCCTAACGCATCCATCCGGGAATTCCACCACGTTAGGGCTTCGCCCTGCAGAGAGCAAGCAGCATACTTAACCTTCTGATTATCCAAGCAGTTACTGATTTTTATGACCGACTCCATCTTTTCTATCCAACGAACAATCCCAACTGCCCCCTCAGTACCATGAAAATCCAGGGGTTTTCCTGCAGAGAAGTCTTTAAAGTTACAACCGCGGTTGGTGTTACCAGTATTAGTGCCACCTCCAGCACCACCACCGGCTCCACCACTGCCAGAAGCATCACCACTAGTGCCACCATCACTCCTAATTAACCCTGCAGTGATCTGTGCCACAATTCTTGGTATTGCTGCATCAATCCCTTGATTAATCAGTTGGGTTATATCTGGCTGAGTATTCTCTGCCTCATTATGCTGAGGATCCCTCCTCGGTGGCATCTTCTAAGAAAAAGAAACGGACAGGAATTTGATAAGAGTTTGAGTAAATGAAGGTACTTGATTAGAACTCACTCAAAACATAGTAAACAAGCCATAAATAAAAGACATGTTTTTGAAAATGACAATAAAAATTTTAACCGAAACATGTACACAAGGTAACAAATAAGGATGATAACCATACACAAATAATAACCAAATGAGATTTATGGCATACAATGATTCATCCAAAATATAATTCATTTCCATCATCCAAAAGTTTACAAAAGTGCTTCACCAAGCATAGGAAGTAACTAGGGTTTACAAGAGTTAGTAATAATTTTTACAAAATTAGGCATTAGTTAGAACTATGCCAAGATACCCCAAAAATAATGTTTTTGTAACCCTACAAAATGGACCTGAGCACAACCCGCTCAGTGTCTAAAATAGAAACCTAACACAACAGCAACTAGCAAAACAAAGAAAGCCACAAAAATAGCCAATCCAGAGTGAATCCACTTCTCAACTTGCTCCATCCGCTGGTTCCTGTTTAGCTCTGATGCTTGAAGAGTAGCAACAAGCTGATAAAGCTCCGGTATCCTTCCTCGAACATCTTCCAACACAGTATGGTGATCAAGCAACCTCATTTCATGTCTAGTGCATGACTCCATCAGCTCATCCAACTGCACCTCCCTCCATGTCCTGGTGTCTTCAGGCTCCTCCTCTTCGTCTTCCTCGTCTGATGAAATCTCAATGATGACAGGGGCAGCCCTAGAAGACGATCCCCTGACCTCAAAGGTCGATCCCGGAAATCGCGGCTGTCCGCTAACAGGGGTAGCCGGGTGAAGTACAACAGTCACTGGTGCTGCCCGTGCAGGGGGTAGGACTGAAGTAGGTGAGGGTAGACGACTCCCTAAGTCCTCTGAGCTGGTCGCGTAGCTGGACTCACCGGGCACATAGTGCACCGACGGATCCTCCTCTGACGTAAAACTCGGCTCAGGTGCGCTCCAGTCTCCTGAAGCTGTAGGGACAGGTACAAGTGGAAAGCTGTTGAGGCTGTCCGCCTCATCGTCAGTGAAGTGCTGCTGGGATGAAGATGCTGAAGACGAAGACATGCTGTGACGGAGAACGTAAAGCTGGTAAGAATAAGAAATGCGGAATGATATGCAATGCACACATAATTCCTAAGGTTCTTTGCAATGTATCTTAAGGTCATAGTCTAGGTCTAGTCTCGGGTAAACCTAATTCTCTATAACCAGTGCTCTGATACCAAGTCTGTCACACCCCGCCGAAGGCGGAAACACGGAGGTGAGACGAGAGCGATGCATCGAACACTTAGGCGCAAGAGAATGCTAATGGGTACATTGCAAAATTGCATAAAGAACCACTACTAAAACCAAAAGTCAAGTATGACATACAGTAACCAAATTCAAACAACAAACTGAGTGGTCTATCATACAAACAAAAGCCCATAGTACAAAACATCCCATGTTAAAACCACAATTTCTAAACAAAAGCGAGCCCCCAAGAACTTTATCTTCAATTCTGTTTACCTGAAAGCATGTTTCAAAAACAGGTCAACTAAATAAATAGTTGGTGAGTTCGCAGGTTTTGCGACTCTATAAAAAGTTTATAAAAATATAAAAATTAAGTACACATGTATTATATAACACATTTTCATGAGCCGTAATCAAAGCCTCGACAAAATAAAACAAGTACCCCATGCGGAAGTCATATGCGAACAACCGCCTAAAAATCGGCTAATTCTGCGCCCAAGTGACCCTACAAGTCTGGTTGGCGCGACCAACCACGGGCGGGGGTGTCGACCCAAGTAGTACTACCCAAAATTCCCAACGGCTACGCTCAGCTAATTGATTACCCAAAATTGGGGACTTTAATGCATATAAATAAAATAACTCATGTATTCTATGTATCATATAACATGTGATTAATTAAAAATGAAACAGCTTTCCCCCAAAAACAGTAAAACAGTAAGTAAAGAGGGGCCGCGAAACTCACCTGAACGAAACGGGTGAGATGTGCGACGCGGTCGACAAACACGGATGAAAATCGAGTCCTAACCGGGTCCTACTAATCAAGTGGACATAAATCACATTTTAGGACTCCTAGAATATATGACTAACTCAGCCAAGCTAAAATGGCGATTTAATCTACTGTATACCGAAAAACCAGTGCATACGCGTACGAACCGTTTAAAATTGTAAAACCGGCTTTTATATAAATTCGTGACTTTAAAACTTTGAATTTGAAACCTTATTAAAATATATCAGTAGTTATAAAATTTATTATATAAGATTCTAAGTCACGGTGTTGCTTTGTCAAAAACGCGATAACGCGCGTAAAGTCCGGTTTACGGGTTAATTGTCCGATTCGTCCGATTTTAGGGTTTTAGTGTGATATTAGCACCCAATTTAAAAGCCAAATTTTATGATTTAAAAGGGATCATACTTCTGTCCAAAATCTCCTAAAACTTTTATAAAACCAATTTTTATATAAAAATTTCCAAAATTAGTAACTTTTTATAAAATTTAAATTGACCATAATTCCAAAATCATACTTAGACATAAATTTACTGCTTGAAAATTATACCAATTGATCATATATATAAATAAGAATTTCTGACCAAATTTCATATTTTTTTAATATCCAGATTATTTAATATGAATTTAATACTATAAAACTTTAACAAATTCGGGAAAAATAGTTAAACATAACAAAAATTTACCAAATTTTTACCATATTAGTTTTAGGTCCATATGAGATCCCATACCAAGTTTTAAGTCCATATTTTATCCAGAAGTATACAAACCCTAAATCATTCGTTTAAAATTTATAAATACAAAATATATACTTAAACAACTCCAATTTTCATAAAATTTGTACAGGAGTCTTATTTCAACATATAACAAATAATATCCAATTTTCAGAATTTTTCAATACTCAGAAGTATTTTTCCCAATTTCCATGTATTAAAATTGTAGGATTTTTAATAAAAAATCTATAAAGATTTAGATGACCAAATTTTCTAGATCTTCATTTTAAAATATATACTACTGTTTAAAAATAAATTTGGGTGCTAAATAGAAAATTTTTAAAAATCCACCAAGAACATGGATGTTCTTGGCCATTCAAGCTAAAATAACAAGATCAAACAAAGATTATACCTTCCAATCAGCAAATGAAGGTGAAATATGATGCTTTTCTCCTGTGATTCTTTAACTTAACAACCTACAATCATAATGTGGTTCAAATCCATGATCAAAGACTCAAAATCATCAAAAATCCAAGAAAACTCAAATGATGAACATCAAGTGTTCATACTCTTGAACATCAAACTTTTTGCAAGATTTTTACTAGATAACTCATTGTGGATGTTTATAACAAGTTTTCATCCACAAATCCTTGTTAAAAATGCAAAATTTGAGCTTAAAACACTTGAAATCATCAAAAATTGAAAATCAAAGTGAGTGTGTGTAGTGTGTGTGTTCTTGGTGTTCTTGAGAACACATGCAAGAATCAAAACAGAAATCTAAAGTGTTAAAACACATAAATATACCTTCAAATAACTAGAACAAAGCTCATTAACAACAATGATCCAAGGATTCAAGGTTGTATGGAAGATTTGAGCTTGTTCTTGAGCTTGGAATTCAAAAATGGAAGAGTTTGGATGTGGTGGTGGATTCTCACGGCTGGAACAAAAGGGAAGGAAGAGGGAAATGGGGTGGGGGGTTGGGTATTTATAGTGGAGGTGCAAGTCTAGCTTTAAAAGACCAAATATATAAAAAAATACCCACTTTTTATAAAAAATACACCCCTAAACACTAAAAATAAGCATTTTTATCAAACATAAAATTTTAGTATCTAAAATAATGAATTTTAGAAAATTTTAAAATATAAAAACTCAAAAGTTTTCAAAAAGTTATACCGGGTAAATACCGGGTTTTTAACGGAAGAACCACCTGTGATCGTTAGTTAAATCAAGAATCATAAAAGTTAGCACATATAAAATTATAAAACATTATTCTTAACTAAAATATAAATATAAAAATTATTTTCGAGAAATAAATTTTTACCGTTTATTTAACGCGTTCGCAGTTTACGCGGTGTATGCACTTAACCGGGTTTTCTAGTTCGGACCTTAGTGTTTGTCTAAGGTAGTATTCCTAGAATTCCTAGAAACACTTAAAATATATAAAATCATAATATTTTAAAAATATAACGTATAAAAAGTCGAGAAACGGTAAGGACCTGAAAAACCGCAGATGTCACAGAGGGGCTCGCATAAGAATGAGTTCTTCTGGAATTACTACACCAGGCTTCAAAATCAGACATTCTTTTGAATTGAACAGGGCACTAAAGTCTTTATCACAGATCTGAGAGACACTCATCATATTGTACTTTAGCTGTGGAACGTAGTTGACATTTTCCAAACTATTTACACCATTCGACACAGTTCCTTGACCTTCAATCTTTCCTCCTCTTGGATTTCCAGCAAAGGCTACATAATCTCCATCCTCTTGATGATAATCTTGCAGCAGATTGAATTGACCAGTCATATGTCTTGAACAACCACTATCTAATGCCAGATGTTATCTCCAGTTCTTCTTGGTTGACCCTATACACAACAAATCATTTATACGTTTTGTTCAAAACCATTGCTATCAAGAGATTTCTTGTTAAGATAAAACATCACATCATAATCAGAATCCTCCTTTGAAGATGTATGTTCATCATATAGAACATTATTTTTAATTTTCCAAGTTCTTTTCAAATAATTTTTAGCATTTTTAATTCTTTTACGCCTAGATTTTCTAGAATGAGGAGATGGCACATCTGACTTTAATAAAATTTTGGGAGACGTTTCCTCATTATAATTGACTATTGTCAATTTACAACTCTTTGAGACATGATTTGAGGCACCACAATTAAAACAAACTTTATCACAAGACGCCTTAGCCTAATAATTGTCATCACAAACTGAAGATGATTGTGATGTTGAGGCATCTGAACATGAGGCAACTCGTTCTTCAATATTTATTTCTTGAAGACTTTGATTTTCCTTTAATCTGAAAAATTCCAGATTGCTCATTGTTTCTTGTGGAATGTCAGTCACAACAACTCCTGCACTTTTAAAATTTGCAATATAACTCATAGCATTTACAGATTTATGAACAAAAGGCAAAGCATTCTTAAATTTAGAAATCGAATTCCTCAAATTGTCATGCTCAGAAGGCATAGAACCAAAATACAACTTTTCAACGTGTTCACAAATATCTGGTTTTGACACGGACATATTATTACATTCATCCGACTCAAGTTCATTTAAAACATTTTCCTTACAAGAACTCTCATCACAATCATCTTCGGTACCTACACAATCTGACTCTGCACATGAAGCAAAACTGTCAGAATCTGAAGTTTGAATATAATCATCAGCAGATAAATTGCAAACAAAAGGTGTGGGAACATGAGGAACCGGCATATCAGCAAATCTTCCAGACTTGGAATAAGGAGGTGGGTGAGAGTTATACCCAATGCCTTCTGTGACCTTTTTATGAATTTGATTGTCAATTATTCCAAAAAGTATTTTCTGATCCATACCCATATGTTCAACTTGAAAATTAGCCTTTTCAGCCTTTTGAAGTCTTTCAGTTAAAATATCATTATTATTCTTTTGTGTGGTAAGTTGCACAATCAAAGATCGGTTTTCTCCAGAAATATCACGAATTTTATTTAAGTAATGTTTCTCATTTTTAGCCACAGAATCATACATCACCTTAAAGTGATCTCGTTCATCGACCATGGCGTGGTTGATGAATCTATATTTCTGAATCTTATTTAAACAAGATTTAGCGCTACAAAGTCTAGACATTACCTCAGCAGGCACGGTAGTAAGATCTTTAGCTGGTTCAATCATGACACATTTATCCTTTTCTTCAATGTCAGCCATCAGTGCCTTGTCAGCTGCATCACCTTCCTGATCACCCCAATGATAATGTCCATCAGCTTGACAGACCAAGGCTGTGGAACTTGAAGATGTAGTAGATTTGGGAGGGACAGCAGCTTGCTTTCCAGAGGAAGTCTTCTTCTCATGCTGCTCCTTTGATGATGGCTCTTTGCAGTTCCTTGCAAAATGACCCAACTGGTCACAGTTGTAACATCTCGCCTTCTTAATGTCAAAGCCAAGAGTCTTTCCCTGCTTAAATCTATCCATCCCAGTCCTTTTGATGAATCTCTTAGCTCTCAGGGTTAGCATAGCCATGCACCAGTCAATATCCATCTTTTCCAAATCATCCGGGTTGATCTGCTCCAGGTCATCAGGTTGAAAGCTGATTGGTGTCAGGTTTCCAGAAATTAGTGCATCATAGCACGACATGAAAGCAGTCATGATTGGCAGATACTCATCGGGAATCATAGTAGTCGGCTTCTGAGAAGTGGATGAAGTAGTAGGTTGAACTCCAGAAATTGAAGGTGGAACATCAGTTTGAAAATAAGCCATAGTAGTCTTGTTTGCTGAAGTGGAGGAACCTTGACCCGCAAGAAGAGCTGTGTTGCCAGACTGATTAGTTGGAGTAACAACACCTTTCTTTATCTCCAGTTCATAAGATTCCAAAATACTGAAGAGTTCTTGTTGTGACAAATCGCTTAGCTTCTCAGTTTTCTTGATCATAATTCGGTACATATTCCATTCCTCAGGCAATGAATCAAGCAGCTTCTTGTTTAACTCAAGAACGGGATACTCAGTTCCCAAAACCTTCAACTTAGAGACAATACTTGAGAAACGGTTGATCAATTCTAACATGGGTTCACCAGGGACACTGCTAAACATCTCATACTGCTTCTTGATTAAATCCCTCTTGCTTTCTCTAACATCAGCACTTCCCTCATAACTTGTACATAGAGCAACCCAAAGATCTTTGGCAGTAGTGTACTCAGCAAAAATGTTGAAAACATCCATAGGAAGTGCCATAGCAATAGATCCATAAGCTTTGTTATCTCTGGCAATTAAGGCATTATCTTTATCATCATACTCAGACACAAGCTTCAGACGTTGAACATCAGCAGTAGTAGTGACTGGCTTGTGTGGACCATCAGTGATAGATTGCAAGAGAGTGTAGAAACTAAGACAGGTGGTTTGTTTCCTCCTGCATACTCATTGGTGCTTGAAGATGCCATATTCTTAGAAAAAGAAATTCCAACAGTAGCTAGTTTCAAGTGAACAGATTTGGTCGAAACAACAAGTTTCGAGTGAGAAGCACCGACCGAAACTACTAGTTTTGAGTGAAGAAGCTTGCTCGAAACTCCAAGTTTTGAGTGAGAAAACTTGCTCGAAACTCCTAGTTTCGAGTGAAGGAATAAAATCCCGAAACTCCTAGGTTCGATAGAGATAACTTGACAGAGAATCCAGCAAAAAGTGATAGAAACTACAAGTTTCGAGTGAAACGAGTTTCGAATGACCAGAAGTTTCGAGTGGATAATCTGTAGGGTTAGTTTCGATATAACAGGACAAAAAATGGTAGTTTCGAATGTATCTTCACCAGACAAATAGTACAGACAAAAAGTTTCGATGACCAACAAAATTCAGAAAATGTCTCCCGAAGTTTCGATACCTTCTTCTTCAAACTTCAACAGACTCCATAGATGAAAAAGCTTCAATAATCAAAGTTGAGAAAACAACAAATTAATCCGGAGAAAGTCTTCCAAATTATCTTCTGATCACAAAACAATCGTCAGAATCGCGAAACTACGAAGAAATAATCCCGAAATCGATGAAACAGTGCACAAATAACTTCGAACACAGAAAACTTTGAAAAACTGCGCAAATCACCTAGAACCGATCACAAAAACGTGATAATACTCACAAATCAAGAGCATAATGCTCTGATACCAATTGTAGGTCCAGATTTCAATCAGAAATCACGAAAACGATCGATTACCCACACACATAGGCGGAATCTGTATGTATGGTGGTGAAACAGAGGGTAGAAACAGAATTGGTGAAGAAGACAGCTAAACACACTCAGAATCAATGCAAATAAGATGTGAAAGAGTAAGAACAAACATTAAACAAATGCAAATTGTATTGATTCAAGAACAAATCTGAAAGAGAGAATTCAGGGTTACAGCCGCAACTCACACCCTAGAAATTCTCTAACTAGGCTATTTATAGTAATTGACATGCATCAAAACTATGCTCATCGAAACTACTAGTTTCGAGTGAGCATTTACAAGTGGAAAGGTATGCCTGTCGAAACTACTATCTATCGAAACTACTAGTTTCGAGTGAACAAACCTCACTCGAAACTAGGTAGTTTCGATGGCCAGACTTAAGTAATAAAACATGAAAATACAAGAAACGAAATTACATGAAAATAAACTATCTAAACTTTGTTCAAAAGAAATACATTGATGACAACATCTTATACAAAAAGGCTAGACTCTACAAGATCAGGTTTTAAATTTATAAAATGATAAATACTCAAAATTAACAACACACGCAATAGGCAAGTGTACATATCGTAGCGTAATAAAGTTTAGGTAAGAACCAAGTATCGAACCAATGGACATGGTCGACTTCCAATACTCAACGTTTTTTATTGTTTAGCTGGTTTAATTAGTGAGTGGGTTTTGTGTGCTTGTAAAGAAGAAAAGTAAAAGACAGAAAAACAAATGACGGTAAAGTAAATAACAGAAAATGTAAAATGTGCGTGGAGTGTGTAACATAAATGTAAAAAACATAAATGTAAATAGCTCGAGAATAATCAGATCACAACGAGTATTGCTTTGGGCTTCGAATCCGCTTGGTATATGATAATGTTATGTTAACTAATCTGATGGTATGGCTAATACAAAGGTGTGAACGGTACACCGCTAGATCCCCATTCTTACAACATTTGGTTCACGAATTATGTTCTTTAATAATAAAATGGTAAGACTTCCAGCTAGGGATACCATTACCCTCAACTCTTTATTAGATTCGTACATTCGTATGCATAAGATCTACCTCCAAGTTGGTTTAAGACATCAATCTTAAATACCTTTATTTTTATTAAAAGAGTGATTAAACTTTGTTCACCGGGATGCGGTGTAACAATGGGACCATGTATAAAGACATACCGTTCCCAACATAAGTTCACCAACTTTTGCTTTCATGATAAAGTTCGTATAAAGACGTATGATTTCTATCAATATTGACCAAGTGTTGGCTTATCAAAATCTGCTTGTATAAAGACGTACAAGTTTCAAGAGAAGTTTGATTAAAAAGGTTTTACGGTCTTATACTTTAAAATCAAGAACACTCACAAGTTTAAAGACTAATTTAGATAAAGACAAAATGTCCATCATGAAGATGGTTTTAAGAGAGAATGATTAAAGAACATAAACATACCATTAGACTAATAAGTTAAACATTAACATACACCAAACTTCATCTTCACCCAAGCAATACAAAGGGTTTAGCCACGAATGGCCATATGAACAAGCATAAAGCTATGTTTTGTAGGCTCCCCTATTGCGAACAAAGCGGAAGAGTCTCTCTACTCTCTACTACAGAAACGGACTATAGGAGTGTGTATTCTATTCTGAATTGGTGTGTGGAATGAATGGATCAAGCCTTCTATTTATAGACCCCAAAATAGGCAATGCATGGCGGTGCATTGGTTTGCACGGGCGTGCAAACACCTAGGGAATCACATGTACACATGGCAGGGTACGGGGTATCTTGGGACACACGGTAGGCCAATGCAATGCACGGACGTGCATCCCCGTGATTTTCCCTCCTTTTGTCTTTTGCTGATTGTTGATTTATGTTGACCAATTTTAACTTCTTTAGGGGTCAAAACTCGGGAGTTCTTTCCAATCTCAAGAGAAAGCTTGATTTCTTGATGATTTTGACTCGTTTTCGCTCTTTTTCTCTCGGGATGCTGTTTAACCTGCAATTATAAAATATAAACGATTTAAGTATCAATTGCAAGGTTTTTATTCAATTAGCTCCATAATATGGGGATTACTATGCATGAAAAAGTGTATAATTTAGGATATATCAACGGTGTAACATCCCAAAAATAAGACAGAAAGAATAAACGGGTTTCGACGCAAGAGAAACGAAACGAACAACGCTTGTAGGCCGGGCCGGGGGAACTTGGGGAGGGGAGGGGTGGCGAACTTGAGGGGGCTTCCTCCCTTAAATAGCCTAAACTCTCCTCATTTCTCTTATTTCACCAAGTTTAGAGAGAGAAACCGTAGAGAGAGAAAGTACACGGATCGGCCCGAGAAGCTAGCATCTTGTTCTTCTGTAGCTCGTTAGAGAGACCTCCGAATCAGAAACTCGTTTCAGGTAACAGTTCGTTCCAGATCTGAGTTTTTGTTTGTTTTGGGGTTTTGGATGAAAAGGTGACGTTTTTACATATGAAACTCGGAAATAAACATAGATCTGGCTACTAGAATGAAAAACAAACGTTTTAAACGTAGAAAGTTTGGGTCTTGACAAGATCAGATCCACATGCATTGATCTAGGGTTCTTGAGGAAGAAGACAGCCCCGCAGGCGTGTGTTGTGCGAAATTGGCCAAGCGAACTTGATAAGTTCGCTGACAGTCCATGGTTGGCGAAATTGATCAAACTCGCTTGGTATGTTCGCTGAAACTTTGATTAAAGCGAACTTGGTAAGTTCGCTAGGGAGAGTTCGCCAAATGGCAAGGGGAAACGAACTTGGTAAGTTCGTTGGTTATGTTCGCTTAGTTCTATTGGGCGAACTTAGTCCTAAGTTCGCTTAGGTCAGAAGGGTTAAAACCGTTAGAGTCAGGATGGGGTCTGATGTGTATTTTAATTAATCAATTCAGATCATGTGTGACGTTTGTTGGACCTTCGTTTAGGACAACCAAGACCAGCTGAGTTTTAGAGCCCTTCTTTTAATGACTTAAATTATATTTTGGGCTGGTGTGTATACTTATGAAATGGTGTTTACGTAATGATGTTTACGACAAAGAATGTTTATGAAACGTGTTACGAAATGTTTTGCTAAACGAAGTTTACGAAATGTTTATGAACGAAATGTTATTTAATAAAACGTATGATGCTTTAACTGAAGTTTTGAAGTAAAAGAAGTGAATGTTTATGAAAGTCACTAAATGAACGAATCCGCCATGGTTCCTTTGGGAATCGAAGTATGTATGTTATGTAAAGGCCTTACCTTTATAGGGGACTTTGTGGCTGGCCAACGGTTGTACAACTGGGTGGGAAAGGGGTGACGACCGTCATCAAGGGGATTACCGTGATCCTTGAAGTGGGTATCGTTCTCAGCGAGGGAACGGTTCTCGAAGTTTGGTACGTGCTATCCTTTGGGACGCCGTGCTTGAAGGGAATTGACGATAATGTATGATTACGAATGGTTACGAATGGTTTATGTTGGTAGGTGTGCTCTATTGAGTGCCGTGCTTGAAGGGAATTGACGGTTACGAAAAGTACAAATTCAGTTTATTGTTGACTTATGTTTGATGTTATGTTATTGCATGCTTGACGTACGCTTTTGTTAAATAAATGAATGTTACGTTTTTAGCAAATGTTTATGTTAAAGTTTTATGTAAAGCTAGAACTCACCAGCGTAGCTGACTTTTGGTATGCACATTCAGGTTAAGGACAGGTACGGATGGACGGTGATACTTGGCAAGCAATGAAGAGTTACCCGGTCGATCTACGAGTCTGGCATCCCGTTACGTTTATATTATGGATAATGGTTTTGTTTCTAGACAATGATTGTGATGTATGAAAGATGAACAAGTTTTAATTATGTATGAAATGAATGATTCCGCTGCGTTATTTGATATTCAAGTTTAAGAACTGTTTGTGAATGAGTAAATCCAATGAGTGAGGCCTCCCGGGTTTGGGGCCTTACAAACGGGCCATGCCCCCCTGTACTCAATCCGGAAGGAAAAAGACAAAAACTTCCAGGTCAACACGGGGTTGTGCCCAACCTAACACGCCCCCGTGCTCAGCCAAAAGGTATAATGTTCCTCTCCAGGGGCAACACGGGGCCGTGCCTAACCTAGCACGCCCCCATGCCCAACAGTTTCTGTAGTACGTTCACGAAAAGAGTTAGTGGGTACGACGTCGTCCCGGCACGGGGCCGTGCTCCACTGAGCATGGGCCGTGCTCAACTTCCCATACAGTATAAAAACGCAAATGCCTAGTTCATTGGAGAGTTCGATCTTTTGGAGGAAAAACCCATTTTTGGCATTCGGGAACTAGACTTTTAAAGCCATTTGGAGGTCTTGGAAGGTCCATTCACAATCAATAAGAAGTTCTAGAATCACCACACCATCCCAAGTTGAAGCTTTGGTTATATCATTTGATCTTGTTATGAATTGCATGTGTTATTGCTACTTGGTTGTAATGTGCAAGCTCATTATGAGCTAAACATCTTTTATCATCCTAGTTTGATGAAGTTTTACTAATTTATGATGAACTTATGAATCTTGGCAAGTATTATGTTAATGTTATGATAATATTATGGTAATCTCTTAGTGGATATGCATGCTTGAATGTTTGATGGAATAATTATTAGTTTATAAATGTGAAATCATATCATGTTGGAAAACTTATGCAACTAGCATTTATTCATGATTTTATGTCTTCATATTTAGTTTCATGGCTAAGTATTATGAATGATCTTTGAAATCATAATTAATGAAATTAACATTTAAGCATGCATCTCGTTTACTCATGTTTGGAAAAACTACGATGATTGTTATAAAATTTCTTTAACAAAGTTTATGTTTTTTAAAGTATTGATGACTCGAGCTTATGATTTGCATGAATTTATCTTAGAATTTTATAAATCAAGAGAATATATAATTTTTATCTATTTAAACTAACTTTAGGTGGATGTTATGTAAAAATTTCGATTTCGAATTTTAGCTTATTCGAATCGAATAATTATTCGATTCGAATAAATAAGTCGAATTCGAATCGAATTTGCAATTCGATTCGATTTGAATAACCTGAATTTATATATTATATAATTTATAATTTTTTTAATATATAATATCCTCTTATTTAGGTTTGGTTTGGGCTTCTAACGTCATTACTTGTGGGCTTTTTTTAAAAGTTTTGTATTGGCTTCAAAGTTCAAATCCACAAAACCTTTACCTAGTCATCGGTTTTTTTATTTTTATTTTTCAAAAAAAAAATAATTGTTATTCGGTTTATTCGAATTCGATTCGATTCGAATAAGCTTATTCGAATCGGTTTAAGTGATTCTTATTCGAATTCGAATCCAGAAAAAAAAATTCAAATTCGAATAAACCGAATAACCCGATTCGATTCGTTTGAACACCCCTATCTCTAGTACGTATCTCAAGTCAGAGGATACAAAAACAGTACCATTTTAAAAATCTACTTATGATTGTGATCCTTGAAGTAGTTTTGAAGCTAGTTTCGTCCAATATTCATTATCTAATAAATATATGTGAATTTGGTGTTCAACCCCTTTGAACCTTCATCTTATGAACCAACCAACAATTCACAATAGTCTTAGTTCAGATTTATTCCCACAAATCCAGTCGACTACGGACATTTAGAATAACTCTTATTCAAGGATTTAAACATACTTAAACAAGAACACAACTAACATTGATGAACATAATTTAACCATTAATTCATATCAAATCAATTGTTATTGTTATAGTCCATAAACATCCAAATAGTAAGTATAGACCAATTTCATCATCTAGATTCCTTGAGCCTCATAGCATGCTCCTTTATAGGGTCTTGAGATCCAAGGATTTGGGTATACTAGATTTGATCTACTGTTTACTTTGTATAGCAGAGATATCTTATTGAACACTCTTTTGAGGTTCATAATGAAATCGTTTTTCAGAATATCTCCCTTTTGTGTTTACCCAAATAACTTGTATTAAACTCTTTCATACAAGTTAGTTATGTCTTCGACCAAGTTTTATGTCTTATGCATAAATCGGAAAATTATGCATTTCTTGAATCTTTCAAGTAATTAACTTTTCATAGAACTTTGTATAAAGACTCACCTTGACCATGGAAATGCGTACTAATGTTGTTCTTAACAATGTACTTTCTTTTATTAATTAACACCTTACCCTTGCTACTTTGAAGGATTTTATTAATGACATTTTGAATATAAATTTGGACTTTAGTCTAATGTGCTAGGAAGTAGCTTTCAT
Organism: Smallanthus sonchifolius; assembly: GCA_023525975.1. Lineage (NCBI taxonomy): Eukaryota > Viridiplantae > Streptophyta > Magnoliopsida > Asterales > Asteraceae > Smallanthus > Smallanthus sonchifolius. The sequence goes on from CM042028.1 coordinate 53,284,853, forward strand.
CTTGCACATTTTGTCGATCCATATAGAACCTTTCTATCTTCCTTCTTCTTATCCATTCATGGATTTTAAGGATCAACTTTGTGTCTTTTTATGAGAACTGATGTGTTGTGTTAGTATATGTTTTGATGTAAGATTTTTAGGGTTTATTTTAGCATGATTACCAAGTTTTAAATTTATAAAATAATTATTACTTTAACTAACTACACACAATAGGAAAGTGTACATATCACAGCATAATATAGTTTAGGTAAGAACCAAGTATCAATCCAATGACCACAGTGGCTCCTAATAATCAATCATTTCTATTGTCTGACTAAATTAAAAGGTGGATAGATGGTGGTAAAACTAAATAAATGATAAATAGCGGAGCCGAAAACTATCAATCAAACAAGATATCACTTAGGTTCGAATTCGCTTGGTGTAAATTAATATTTTAGAAATAGATCAATGATGTGGTTAATAGGGGGGACAACTCCTTGGTCGGGCTACGGTCCTAATGACCTTCTGGAAGGCTAACAGGCTCCCGCATATGCTAACGCTTCCTCAGGTCATTATTCAGACTAAGATTATCCGGTCAACTTGGCTCCCAGGTAGGGCTACCAAGCTGTATGGCTCTTTGGACAGTCGGATGAACAAAAAACTACCTCAAAACCACTCATGAAGACAGAAAAATTAACTGATTTATTTTCTTTAGTAATAAAATGGAAGGGCTCCCTGGTAGGGTTACCACGACCCTCAAGCTAAGACTCAAAATGCCTTACTTGAATACCCAAATCCCAACCAACAAAACTTTAGATCTTTACCAACCGGGCCCTGCAGTATCAAAGACTTGTATAAAGACGTACAACTTTGAATGAATGTTCAAACAACATGTATTGTTTAAAACAATCACAAGATTTAAAACTTTAGTGACTGAAAATTAAGTACTCACGTCCATAAAGGATGATCATAGTAAAAAAATAACCAAGAAATATAAACACACCATTTTACTAAATCAAAATATTAAATTAAAGCAAGGTTCATCAAAACCCAAGTGATACAAGAGGACTAGCCAAGAATGGGCATACAAATGACAACACTAACACTTGGTGATATAATCATAGAAATATCCAAGTTTCAAGCCAAAGCAAAGTGAAAGTGAGTATAAAATGCCACTTGATCCTTGGATGTGAAAGATTAGCCTTCTACACTACTTGGTACACCAATATTTATAGAAGTTAGGGTTAGAACCATGGTTTTTCGCCCCTAGAAGTGCACACTAACAAATAAGGCTTGAGCTACTATTTATAGGCAAAAGTTGGGGGAGGCACAAGCGTGCACTGGTACATTAGTACACTAGTATATTTGGTCTTGCACAATACGGTCGTAATGGTGGTCGTCCTTGCACAATACGGCCGTATTGTGCCATCTTTTAAACTTGGCAAATTTAGTCCCCGTACATGATCTTTTCAGTTTTGACGAATTTGGACCCGCAGCTTTCGACGACCAATTAAACTTCTTTAGTCCCTTAAACACTCTTTCATAAACTTCCATTTATATATTTTGGAATTGTAAATAATTCCATACGCCTTCATTTGATTACCGAAAAGTGGGGTGTTACAAAAACCTTTTGTCAGTACTACTTCCAAGCCAGAAATAGAAAAATCTCAAAAGAAAAAGAAGATTGAAGTTGTAAATATTGAAGAACCAAATAAAGAAATTAAGAAAGTTGTATCTGAAGAGGAAGAGTTGAAAGACTTAATAGAATATATCAAGAAAAACATATTACCTGTTGACTAGTTGTTATTAAACAATCTAAAAAGTGTGATATTTCAAGTTAATAAACACAAAACTTATGAAGCACAGCTTGCTAAAGGTTCTTTGCTAATTATTTACAAACTAGTTATTGAGGGACAAGGTCAAGAAATAAAAGAAAGACATGATATGATCAAGGCTTTATTGAATATTGGTTTTAAACAGGAAATTCTTGAGAAGTGTTCTACTAAAAATTTAAGGCAAATGGTAGCTAAGCTGAAAGAAAACAAAGACGAAAAAGTTCAAAGACTATTACAACATTAGCAGCAAAAGCTCAAAGACTATTTCAACAACAACAATTAAACATCAAGAAATACAGCAACGTATACAACAAATGAAATTGATAAATCAAAAGAAAGAACATTTCAGAGAAAGTTTTGAACAACAACTAAATGCATTAAAGATTGCTTGAATCAACTTCAGTCTGAGCCAAACGATAGTGAAAAGCAAAAGACAGTTGAATCCTTGGATGATGAATCTTGAACTCCTCTTTCAAAACCCAAATTGAAGAAAAAGATAAGTGCTGAAGAACGATCAACTTGGTTTAAGAAGCAAAATGTTGAGTCTTCTAAAGAGCATACTATAACAGTTGATGCTTTTGAGCTTGGATTAGAGAACTTTTCAAAAGAAGTTTTAAGAGAAAAAATTGGTAAGTTGGAAATATGATGTACACAGAGATTTGTTCATCATATGGAGAACAAGAGGCAAATGTTAATATTTTAAAAATGGTCATGATGTGATGAGACTACTAAAAGCAGATCTCAAAGTCTTATCCAGAATTAACATACATAATCTAAGTGGGTATTCAAGAGGAAATACTTTGAGTGTTTTCTCAGGAAACAAGAAACAAGCAAGAGAGAACTTCAAGTCTATCAGCAAAACCAATGAAGAAAGTGAGGACAATTGTTGCTACTGGAAATATACATGGGTCTGGATTGGTAGATCCTCTTTTACCAACCGGATCACGACTTCCTAAATCTAGTTCTAATAGGCAAACTGCAATCTTTCCTTAATATAATGAAAGAAAAGTAAGGAACATTGGACCACTACAACCCTTCATTAAACTGTATTTTGATCTAACTACTATTGATCTTGTGGAGGAAAGAGGTGAAAAGAGGAATTAAGAGTCTACACTCTAACTGGACTAAAATGGCTTAGTGACTCAGACTTATTTGCTCTTGAGAAGATGAAGATACTCCATCAGTCCAAGGATCAACAAGAAGTTGACTTTTGTTATCAATGTATAAAAGAGTTTGCAGATATAAGAAGGATCAAGAAAAGGAGAGTGATTTTGGGGAGCATCATTCTAGGGGGAGATTGTAAAGTCGTGTTAAGGATGGTCTTTACCAAAATTCACTAAGTGTATATACTCCAGAGGATTAGCCTCTACTCCGGATGAAGAAGTTACTCCGGAGGATGAGTACTCCGGATAACTGTTTGAATTTGTCAAGTATAAGTACTACTCCAGATGAAGACTTCACTTGAGATGAAGAACTAATCCTCATAGTCAACTATTGCTCCAGATGAAAGAAGAACAAGAATACAAGACAAGTACTCCGGATGAGTAAAATACTTCGGATGAACAAAATGTTCAACCGGACCAGAACTTGTTCATTCGGACCAGTTTGTGTTTCTTCAACAAATGCTTACTCCGGAGAGCAACCAACAATAGAGAAGTTAGTTAGGTTGTTATGCCACATGGCACGTATAGAACTTAATGTATAGGTCAATTGTATTTGTCTATAAATAGTAAGCATAGTACTGTTATTTTGTAACTGTCATTCCACACTTGTACGAACTTTCAATCAATCAATGCAATTGACCATTGATATACATTCTTGTATTTGTTCTTTATTCTTTGATCATTGAATTGATTTTTTCCGCCATTCATTTCAATCACAGATTCATTATATTGTTGTATATCAATCCTACAAACTCTAACTCTAATCACTATTCTTTTCAAACCACATATCATAATGTCATAATCACCAACCTTACGTGCCACTTATCATGTGTTGGTGTATAGTCATAAACTTTTGATTGAGTTTATCTTTTTAGAAATTGGGCACATCTACATCTTCTCACCAACACTCGTCATTGTTTTAGGTAATTCACCAGCTTTATCACCAATCATACATGTCACTTATCATGTGGTGTTGTTGAATCATAAACTTGTGATTGACTTCTCTTTTTTTGAAACTTGGGCGCATCTATGTCTTCTCACCAACACTTGTCACGTTCATCATCGTGTCTCAAAAATCTTAGCTCCTTTAGCAATATGAAGAACAACCTAGTTTTGTTTCCTCTCTCCAACCAAGCCCTTCTAGCGGATTCCTATCACAAACAGTATGAGGAGAAGTTCAGTCTTCACGAAGCTGAGTTTACGAGGCAGAAAGCAACTCTTTAGTCAATTGAGACGCAATTAGGACAAATTGCAAAACTTCTATCCGAAAGACAACCAGGATGTCTCCCGAGTAATACTGAAACCAATCCAAAAGCAAATGTAAGCGCTATCACTCTTAGAAATAGCAAAGTTTACCCAGAACCACCAATGCCAGGAGAAGAGGTTCAATCACCAAGGAGAGAAATATTCACTTGAGTACCACTTCATCCGCATATCGCAGAAACAACTACTCAAGGATCACAATCAAATGTAATCCCACCTCCTGCTCCAGTGGATACTCCTCCAAAATTTCTGACAAAAAGAGCGTTCCATTCTCACATACCCTACCCAGGAAGGTTAGTAAACTGACGAACAATATGAGAAATTCATCGAGCTGTTAAGTCAAATCCATGTCAATCTTCCCTTCCTGGATATCATACAACAAATGCCTAAGTATGGACGTTTCTTGAAGGATTTCCTTACAAACAAGAGAAACATGGAAGAGGCGGTGAAGAGGACCAATCATTGCGTCGCTCTTATTGAAAGATGCCTTCCGAAGAAACTTTCAGATCCTGGAAAGTTCTCTCTTCCATGTTCTATTGGACCACTGCTGATAACCTTTGCACTCGCTGATCTAGGAGCAAGTGTGAACGTAATGCCATATAACATGTTCCAAAGACTAAAAATTGGAAATCCACGGCCTGTTAATGCAACTATCGAACTCGCAGATGGATCGGTTAAATCGCCTATAGGAGTCATTGAGAACTTACTAGTAAAAGTCGGCAAGTTTGTCTTCCCTGCAGATGTTATGGTTTAGAAATGGGACCCGACTATTCCGTACCCTTGATTTTGGGTCGCCCTTTTTTAGCTATCGCCCGAGCCATCATTGATATGAATGAAGGAATTTTGACACTTCGTGTCGGAAAACAATCAGTGACCTACAACATCGGAGGAAATGAGTGCTTGTCCAATGGTTTGCAATTGCACAATTCATTGATATTAATCTGGACTACCAGCTGAAGAAAGCCAAAGAATTCAACAAAGGAAAGAAATTGGATCTGGGCAAGAATTTTGACAACACTAATTGGATCGATGAATACTTTGATAAGCTACCAAAACTAAAGGACATGAATGAAGGAACAGGAGACACGGGGGAAGTCGATGGCCCCCACCTGAAGAAAGACTGATGAAGCACGTACGGGTCTGGCCAACGACTCTTAAACAAACGTGGCGCTTCCGGGAGGCAACCCGATGATCATGAATAAATTGAGAAGTTGGTGCATACGGCAGAACACGTGGACTTCGAGTTTGGTTTTTCCAAGTTTAAGTTTCTCATACTTCAGCCTCCAGGTATGCCTTCTCGATACTACTTAACTACTACCTGTTATTTCCGTTTCTGTTTTTATGTTTTTCTTTATGTGTTTAGTAGCAAAGCATCACCAGATAGTTTCTCTACTTCTTTGAGGAGTTACACTCCACCTCTACAACCAGAGGAGTTGAAAGCCACATCAAATTTCTAAGAAATTCGATGAAGTCTTTGAAGCAAAATGTTAACAAGCAGCTGATAAGCACAACCTGACAGCAGCAATAAGTTTTGATCTAGGTTATATACCGAATTGACCAGGGGAGTACCAGTTTCTTTTCCCTTAAAACTTCATGCATTTAAATTCCTACATAGCATTCCATTACATGCATTTGTACATTGAGGGCAATGCACGGTTTTAAGTGTGGGGTGGGGAATTAGAGATTCAGGACTACTTGTAACCTCAAAGCAGTAAAACTAAACTTGTGATTTTCTACCCATTTGACTAAAACCTTACCAAAAACCTACTTTTCGTAAAACCCGAAAAATTTTCAAAAATTTTAAACCCTAAAATCTAAACCTCTTTGAGTTCGCACCTAATTAAATAAAATGAATACATGGCAAGTAGAAACAAATGGATATTATGCATAACAAATCACTAAACCCAATCCCATCCGTTTCCATGTGAGAATAATCTGACATTTTCACGAGCATTATTATCATTATTTTTCGCATGCTCCTTCGTTTGGTATAGTGAGTATTTTTCGGTCGAATTTTATGCATAATTAGAACTTGTGTGACTTATACATATCAAGACCATGAACAAGTAGAAGTATGAAAATGATTGAGTCACCTAGGACTTTATTACCCTTATATATCATCCTTAAACCCAAAAATCTAAAAAAAATTATCCGCCTAGATAGCCCTTTGAGCCTTAGCCTTTTCTTTTCTACTACCCATATCTATCACCAACCCAGCTTTTCGTAAACACCGGTTATTGGCTAACTGTCTTCAAGAATGGAAAAATATTAGACTATCTTATGTCGTTATTTTAAGTTTACAACCATTAAGGAAATTTGGAAAGAATCTGTTTTACTCAAGAGAATTGGAATATACAAGAAGAAAGTGGATGTATTAGGAAGAAACAGCCGAACGATCTACAAGGAAGATATGAAAAAATTATTTCAAGAAGATTGAGGAAAAAGAATTATTAAAAAATTAGTCTTGATGATATGAGAAGAAAAGAAAAAAAATAGAAAAATGAGAAAAGAAAAAGAAAGAGAGAAGTTGGTCTTTTATCGGTTAGACTTTAAAGAGCTGGACATGCATTCTTTTGATTTTAATTTGCTTTCTTGTATTCATTTCGCAAAGCCTGAATTACCACCCGAACTCCGAGAGAAGATTTTCAAAGCAACTGGTGATGTAAGAAAATGGTGGTGCAAGCAAGAACAACTGCCACCATTCTGTGGCTTGTCAAAAAGTGCCGCCAAAAGAAGAGCCAAAAGATACGACAAATGTGTGAAGTGTGGCAACTGGAGCCACAATGGAAAATGTAGCAAGAATCAAACTTATTCCCAACATGAGTATACGCACCTGATCAAAGTAGGAGCTGTTAGGCTACAAGCCGAAAGATCCATACGGAAAGGAAGCAATGGGTATTACACAGCGAGGGAAGAACTGAGAATGATAAGAGATCTTGGTCTTGGTAATCTGACCATAAACGAGCCCTCAGATTAGTTATACCCTCATAATCTGAGTACTGTAGAGGGACCCGCTAGTATTTTCCATCTTAAGCCATGAAGCCGTAGGTGTGTGTTTCACGATAGCTGCAGCCTTTGAAATCCTTTAAAATCCCTAAAAACCCAAAAGATTTTCATTTTCACCCTTTAATTTTCTTTTAGCCATATTACAACCCTTTTCAAGTCCTTTTGGTTCATGCATACTACTTAGTTATTTGGTGGAGACTTGATTTGCATACAAGCTTATGACAATTGCATAAATTCGATTCGAACTTGAGTGTTTCACCTAACATACACTATCCACACATATATAACCCTAGAGTTGAGTGAACATTGTGAGAAATGATAGATTGTGCATAATTGAAGTTCTAGTAGGCTTTCCATGGATTCCACCATCCTAAAGATAGAAAAGCACAAAAATAGAATAAGCGACGCATGAGTTATCCCGGAGTTTCCAACTACTTGGAGCTCCATTACCTTTTGTAAAGTTTTTAGTTATGGGTCTGATCATGCATGTGTTTGCTTGAGGACAAGCAAAGTTCAAGTATGGGGTGTTATGATATGCCATCATTTATACATGTTTTTCATGCATAATAATCCCCATATTATGGTACTAATTGATTAATAACCTTGCAATTGATACTTAAAACGTTTATATTTCATAATTGCAGGTTATTCGGTGTTATAAATATAAATCAAGATGAAACCAGTCAAAAACACCAAGAAATCAAGCCTTTTGGAAGATCATTCATGAGCTTTGACCCCCAAGAAGTCAACGAAAGTCAAACCATCAGCTAAAAGACAAAACTGGGAAGCAAATAGGGGATGCACGGCCGTGCATCCCATTGCACGGTCGTGCAATGCCCTACTTGCTCCCAAGGCTCTCGTACACTGTCCTGTTGATGTCGCCCAGACGGTCTATAAAAACTATCTATAAAACCTAACCTAGACTCCTAAGTAATAAAAGGAGTACCTTCAACTAAACCGCACTGACAGGCAAGTGTACCTATCGAGTGTAGCACAGCTTAATGGTAAACCGAGTTATCGAACCTTAGAGACACTATGTAAACAAAACTAGACTCTGACTCGGACTAAAGATGATTTGGTTTGGGGGGTTTACTACACTAAAAATTATCACTAAGAATGCAATAAGCTAAAATCAACTCAAACTATCAAGAGTAAGAACTAAAGATGAAATCAAGAGATGGGAAGAATATCACCTAGGTCAGAATCCTACATGCAAAGCACAACTTCTACCGGTTATGAAAACTATAATGGATCTGGGTTTCTAAGGATATAACACCTAAAAGATACCTAATGGATTCCCGATCACTCTCGGTCTCGGGATGTGACCAGAAGACAACCTAAGGATACTAAACTCACCAGATGGTCGGATCACCTCTCGGGTATTTTCAACTATGACAAGTACCCTAATAGACAAATTACCTCTCAGTCTCACTGTCCACCGATACACTCAAGGAATACACGGGGTAATCTCAAGATAACCACTATGATTCGGATAGCTACAATCACTAGACACCTAACACTAACGTCCTCTCAGACTGTTAACACTCGGATTCCTAATGACGAAGACTAAACGACTAATTCTCACCTCTCGGGTATTGAACTAGGACACACATTCACTTCTAATTAGCAATCAACTATGAATCCTATGGCTACTACGTCTAGAAACCACTCACAATCACAAACCCTAAGATCTATGACCACGAAACGAAGATCAAACTGGCAGACAACCACAACCAATGCAGGAATTCATAAACAACCACATAATCAGAAGTAAACATGCACTAACATCATAGATAATTAACTCAAAATCTTTACTAAATCATAAATCCATTAAATGAATCCAAAAACCGACAAAAATCAATACTTTATCATGCAATCATCATTTTATCATGCAATCATCATTAGACCTAGGCAATATATAAGTTTTAGCCAAAGATCATACTCAAAACAACCAAAACATAAGTATTAAGCAAGAACATGGTATCAAACACAGAAGTTAGACACAAAGATCGAATCTTGGAAACCGAATAAACTAGAATAAACCAACCCGGATCCAAAGCTTGAACCTTTAGCTTCAACGCTGCTTCCTACACCCAAAATCGCCTTCAAACTCTCCTCTGGACGGCTGAAATCGAACTCTTTGAATAATGGACATAAAAATCTATTTAATTTCGATTTCTAGGGTTTTGCGGATTTTCGGTCCTCTCACGTACCGCGAGAAAATTAGCCAAGCCCCTCGCGTACCGCGAGGGCCAAATTAGTCGGGCGCACTTTTTTCCATCTTCGCGTACCGCGAGACTTTGAGCTTCTGGTCTTCGCGTACCGCGAGGACTATATTTTCTTCATTTTTCACTTTTAAACCCCGGACTTTCTTCCGACTTCATTCTCTTGCTCGATTTCTTCAAATATTCACTTGTATTTCATATGAGCTCCTACAAACAAGATAAAGACTCAAATGTACATAAAAACGACTTAAAACGAACATAAAACTTACTAAAAACGCATTAAAACACTAGAATAAAGATATGTGCTTTGCACTACATCACCTGTGTACCCTGTTTGATTCCCGAGGTGTTTCACGGCCGTGCATTGCTCATTTTGAGGCCTATAAATAGAGGGCTTGGGTTCTTGGTTTCACACACTATTTCACACCACAACATAACCAAAGATAGAGAGAATAGTTCATTTCTAGCAGTATTAGAGGAGGAGTAGTAGTAGTAGTAGCAGTAGCAGCAGTAGCAACAGGAGCAGGAGGAGGAGGAGCAGGAGGAGGAGCAGGACGAGCAGCAACAGCAGCAGTAGTAGTAGTAGTAGTAGTGAGTAAAGGAGCTCTTCCTCCTTGTTCCACAATAGGGGAACCTACGAAACTCAGTGTTACGCTAGTTAGTATGACCATTCGTGGCTAAACTCTTTGTATTGCTAGATTGAAGATGAAGTTTGGTGCATGTTAATGTTTGATGTATTAATCTAGTGGTATGTTTATGTTTTTAATTATTCGTTCTTAAAACCACCACTTGGTGGGCTTTTTATTGTTGTCTAAATCTGTCTTTATATTTTATGAGTGTTCTTGATTTTAAAGTGTAAGACCATAAAACCTTTTTAATCAAACTTCTTTTAAAACTTGTACGTCTTTATACAAGCAGAGATTGATAAGCCAAGGATTTGTCAATACTAGTAAGGTCGTACGTCTTTATACGAACTTATTATGTGACCAAAAATTGGTGAATTCATGTTGGGAACGGTACGTATTTATACATGGTCTCATTGTTACACAGCCTCCCGGTGAGCAAAGTATAATCACCTATTTAACAATAATACTTAAGCATTTAAGTTTGATGTTCTAAACCAACTTGGAGATAACACCAAAGAGTTGAGGGAAAATGTTGTCCCTAACGGGAGGCATTACTATTTTAATTTAAAGATTTTAATTTGTGAATCAAATGTCGTGAGGACGAGCCTCTAGCGGTGACCCGGGTCACAAGTTTGTAGTAGTCATACCACTGGATTAGTCAACTTAACATTACCACGTACCAAGCGGATTCGAAGCCCAAAGCAATACTCTTCATAACCTGATCATTTCCGGGATATTTACTTTCCTGCTATTTACTATTCTGTTAGTTACATTTCTGTTACACACATCACGCACATTTTTACTTTCATGTCATTTACTTTACCGTCATTTACTTTTCCGCTTCACAGGCATACAAAACCCACTCTCTAATTAAACCGGCTAAACGATAACAATAGTTGAGTATTGGAACTCGACCGTGTCCATTGGTTCTTACCTAAACTATATTACGCTGTGATAGGTACACTTGCCTATTGTGTGTGTTTTAAGTTTGAGTATTTATCATTTTATAAGTTTAAAACCTGATCTCGTGAAACCATTTCTAAAACAAATATATATTTATATATATTTTATATACTTATCACGTGCACATCAGTAAGTCACAAAGACAGACGCTCCGTCCTACCGTCATAGGCCGTAACTCATACCGTGTCTACCGAAGTAGTCCGTCCTTCTTTGTAATTCATACCGTGTCTACCGAAGTAGTCCGTCCTTCATTACCGTCCGACAACCTTTGGCCGTTCGTCTACCGTCGTAGTCCGTCCTTTCGCCTGTCTGCCCTAAGGCATCCGTTTCCCATGCAAACTATATATGCAGCCGTGCTTCGATTAAGGGCCTTAGTCCTACCGTAGTAGTCCGTATTTAGTCTACATTTCTAGACTTTAACATACCGTCTGCATATTAGTCGCATGGTCGTCCGTCTACCGAAGTAATCGTCACCATTGAGCCGTCCTACCGAAGTGGTCCGTATATCTGTCCATAACGTTTACATACATTCATAACATGAAATATATATATATAAAGTAAGATTTCATTCATTTACGTTATGTCATTCATTCATTTTTTGTTCATCATTATTTTTATATAACACGTATGTCATATAAGCATTCATAACATTCATTCATTTGCATGTATACACTCCAGCCCCAAAACATTGGAATACATTGCACATAACACATAGGGGGACCATAGAACTCACCAGTCTACCGGTACTCGACCCGTAAGTGATGTTTTAACTATTACTAATGCGTATACTGATCTGCACATAAGTCAAAGCACGATTTCTATTATTTAAGGCAAGAGTCGGCTAAAACATGGAAGTGTCGGTAGGCACACATGAGAGTCAGATAGGAGAGTCGCTAGCCACACTTGAGAGTCGGCTAGGAGAGTCGCTAGCCACACTTGAGAGCCTGGTAGAAGAGTCGCTAGCCACACTCATAAGTGTCGCCTGAACTTACGTTCAGGACTTCGTGTTTGTGCAAGGAGCCTATTCTCAGCGTGTTTGTCTTGAGGGCCGACTCTCAGGAGCCGATTCTCTGAGGGTCAATTCTCTCTTAAAGCCGATTCTAATCATCTTCTTCCTCGCCGAGTGTCGCCACATGAAGGTGGCCGACACTCAAGAGTCGCTCAAAGAACATCAAGCATTTGCACGTTTGATTTTGATCCAAAACCTTAACTTTTTACGTTCAAAACTTTTATCTAGCTTCCAGGAAGCTAGATCAAAGCTTTAATTCACTTTTCATACGTAAAAATCCAACCTTTATGTTTAAAAACCCCCATAAATCCTAAAACCCATCTTTGAAACAAAAACTCAGATCTGAGGTTGATCCTTACCTCAAAACTCGTGGTTCTTCATGTAGAATCGATCAAGGATGTTGGAGAAGCAAGATGGAACATAAATCAAAGCTTGGATGTTACTTCTCAAGTTTTCTCTCTCTAGAACTTCTCTCCCCCTCTCTCTGGGGTTTGTGTGAAGAAGATGATGAAAATGAGGTTAGTGAGCTAATTTCCCCTTTATATACATGGGCTACATCAGCCCATTGGAGCCGAGCCCAAGCCCGCTTCCTTGCTTTTCATTTATTCTTTGATTAAATTCCGATCTCGTTGTTATTCGTTCGTTTTATTATTTCGGGATGTTACAGCTTTGTTGCGTTCACGTTTTGCAAGAAACCCCATTATGGTTTTAGTTTCTTTTTCTTATGGTGATCGGGGAAGAATACATGGGGAAGGTGGTGCGCGACGGTGACAGTGGTAGGCTGTGGAGGGGCGGCGTGAGAATGATTGTGCTGCGGGGGACGGACATCGGCGGAGTGAGGGCTGGAGAGGGGGGGACACGGATGCTATTGGCGTGAGCGAGGAAGACCGACGGGTGCCGGTGCTCGTTGTGGCAGCATGGTGACGTGCGTAGGGTTGCAACGGCCTAAGGGTAGTGCCCGACATACTAGGTGGCTGTTATGGTGGCGCACTGTGGTTGTGAACGGAGTAGAACGAAGACAGAGTTACACCCGACGTGCTTGGTGACTCGAGTGGAAGCTAACGGTGATGGTGGTGAAGGCTTATCCGGATAATGCTTGGTTGGGGTTTGGCTTGACAGGGGATACGAAGGTGACGGGGGTGGTGGTACACGAGGAAGAGGCGGACGACGGCGAGAAGCCGATTAGGGTTTTTCCTTTCTCTTGCATGGCGTGCATGTGTGATTGGGACTCAGCTCGTGTACGCGTGAGCTAGGGTTTGCATGGTCACAAACGTACATGCAGGGGAACCGGCTCGAGTACACGTGCATTTGTGGAGTTAGGGTTCAATGACTTTGATGACGAGGGGATGAGACGAAGAGTGGGGTTTTATGTTATACGTTATCCGACGTATGTTTAGAACGTAATCTGATCGTGTGATCATACGCTTGACAGGTTCGGGATTTGGGCGAGTGATCGAGGTGCAGAGCAAGGATTTGGACTCAGCGTAACCGGTGAGTTTCTAATCCCTTTTTTTATTATTTACCGTTTTGAGGCTATCGTACATACTCACGTGTTTTATTCTATTAACCAAACAAGCTACGAGTTACGATTAAACCGAAAGTGTTTTACGAGATAATTACGTGTTAATGAAACTAAGGGTCTATGTGGTGCCCTTAGATTCGTGTGAACTGGAAGTTGGGATGATAAGTGTGTGGGTCGTACCACGAATAGTTCGGAATGAGTCGGGAAATGAGTTTAGACATGTTATGGTTATATCTAGGGGTGTTGGCATGGGAACCTGTACGTGGGTCATGTTTAGTTAACGAGTCATGCAAATGCTAGTATGCTGTTATGCGTTACATGCTTGATGTTGTGCGTGTTTGTGTCGTTGTCCTTGTGACACGACGGGTAAACCCGATGAGTTTATGAATTTAAATATTCAAATACGGAGCTAAGGGTATGTGTGTTGTCCTTAGGCTATGTGGGCTTGAAGTTAGTATGATGGTTGTGTGTCGTATAATGACCTATTTGGTCGGGGGATGAGTTTACATGTTGTGTGGGTACGAATAGGAGGTGTCGTTATGGGTGCACGTACGTGGTTCGTGCGTAGGTAACGAGTCGTAGTAAATGCTCGTGTGATGCTATGTGTTACTTGCTTGTTGTTGTGTGTGCTGGTGCTGTTGTCTTGTGACACGGCAAACTGTGATGTGAAGGATGGGGTCCTTCGGGTGTTGTCACCATGTGGGTGGCTGGGTAGTCATCATAGATGACAAGTGTGTCACTATGTTATGTGACGGGGCCCGTGAGAGCAATATTGAAACCCAAAAGGGGGTTCTCCGAGGTGATATGAATATCCCGACGGGGATAACCCTGACGAGGGTAGCTGTGACGAAACCGGTAAAATCCTTCGAAGGTAATTGTTGTGTGCATTTATGTGTGTTTTAATTGCATGCAAGTGTTAATTGATATTCATTGTGTTGAAATGATATTGCTGTGGTGTTGAGCATTAGATTGACCGTTATGTCGGGATGATGATGTCGTGTTTACGAGTGTTGTGTCAGTTGACCTTGTGAGAGTCTTGGTTTAGGCTTGTTAAGTCGGTGTTTAGGGGTTGGTCGTGTTAACCGAACTTCAAGTTGATACGTGTGATAAATTGAGTTAGTAATGTAGTAGGCTCGAACCATGTCGGTGAGACTTATTGGGTTTTGGGTATGGGATGAGTCTCGGGTGGTGGACCCTTATGGGGATGGGTCGGTGAGGTGGGTTACCTATATGATGATAAATGACAAACCATTTTAGAAAGGACCGGGATGTCCTGAGTTTCTATAAATGATATTTGTGTGGAAATGGTTGCTACTTAAAATAAACTATTAGAACTCACTCAGCGTAGCTGACTTTGTATGTACGTTAGATTGTTTTGCAGGTGGGTTCACAAGACGAGGTATCTTGGCTTGGGAGCGGTGCTACTCGGGTCGGTGTGCATGCATTCGTAAGGTAAGGATTAGATCGATAACGACTTTGAAGATAAAACTATTTTAAAGAAGACTTCCGCCGATTGTTTTTATAATGAGTTAAGGGTTTTTAAAGAGAATACCCAGTGATAAGACCCAACTGTAGGGTGCCGGGATTGGGGGCCTTACATGTAGAGTCATAAATTTGTGGTTGAGTTCTCTTTTTAGAACTTGGGCACATCTACATCTTCTCACCAATACTTGTCACAATTTTATGTCAATCACCAACCTTGTCACTAATCTTATTTGTCACTTATCATGTGGTGTTGTTGAATCATAAACTTGTGATTGACTTCTCTTTTTTGAAACTTGGGCACATCTACATCTTCTCACCAACACAAGTCACGTTTATCATCGTGTCTCAAGAATCTTGGCTTCTTTAGCGATATTTTGAACAACCTGGTTTCGTTCTCTATCTCCGGCGCATGGTTAAAACTTAAAAGTTATAGTTAGGGATTGGAGATTTTTTTCTTAAGGGAAAAATATGAGAATATGAAAAAACACTTAAAAGGTTTACAAGAAAAATGAAAGACTTTTATTTCATCATGAATTTAGAAGATATAAAAGTAGAAACACTTAAAAATAAAAATAGATCGAGTAAAAGGAAGCTATTTTAAAGACTCAATGATCCTCTCTAGTCTTTCTCTTATTTCTTAATTGCGTTTCTGAAGATAAACTTCCAACTCTAATCATTATTGTTTTCAAGCCACATATCATAATGTTATCATCACCAACCTCACGTGTCACTTATCATGTGGTGGTGTAGAGTCATAAATTTGTGACTGAGTTTTCTTTTGGGAACTTTGGCATATCTAAATCTTCTCACCAACAAAAATTTTATGTATGTCACCAACTTTGTCACCAATCTTACATGTCACTTATCATGTGGGTATGTTGAATCATAAACTTGTGATTGACTTCTCGTTTTTTTTAACTTGGGCACATCTACATCTTCTCACCAACATTTGTCACGTTCAACATCGTGTTTCTAAAGAAACATGGTTTCATAACAACTTTTTAAGTGTGTTTAAAATTTATAGTTAGGGATTTTAGATGTTCGGGAAAAATATGTGATATGAAAGAACGCTTAAAAAGTTTATAAGAAAAATGAAGACTTCTATTTCATCATGATTTTACAAGACATAAAAGTAGAAACACTTGAAAATAAAAGTAGTTCGAGTATAAAGAAGCTATTATAAAGACCCAATGATGCTCTCTAGTCTCACTTATTTCTTATTTCCACACGTCATAATGTCATAATCACCAACCTTAGACTGATGGTTGTGGGGTTTTATTGAGAGTGGATTCATCCTCTAATATCACGCCATGTGGCGCTGACTAAGCAGTGGATAAAGCCCCTGCTGAAGCACTTGAGGGTGTTGTGGTGCAGGTGAGTGGGGGATTTATCGAATTAATTTTTTGTTTAATTATTTATTCAATTCAAATTTAAAAACTAATATTACATTAATATAAATAGAAATATTTCATAATTAAAAAATCAAAAATAATAATAATAATTTTTCAATTACTAGTCTAATACAAGATCATCGGGTCGTCTAGCCCACAAATGCTCGACCAACTCATGACGAAGGTTTCCGTGTACCTCACGGTTCTTGATATCTCCTATGTTTTGAAGTTTTTGTTCATCGGTGATTGTCGATGGTTGTGGTGGAACATCACCTTGGTAGTTTTGACAAATAGCCTTTCCCTCGTCTTCTAGAATCATGTTATGTAGAATTAGACAAGTGTAGACGGCGTCCATTATCTTCTCCCTTGTCCAAAACCGTATTGGGTTCGCCAACAAATGAAAGCGTTTCTTTAGAACTCCAAACGCTCTTTCAATATCCTTTCTTGCCGATTCTTGCTTCTTCGTAAAGTACTTTCGTTTGTCTTCAAGTGGAGACGTAAATGCTTGAACTAGTGTCGCCCATTCGTTGTAAATACCATCAACTAGGTAGTACCCGTACTTGAAATGTTCCCCATTTGCAAAAAAAGTTTGAGCGGGTTCAATCCCGTCGATAAGGTTATCGAATAAAGGCGATTGATCGATAACATTAAGGTCGTTATTTGACCCGGCAACACCAAAAAACGCATGCCAGAACCAAAGATCATGCGAGGCCGCCGCCTCAAGTATAATAGTCGGGCCGGAGTGATCACCCCGATGGAACTGACCTCGCCAAGCCGTAGGACACATAGCCCATCCAACATGCGTACAATCGAGGCTGCCGAGCATTCCCGGTAAACCGTGTCTTTCACTGTGCACCTCGTATATACGTTGGATATCAAACAATGTGGGTCTACGCAAATATCTCCGTGAGTATGTTGATATGATCCCTACGTATAAGTTTGATATAAATATTGTTAAGTTTATTCTAAATATTAAAAAGTATAACTTATATAAATATATATATACCTTGACAAAAAAAATGAAGTGAATCGCGCGTTACTTTTCGAGACATTTGTAGATATTC
This sequence comes from Smallanthus sonchifolius, assembly GCA_023525975.1. Taxonomy (NCBI): domain Eukaryota; kingdom Viridiplantae; phylum Streptophyta; class Magnoliopsida; order Asterales; family Asteraceae; genus Smallanthus; species Smallanthus sonchifolius. Next base: position 53,302,384 of record CM042028.1, read on the forward strand.
ATCCAATGCGTCGGACGAAATACCATACGCTAGTTGCCGAAGAGCGGCCGTCATTTTTTTTGTAGTGGTGAAACCGGGTTTACCTCTAGCATCTTCCCTTTGTTGAAAATAAGGATATCTCTCCGACAAATCATTTGCTATACGCATAAATAATTGTCTACTCATTCGAAAACGCGTCCTAAAATCATCTTCGCTATATAGGGGATTGGGGCTAAAATAGTGACTAACCAAAGTTTCGTTAGCACCCATTCGATCACGATCACGAGGTGGGCGTCTCGTTAGTGACTGTTGCCTTTGAGACCGTTCAAGCAAATACTCTATCGTTTTTTTTCCCACTTCAATAATCAGATCGTCTTCTTCGGAAGAATCGGATGAAGAAGACGGATTCCACTCCATTTTTGGTTTATAAAATTGAGAGAAAATAGGAAGTTTATAAAGGTTTTGAGAGATAAATGAGTGAAGAGGAGTTAATTTATATAAATAGAAATTTTTTTTTTCTAACGGCTCTCGCTAGCCCCACCACGCCCACCGCTCGCGCCCCCCATCGCCTGACCTTGTTGCGGTGTTCGCCACCACCGTGGCTCGCGCCCACCCCCTTGCGCCCCCAACCACGCCTCGCAACCATCAGCCTTATGTGTGACTTATCATGTGGTGGTGTAGAGTCATAAATTTATGACTGAGTTCTCTTTTTGGAACTAGGGCACATCTACATCTTCTCACCAACAACTGTCACAATTTCATGTCAGTCACCAACTTTGTCACCAATCTTACATGTCAGTTATCATGTGGTGTTGTAGAATCATAAACTTGAAGACAAATTCCAAAGTTTTAATCCATCACGGTACAAAAAATATGTAACAATCTCAAAAAAAAAAAAAACAAATGCCAAAGTTATGACCCATTACGACACCAAAAAATCAATAGTTCGACTTTGATTAGTTACTTTCACGAATTTTTATAGTCTTTCTCTGTCCCTTTTATTTTTTAACGGCAATAGAGATTCTTTTATGGAACCTCGTTAACTTCAAGAAAAGTCGACAATCTTGCTTTTATTAATAAAAAGACGAAATTATTATTTAATTAAAGTAAATTCCAATTTTTTTAATTTAATAAGCAATGTTCTACATATTTATTTTATAAAATATTTTTGTTTTCTAAAACTAAATTGTATCTAATTTTCATATTAATAATAAGATATTTTTAATATATTCTATATCCTGCATCTTAATTATGATTTATCTAATACTATTCCAAAAGAAAAGGTTATGATCACGTGACGCTTGTACAATGATGTTATAAGATCATCCATAGTGGTTTCACGCCCCCCCCTCTTTCACGTCCTGCCACGTCAGCGTCACATCAGCGCAGGGGCAATCACTGCCCAGAATCACTATGATGCGTAGTGGTTTCAAGCCCCGCATTTAATTTTTAATCATTAACTAATAATTAACTAAATATAAATAAAATAAAACTACAAATAATTGAAATAAAATAAAAAAAACTACATTCATTAAAATAAAATAAAAAAACTACATTCATGAAAAATAAACATAAAACTTCTCGTCGTCATCCTTGTCGTCCTCATCGTTTAAGTTATTTATAAGTGAAAAATAAACATAAAACTACATTCATAAAAAATAAACATAAAATAGGTTGTTATTTATAAGTGAATTTTTTTTTTTAAATGCAACGGCTATATAACCGTCGTTGTGTTGAGGTGTGTGCCCACTCCAGCGTAATTGCCCCCACTCCCCCCTCCTCCATTCACGCCAAGGGAGGCGGTGTTCCCAGACATGAATGGCTTATGTAGATCACGCCATTCCCTTTCACGCCTCCATTACACTTGACCTAAGGTTACCTACTATCCGTATAATACTATAATCCAACACCCTTTAGCCTCACGTGCAAGCGATGGTCCACTTGTAGCATTCAATGTGCACAAGAAAACCAGTTCAGCAAGAAAAACCGTAGGGTTGAAATAAGTTTGTAACTCTATACTTTGACGGTCAACCCGAACCAAACCGGTATGTCCTGATCAACAAATACCTTTACCCTTCGGCAAAAGCCAACATTACTATTGGTCACTAGACATCATCTAATCATTACTCAGGTTGTTATATGCTAAAGAATATACACTTTGCACACGCAACTACGGTTGCAAGGTCTATTTGACTCGAAGATGGGGCTCGGAGGTCGCCTGTTCCTCAAATGGGCTCTTTATTATCGGTAACCGGCTTAGGGGAAAACTGCATAGTTTAGAAATCTTAACCATTGCCTTTCGGTTCTGACCTGATGCGCACCCCTAGTAAAATCTTCGATATCCTAGCCTTGATGGACCCAAGCGATTTAGAAGTGGACAGTGCATGAGGGAAAAAGGCAAAAAAAAAAAAAAGATGAAACATGGCATCCCATACAAGTATCATTAGATCTCAAGTCTTAAGTCAAACACTTCAATTTTTGTAGTTTATATGAAATTAGTTACAAGAAAAACTATAGAATGTCTTACTCCGGTGGCGATGGTGCGTGTGAGCCCGTTATCTCATTCCGACTTGCAGAATTGTTGGCGGAACTGTTAGCAGACTCGATGTTATTCGAGACGGGTGATAAATCGTGTTGAAGATGGTCCATCATACGTGATAATGTCGCGATTCCTGTACTGCCCTCACCAGTGTCTTTAGAAGCATGATCCGTGGGACTGTTGTTGCGGGAGAATAATCTTTCCTTCCAGTTCTTTGTGGTCTTTGTAATCGATTCTTTGTATCTTTTTTGACAAAATTAAGTTAATGATGAGATAGAATAAGTTACGTCGGATGAGTATATGAAAACATAAGTTACCTCATTGATATTGCATTAACTCGGGTTTTGAAATCTGAAAATGAGTTCTGTTCAGAAGGTCCTGCTCTATCGTGGTTGATCGGGGATGACTGCATAACGGACCTACTAAAAGGAATGATGAATGATCATATCCCGGTTGCATCAATTATAAAAACTATAAAAATATATTATTATAATAATCTGTGAACCTGTCAGTAGAGGGAGATTCATGTGGACGTGCAGGAACGATGCTCGGGGCCAATGGTGCAGCAGGGGGTTCACTAGTATGAACAGAGGATGATGATGATGGTGCAGTCCCTCTTAGTGGTTCTTCATGAACGGTTACTAAGGGGGGTCCACCGATTGCAGGTGTAGTTGGTTCGACATCATCAGTTGATGTTGGTCGGGTCGGGGAAGGTACACTAGGTTGTGCAGAAAAGCCCAAATATCGTGGGCGGGCCTGGGCTGATGTTCGACTTCTATGACCTTCCCGCCTGGCAATATGACGAGCCCTACCCATTGCTGCTGCAGCAGCCAAGTGCTGTATTATACGCTCCTCAAGCTCAGCCTCGGTCGCACTAACAGGCAACTGCATCATTAAAAAATATCACATTCATTCATGTTGACGAGAGAAAAGAAAAGGAGTTGGAATTTAAGGTGGCAAAACGGGCGGGTTGACTTAAGGGTTAAAAAGGGTAACTTTTTAGTACATGTTGACCCGACCTGTGGACACTTTTGTCCATTTTTGTATTAAATTTTAAATACGATTAATATATTAAATAAGATAAAAAAAACTATATTGTTAAAATAATAATCTACTTTCAGAAAAAAAAAAATATTCAAAAAGGAAGCATATATCAATTTTCACAACAAATTAGATGTATAATGAAATGGCTTGGTTTCTGTAAACATATTTGACACACCAACTGTTAATAAAGAAAAATTTTTGGACAAAAAGTAAGTCAACCGATACCAGAAGTTACCCGTTACCAAACCGGCCCAACCAGCCTATTTGCCACCTCTGGAATATAGAGATAGATGTGTACATGCTGTAATTCAAAATCGCCAAAGGTTGGATGATGAAATATTGTAGTATTCATAGATGGGTTGTTTGCAATGCTTCTTTCCTGCTCGATTGCATCAAGCAACTCCTGACTGTCAATCAAGATATCATGATGTAAGAAACGGTAGCACGTAGTGAAATAAATAAACGCTAGAGAAATGAAAAATGAATAATTTAAAAACCATAACCTGCTTGGGTCTTTCAAGCTGATGGACTGCCAACACATCGGGCATTGGGAGCTCCTTTGACACCTAAAATTTTTATGTTGCATAGAAATTCAGTTAAAGTGATGCAAGATGCATAATTTTTAGCTCTTTTTATGTGATGGATCCCGTAGCTAAAAAACTAGAGGAGACAACTTTGATTCATTTATATGCGCAAATTTGGGATATATTTTATCTCAAACGGGTCAAGTGAAAATAAATTTTAAAAATATCTAAAGTGTATTTAAAATGCATTAAACCTTCTAAATTGCTTTATTTTAACAAAATAAGATTATTATTGTTATACTATATATTTTGCAATCATATTTAACACATCAGTTATTCATAACACAGAAAAATAAATAAAAGACAAAAGTGCTGCAGGTCAACCTAACTAAGAAAGTAGGATTTACACAATCTGCTCGTTTTGCCACCTATGTCATATACTACAGACAATTAGAACAGTCATACTCTTAGCTAATGTTTATTCTCTTTCACCCCTCAACTACAGCTCAATGTGCAGGTACCCCCTAGATATTTTACTCCACTTGCATTTTGTAATGAAGAATCACTCTCCAAATAAGTCTCACATCCGTTGCAGTCACTTAAATGCCCTTGACTGAAGGGAAAAGTTGATTTTCTAAAAGGGTAATACAGAATTTCTGTTCCTTTCTTTCTGCTTTTTCTCATGTAACTTAAACATGTAACAAAAATTCTAACAGAAATATATATATATATATATATATATATATATATATATATATATATATATATATATATATATATATATATATATATATATATTAGATACCCCCCTCCCACTTTCTCCTGGCAACTTCTGTTTTAAAAACTTTTTAAAAGAAGTTCAAAATATTGAATACTTTATATAAACTAAAGGCTCTGATATAGGAAACACATGTCTCTTAATACGTCTTAAGTTATACATGTTGTATACCAAAATTTACTTGCAAATTTGGTGTTTTTACGGATGAAAATGCTTGATTACATGCTTAATTGCTTCATATCCGTTTTACAGGTCTTAATTCTCACGAATGTTAAAAAGGAGCGAATAATGAAGAATTCTTGTGAAAAAGTGAAGAAAATATGAAGAATTCAAATCACACGGCTATGTGATTCTAAATCACATAGGCATTTGACATTATAGCTTGTGAAAGTCTAGAGGATGAAAAAAGTCAATGAAGAAAACACGCGGATGCGTAAACCTATTTACATTGATGTGCAACTCTGAGTGGTTTTTAAGAGAAATTTAATTAAGAAATACACAGGGTGTGTAAGCCCATCCGCATAGCAGCGTACTAGCCAAATTCGCTGAAGCTCCCACAAACTTTTCAAATTACACGACTATGTGATTCCAAATAGCATAGGTGTGTGGCTTACAAATGATTTGTCTATAAGAGAATATTAGGTCAGACATGTTGAGCACGCAGCTACCATTCAAGAACTCGAATTCCAGAACTTTCAAGCAGCCTGATACAATCCGAGGTTGAAGGTCGGGTCTGACCAGAATTAGGCGCCCGGGTTCTGACCCAGTCTTCCCCATGTTGCGCCAGTTCAGCTATTTTCTACTTAGTGGGGAGTTTTTATCAGTTTTATTAACTGCTTTGTGAGTCTAGATATAGGGGTCACTAGGTTGTTTTAGAGAGGTCGAGTATTTTGTTTTGGTTTATCCATTGTAATCCGGAGACTTACTAATCTCGAATTGGGTTGTTCTGTTCTTAATTTATAGCAATCAAGCCTGCCGATTTTAGTTCCTATCAATTGGTTCCATAGCCGGAAAATTGAAGATGGTGCAGACCCGGAGCAACCCTGAGGGTAGCGGCACTACCCTTGATCCAGTAACGGCCCAGTTGGCAGTAATCGCTGCTAAACTTGGGTCCATGGCTACGTTCTTGGTTTAAAAAAGAGCTGCGAGGCGCTCGAGGCGCTGCCTTAAGCGCGAGGCGCGAGGCAAAACGCCTCGCTTTGGTGAGGCGCTGGAGATACATGAAGCGCCCCGAGGCGGCGCCTCAGGCTTGGAGCGCGAGGCGAGGCGCCGCTTCATGTATTTTGGGTTTTTTTTTTCACTATTTTGTTATGAATTTGAGTTCCAATTGCAGTTCCTCTTTGCTTAAATCAGTTTTTTAAGTTGTTTTTTGTTATAGCATAATGGTTTCTGGTTCAAGCAAGTCTACTAACTTGGGATCAACATCAACTGATCCGTCTACAAAATATGAAACTCAAGATCCTAACAATAGGACGAATATTTCTTGCAAGTTTTGCGAAAATTACTCAAAGGATGAGTTTTTAGATTGAAACAACATTTAGTGGGAGGTTTTAAGAATGTTACTAAATTTTTTATTATTTTTTTTAGTTTAGCGCCTCGCATACGTGAAGCCCTCGCCTCGCGCTTGAGGCGTGGCGCCTCGGATTTTGGGACCGAAACGCTTCGCCTCGCCTCGCGCTTTTTTAAACCAAGGCTACGTTACATAAAGACGTTGCAGCTCTCAAAGCCCAAGCCCAGCCCAGCCCCAGCCCAGCCCAGCAGAAAATCAAGTAGCGGATCAGGCAGATTTGAAGACGGCGATTCTGCATGGAACAATAGCCGCCACTACCGTCCCTACAACAAAATTGATTTCCCTACTTTCAGTGGAGGCAATCCACGTGGGTGGATTTTAAAAGCAGAGAAGTATTTCCGTTATTATTAAATCCCCAATAATGAGGTCGTCGATGTGGCTCCAATGCACTTGGAAGGAGATGCGCTAGACCTATTTCATGGTTATCGGTTGATCAACCACTGACTTTCTAGGAAGAATTGGTCCATGACCTGCAGAAAAACTTTGGTCCAGCCGAATTTCAAAACCCGGATGAATACCTGTGCAACATCAAACAAACCGGTACGGTCCAGGACTACCGGCAGGAGTTTGCCAAGAAATCTGCTCGGGTCTCTAACAGGCCTGATCACTGCTTATTGGGGGTGTTACTAAACGGGCTCAAAGAAGAATTGAAGGCTGATGTCAGGATTCACAAGCCTAGGACCGTGTATAATGCTATGAGTTTAGCATTAGAATTCGAGTAGACCACAACCGTTCGAAGCCAACTGCACCCACCAAAACTCTTCCATCTGCCACCGCTCCAACCATAACCCAGCCACAAACCCAACCCTTTCGTATTTCTGATGAGGAGAAACAGACCAGAATCGTTAAAGAGGAGTGCTTCTGTGGCGGTGATAAATATGGGCCGGGACATAGTTGCAAACCTGGCTCATTTAAACTGTTGCAAGTGGGAGATAAAGACGCTAAAGCTCTTATGGGAGGTGACGAAGAGGCAGACCATCATGGAGATATGGCTGAGATTAGCCTACAAGCCATCATGGGTACGTCGCCTACCCGAACCATGATTGTTCAAGGCTTTGTCAACTCTTCCAAGGTCTTGGTTCTGATCGATAGTGACTGCACTCACAACTTTGTGAACGACACTTTGGTTACAAAGGCAAGTCTGCCAACACAAGTCGTACCTCCCTTCGGGGTGAGGATTGGCAATGGAGACATCATCCGTTGCAATCGGATCTGCAAGGAGGTCACATTGCAAATGGCTGACCTACAAATAACACAAGATTTCTATCCTTTTTCGCTAGGGAGGCTGATGTGGTACTAGGAATTCAATGGTTAGCTACCCTAAATACGGTTCAGGCCAATTGGAATAGGATGTTCCTGATATTTACTATCGCGGGTAAAGAGTATAAGCTACAGGGAGTCACACCGGAAACTCAAAATTCTGCAATCTTTCGCCATCTCACCATTGAACCATTTACGGAGCACGCAACAGGACGAGAGGCTCAGTTTCCCAATACCCGACTTGAGGAGAAGTCGTTTGTCCCATAGTTGTCAAAAGCGTGTGAGGCGCGAGCCTAGGCGCATTTTTGAGGCGAGGCGCAGGTAATGAGCTTTTCTGTCTAAGGCGCGCATTGAGGATGTGAGGCGCAGATTTTTTTTTTTTTTTTTATGCTTTCTTATCATTTCATAGGTTATGGTTGAGCTTATAAAAGCTTCCACAATATCGATTGAAGCTCATTTCCTAGGTATTTGATCATTTTGGTATGACTTTGAACATTTTGGTACTAATTAGATGATATTAAATGTTATATAATAGCTTTTCTTTATTTTATTTGAAAAATAATATTATTTTTCAATACATAATATATTTTAAATATTTTTTTTAAGTGCGCTTTTTTTTTCTCGGACCCTCGCTTTTTTTGCGGCCTGTGCGCCTTGCGCCTCTGATAACTATGGTTTGTCCGGGTGGGAAGTATTGATCCAATCCCGGGTTGAGGGTCAGGTCTGACCAGAATTGGGCGCTCGGGTCTGACCCAGTCTTCCCCATGTTGCGCCAGTTTAGCTATTTTCTGCTTAGTGGGGAGTTTTTACTAGTTTTATTAACTGCTTTGTGAGTCTAGATATAGGGGTCACTAAGTTGTTTTAGAGGGGTTGAGTATTTTGTTTTGGTTTATCCATTGTAGTCTACTCTGGAGACTTACCCATCTCGAATTGGGTTGTTCTGTTCTTAATTTCTAGTAATCAAGCCTGCCGATTTTAGTTCCTATCATAGCCAGTAGATCAAGTTTTCATCTTTTTCAAGAATCAAGATTTGAGCTTAAGTGACAACAACTGACGAGTGCAAATTCAAGATTCGAACTTCTCCCAATTTTGGTTCAGTTTTTGCTTAAACTTTCTTATTTATTTTTCAAGAGGCTTGCTTTCTTTTATATTCTTGTTCCCTACTCCATGACTATGGGGTAGATTTCGTTTAATCATTGTGTTGCGAGGGATGACTATTTTCAGTCTCACCCATTATACATAAACTTGTATATTTTATTCTCACGCTTCAATAGCTCATAATGTGCATGTTTATTTATTTCATTCGAACTAATACATAGTTACATACTAATATTTAGCCCTCAAATATATGTCCAAATACTTCACATAATTTCATACGAGTAGTTCAAAATTGTCTAGTAGGAAATATATAAAGATTAGTATGTAACTATGTATGAGTTCGAATGAAATATATAAACATGCACAATAGGAGCTATTGAAGCGTGAGAATAAAATATACAAGTTTATGTATAACAGGTCAGACTGAATAATAGCATTCGACTAAATCCATCTTAATTGAAAAGTAAAGTAGAATGCCATTTAGATTACCATTCAAGAATGCATTGGAGATGAAATTCATGCTTGCAACCCGTAACCTGCAGCAAGAAAAATATAACTACTTGGTAGGTAGTAAAAAAAGAATGTTATTTTTTGAAAGAAATGCAATCTCAAAAATGTACCGTTGGAGGATCGCTATCAGAGAATGCTTCAAGGCATATGCTGCAAGCATCATCACAAGCATCCTGAGTCCCACCTTCAACAAAAGCTGCAGCTGATATCAAATGATCCTTAGACTTGGTGCCCTCCTCCATTGCAGATATAAAAACCTTCAAAACGAATCCCACTTCTCAACATCAAAACAAAATAAAACTACATGTTGTTTCTTGTAGTTGGGCGCTCGTATGTCATTACAGAAAGCAAGACAACAACCATTTAACACTCAAACAACATCATCCAAAAAACACCCAAATTATCACCTAACTGAAACTGTAAGCAGACAAACAAAATATCCTACGACACCAATTGCTGCCTCGATCGATCTCAGAACTATAAACTAAAACATGATTCTCCCTCATTCCAATAAAAATTGCAAGGTTTTGTTTGTTTTTTTCTTCTTTTTTTTTTGGTTTTTTGCAATTTTTCAGGTTAAAGATAACTATTTGCCCATTGTAATCATTACAACCAATCTATGGTGATGATTTGGCTCCACATGTATTTGTACATATTTGATAAACAGTCAAACCTCAAAAGTAGCAATTTGTACAGCGACTAAAGGAAAAAAAATCTATCAAATCATAGAGCGCATATACAATCAACAAAGCTTCGGATTTTCAAACCTTATATCCAAAAATCGAAACAAACACGATTAATCAACTTATTGTAAATTAAATCAGATGAAATCTCTTCAGATATCCACAATAAAAAAAATATATACAAATACCGAGAAGATAAATTGATATAAATAGCATCTGAAACACATAAACTTGCACAAATTCATCGGCATAACATTCATACATATCTCAACACTAAATTCGTATAGAACGACGAAATTAATAAAAAATAAACCTGAAACAGAGAAAAAAAAGGTACCGGAGTTGAAGTGGTGATGAGAAGATACGATCAGATTAGAGGTTGATCGATCGAGATTGTGGTGATGGATTCGGTGGTTGATTTTATCGGCGAGAGGAGGATCAAATGTTGAAGATAGATAGAGAGAGAGAGGACCAAGTCCTGGATTTTTCCTTTTCAACTATTCTTTCTTCCAATTTCAAGTACGCGTTAAAAGAGTAATATCTTGCCGACCACAGTAAAAACCTTAGGGGTACAACTGTAATTTCTGGTGTTGTTTATGTGGAAAATAAGATTGAAACAAGTTGGTAAACGGTAGGGGAAGAAAAACCTTTTTTAGATTAATATTCTATATTCTATATACTGATATAGAATTAAATTAATATATTATAAGAGCATTTAAAGTAGCATCTTCATGTTAATCTCTATAATTTAACTAAATATTATATTTATATAAATTTGGTTTAATATCTCATATCTAATTCTCCATCTTTATCTCTATTTCTATCTCTATCTCACTAATAATCATTTATTTTATTATTTTTTTTTCCTTAAATACTCACAAAAAATATTAAGATTGATGAAATTGGATCTTTATATTTAGAGAATCACTATTTACTAAACTCTAATCTCTATATTTAGAGAATCATTATTTACTAATGATGTCGCCCAGACGGTCTATAAAAATAACTATAAAACCTAACCTAGACTCCTAAGTAATAAAAGGAGTACCTTCAACTAAACCGCACTGACAGGCAAGTGTACCTATCGAGTGTAGCACAGCTTAATGGTAAACCGGAATATCGAACCATAGAGACACTGAATAACTATACTAGACTCTGACTCGGACTAAAGATTAATTGGTTTGGGGGGTTTACTACACTAAAGATTATACTAAGAATGCAATAAACTAAGGTCGACTCAACTATCAAGAAGAAAAGCTAAAGGTGAAATCAAGGATGGGAAGAATATCACCTAGGTCGGAATCCTACATGCAAAGCTTAACTTCTACCGGTTCTAGAAACTATAATGGATCTGGGTTTCTAAGGATATAACACCTAAAAGATATCTAATGGATCCCCGATCACTCTCGGTCTCGGGATGTGACCAGAAGACAACCTAAGGATACTAAACTCACCAGATGGTTGGATCACTTCTCAGGTATTTCCAACTATGATAAGGTACCCTAAGAGATAGATTACCTCTCAGTCTCACTGTCCACCGATACACTCAAGGAATGCACGGGGTAATCTCAAGATAACAACTATGACACGAATAGCAACAATCACTAGACACCTAATACCGGCTTCCTCTCAGACAGCTGACACTCGGATTCCTAATGACGAAGACTAAACGACTAATTCTCACCTCTAGGGTATTGAACTAGGATACACATTCAACTCTAATCAGTAATCAAAGACAACTCCTATGGCTACTACGTCTAGCAGACCACCCTAATCACAAACCCTAAGATCTATGACCAAGATACGCAAATCAAACTGGCAGACAACCAAAATCAACGCAAGGAATTGAAATCAAACCACACAATCAGACCTAAACATGCAATAACATCACAAATATCAACTCAAGATCTTTACAAAATCATCAATCCATTAAACGAATCCAAAAACCGATAAAAATCCAAACTTTAACATGTATTCATCATATAACCTAGGCAATATCAAAGTTTTAGCCTAGGATCATGTCTAGAACAACCAAAACAGAAGTAAAAGATATAAACATAGTATCAAACATTCAAATCAAAGATAAAAATCCAATCTTGAAAACCAAATAAACTAATACAACGAACCCGGGATCCAAAGATTCGATCTTTAGCCTTCAATCGACTTCTAAACTCCCAAAATCGCCTCCTAGACTTGCTCTGACGGCCAAAAATCGATTTGATAATGAATGGGAGAGTCCTAAACATTTAATCCTTGAAATTAGGTTAATTTTCGTGTTTCTGGGGCCCCTCGCGTACCGCGAGGGGTTTCTGGCAAGTCTCTCGCGTACCGCGAGAGACAAAATAGTCGCGCAGGAAAACTGGTCCCTCGCGTACCGCGAGGGATTTGACCATCACGCCTCGCGTACCGCGAGGACATCCTGGAGATTTGAACTCCTCTCGTCGAGCCACCCCAAATCGATATATTATGGGCCCCGTAACTAATTTTCTAGCTCAAGATATGCCTCTTCTAAAGTTGGGCTCTTTCCCGACTTTTTCCGTTTTCATCCCGGGTTCTCGTATGCTCGTTTCCTTCACACGTGTTGATCATTTAAGCTCCAATTCTTCCCGAATACCTACCAAATACAACATTACTTAGTACAAACCATAAATGACTCAAAACGACTCTAAAACTATACGAAAATGATACAAAACATGACAGAAATGCATGTGTGCTTTGCAACACATCAAATATCCCCACACTTAACCTTTTTTCGTCCTCGAAAACGTCTGCAATTGGAATCATAACTGGCATCTAACTCACAAACCTCAATTATCAATTATCAAAACATACTCACGCGTTAAAAAGCAATAATCAGTATTTCTGTCCGATTAAACCCAAGCACCAACTTTCAAGTCCCCGTAAAATGTTATAAATCCATTTTATACAACATATCAATCAATCTATGTGACTCACACTTAAAAGTTACAGCTCTACCTAATCCCGTCTCACGGTCATGTCTAGGCACGGATTAAACCATATAGATTTACCCTACCACGTTAAACTAAAATTTACAGGTTTTTAGAAATCAGATGAATTCGTGGAATGAATTGAATGAATGAAATGAATGAGCATTGCTTTATATGAATCAACCTCACCTAGAGGCGCATCTCCCAGGTCACTATCCCGAAAGGAAGCACATAGGCTGCAGTTTCAATCAATTAAGCATATAAGATTTCAACTTAAAGGCGTATCCACAGAGTCACTATCCCCATGGGAAACACATAAACCAAAACTTATTATTCAAATCAAATAAGCTCAAAAATTTTGGAATTATGGAATGCGGGCGCCACCGAAACTCGGATTTATTTTCATAAAAAGAGAGTGGTGTGCCATAAAAATTTCAAAAACCTCTAAATTTTAACTTACTCGTGGTACCTATCACCCTATATTGACAGTTTCAGTATTACCATTACTCTAAATGAATACCCACAAGATATCATGATTTTATTTAATTAATTATCCTAAACAACACAAACAGGATATTTAAGCTTACTAACTGGCTGGGTCTACCAAAACATCACTAATTAAACACGTTTTTAATTATTTAAATCATTTAAACTCACCAAGTAGATCCAGTTGTACTATCATTTTCCAAGTATAAGCAATTATTTCCAAGGACATTTTTCAAATTTTTTAGTTTTTTATATTTTTGAATTTTTATAAACAAGACAAACTAAGACTAAACACTCACATCCCCACACTTGAAAGACACATTGTCCTCAATGTGAAGCAAAACAAAACTAAAATTAAAAATAAAAATAAAAATAAAAAGAAACAGGAAGCGACTTAGCTGGTAATGTAGATGCAAACAAATGTACATCCAGCTTCGTTCTTCCATGTGTGCACCGTATAGCATTTCGGTCGCGGTTGCACATCAGCTGCCGGGTTGCCTTTACAAGATAGAAAAGATGGTAATATATCCCGCCCGAATGGAGATTGAGTACGGGCAGAATGATAAACCTGCAAAAATAAACCTTAAACAAACCCACAGCATCAAACTGACTCAAATTAAAATAAAAGACTCAACTGACTCACTAAGAACTTAAAGACTCAAGATAGATAGATGCAGAGAAAACATACTCAATGTGTGGCAAACACATAGACATGAACGCCACAGCAAGGTCGGTCATCGGTCACGAAAGGTGTCCGAGTTTTCCGTAGTAATGGTGGTCGGATGGTATGAATGATGGATCATGGTAGTGATGAATGATGGTGATGATGGTCGGATGACGAAGGTGGTGGTGATGGATGATGGAAGAAAATGGATACGGAAAGCGGGTACGGGAAACCATGGAAAACATCTTAAAAAATTTGGGTCAGGGTCCCCTCGCGTACCGCGAAGATCTTGGATCAATTCTTCGCGTACCGTGAAGAACAAAAAGTTGGTCCGGCCGAGACTTTTGTCTCACGCGTACCGCGAAACAATTCCCAAAATTTCCTCGCGTACCGCGAGGGGGTGCTCTTCACAGAAAGTTTCGAAAATTTTCCACTTTTTATACTTAGAAAAATTTTGATCATTTAAAATTTTTATTTTCTCCCAAATTCCTCAAAAACCCATTCCAAGCATAAAAACATATGTAAACATACCTAGAACTTCATTCCTGACGATTTTTCTTACCGAATCAAGCACGAATTCCTGCAAAACTCGACACAAACAAAACACATACCGAAAAACAAAGAAAATAGACATGGACTCAAACCAATGAAATCACACAAACTCTACATCCCGGGCACTTGCTCGAGACTCAAGCAAGCCTATCAGGAGGCTTCTCCTTAATCCTAACCGGTACCCGCCTTCATCCTTCGCGGTCTCCCGGTTCTCCACATCATCCTCAAGCACTTACTCCTTCTGAAACTCAAATGTGTATCATGTATAGCACTAAGATCTTTCCACCAACACTTAAACCTACTTGGACCGAAGATGACACTGTTCAAATACCCTAGCAGGTTGTCATTCTTAAATATCCCCACACTTGGGGGTTGCAGCAATCTCCTTAAATCAGATGACTCAATCACCGCACGGGTTCTCTTCCGAGGTGGTCTAGACCTAGGGAGTGACTCGATCCCTTTCCCCTCAGCACAAACAGTAGCAAAGACATGTAGAGGTTCAGGAATTGGTACTTCTAATGGAATGACCTCTAAAGCTTCACCAGGATGATCGGGCTCCTCAACTATCTCTACTAACTCCCCCACACTTGGGGTTTTGCCCATGACGGCATCTAGCTCTACCATTATCTCCAAGAGATCCTCATGTATCTCGCCTCCATAATCATCATCGGGCTCATCAAACCAACTCTCCCACTCCAATGCCCCAGCAGATGGTTCCTTTAAACTCAGGGCGGGTTCACTTATTTCTATCACCGGATCAGAGTCCCAATGGTGGTCCATGAAAGAATCAAGCATGCACACGGAGTGGCTATGCTCGCCAACATTCTTCCCGGACTCTACAGCATCAAATGTGGCAGACTCATCCCCCACACGAAGTGTGAGCTTTCCGTCAAAGACATCAATCATCGCCTTTGCGGTCCGTAGGAACGGGCGTCCTAGGATGAGTGGGACTTTGTCATCCACCTCCATATCAAGAATAACAAAATCCGTGGGGAATACAAAATTTCCTACTTTCACCAATAGATTCTCCACAATTCCCCGTGGATACTTGACTGAGCGGTCAGCCAAGGAAATACTCATGCGCGTCGGCTGAGGATCACCAAGGTCTAGCTGTTTGTATAAAGAATAGGGTATCAAATTTATGCTAGCACCTAGATCAGCCAACGCGTGGTGCAAGGGCAGATTGCCTAGGAGACACGGAATCGTGAAACGGCCCGAATCTCCCAATTTCTCGGGCAGAGTGTTTTGAACCACCGCTGAGCATTGCTCACTAAGTGAGACTTTAGAGACCTCCTTGAGCTTCTCCTTGTTGGAAAGGAGACCTTTAAGGAATTTAGCATATTTGGGCATATGCTGGAGGACCTCTACGAACGGGAGGTTGACCATGAGCTGTTTAAACATATCAAGGAAGTGGCCGTATTCCTTAGCGTGTTTATGGGGTAATACACGTGCTAGATAAGGAATACGGCTCAGGTCAACCTCGGGGGACTTCATCTCCACCCCCTTCTTCTTCTTCTCCAGTGCCTTCTTGGTAGGCATTTCTATCACAGTCTCCTCCTCCACCGGCTCTTCTTCTTCCACTACCGGTGGGCTCTCATCCCTCTCTACTCTCGTGCTCCTCGTCGAGACAGCATTCGACTCGGTCTCTTTAAGCATCCTAGCATCGATCTCAGCGAATCGAGCTTCCCAATCAATCTTATTCACCTCCTCCACCGAGGGAATATTATGCTCACTAGAGTGGGAGTCAACCTCTTCAACTTCTCTCCTCTCCCCACTCTTTACCGACACGGCCATCACTGAAGCGTTCGGGCCCGAAGATGGACCTCCTTGTCTATCCTTTAAACTCCTAGCAATGTCCAAAAACTTGATTTCGCCCACCGTGCGTTGCAAATCCTGGAACGCAGATTGTTGATTCTTCATTAAAGTGTCATGGCTATCCAGTCTCTGCCGAGCATCTATGTTATTCTGCACTAGCTGGGCAAGCAACTGTGTCTGAGTCTCCATCATCTCCTCAATCTTTTTCGACCCAACACTGCTCCCCGAGCTTGCTCCTCCTTCATCTCCTCCATACTGCTGCTGACGACCATTAAACCCCGGTGGGTTGTTTCCAGATCTCCATCCCGAGCCAAATGAATTGGAGTTATTGTATCCTCGGTTCTGGTACTGGTTGCCAGCATAGCTCACATGCTCTTGATTATTTACCGGGCAATCTCGGGTGTCGTGTCCTCCCCTACACACCTGACACCTCAAAGCACTGAGCTTGAGCTCCTTTATCTCATTCGCCATCGAGGCGAGGGCAGCAGCCACACTAGTATCAGGAGTGACCTGATGCACACCTCTAGGAGAAGAGGCGTGTGACCTAGCAGTAGGGATGGAATCCATAACAGAACGTGGGTGCTGCTGTTCGGCTTGAGCGAAGCTCTCGAACATCTCCTCGCACTCCTCAGGCTCGAGTCTATCCATGATATGGCCTCCTGCAGCTGTGTTGAACATTTTCTGCGTCTCGAAGGTGAGGCCATTATAGAACTTCTCCACTAGTGCCCAGTCGGGGAGACCGTGCTGGGGACATCGGCTCAACAGCGCGTTGAACCGCTCCCAGGCCATGTGGTAAGGCTCGTCGGGATCCATCCGGAACGAATGGATCTGGTCCCGAAGGCGAGCGGCCCTGGAAGGTGGAAAGTATTTCTTGAAGAACTTGGCTTCGAGATCCTCCCATGTGGTGATAGAATTGTCGGGAAGAGTGTCGAGCCAAGTAGATGCATGCCCAGAAAGGGAGAATGGAAAGAGACGCAAGTAGATTGCGTCCTTAGATACACCCGTGATATTAAATGTATCACATATCCGTGCGAAGCGGGACAAATGTCCGGGTGCATCCTCATCCTCGAGGCCATGGAATTGAGTGGCATGAGTGATCGTACTCATGACATGTGATGGGATCTGCCAAGAATTGGTGTTCGGTATAGTGGGGCGTGTGATCGAAGATCTCGCGCCCGTGACCCCCTCACTGGCCCTCTGGTGCACCGTACGTCTCGCTGGTGGATCAGCGTCGCCCATGATAGAAATTGGAACTGGGCTAGTAGAACGTACCTTAGATTTAACCAGCTCCTCTAAACGCTCCCGAAAGTCACGGGTGCGCTCGTGAAGCTCTCGTTCGGGCTCTTGAAAAGCTGCAAAAGATGGTGATCCTTGCGAACGAGTATTGGGCATAAACAAAAAGACTCTAAGAAGGAAGCAGAATAAAGACTCACAAGTAGCACACAAGACTCAAAAGAAAACAAAAGACTCAAATAAACCAAAAATCAAACAAAGAACTAGTCAAAGCTAATATTGCTATTGCCAAGTGTCCCCGGCAACGGCGCCAAAAACTTGATGTCGCCCAGACGGTCTATAAAAATAACTATAAAACCTAACCTAGACTCCTAAGTAATAAAAGGAGTACCTTCAACTAAACCGCACTGACAGGCAAGTGTACCTATCGAGTGTAGCACAGCTTAATGGTAAACCGGAATATCGAACCCTAGAGACACTGAATAACTATACTAGACTCTGACTCGGGCTAAAGATTAATTGGTTTGGGGGGTTTACTACACTAAAGATTATACTAAGAATGCAATAAACTAAGGTCGACTCAACTATCAAGAAGAAAAGCTAAAGGTGAAATCAAGGATGGGAAGAATATCACCTAAGTCGGAATCCTACATGCAAAGCTTAACTTCTACCGGTTCTAGAAACTATAATGGATCTGGGTTTCTAAGGATATAACACCTAAAAGATATCTAATGGATCCCCGATCACTCTCGGTCTCGGGATGTGACCAGAAGACAACCTAAGGATACTAAACTCACCAGATGGTTGGATCACTTCTCAGGTATTTCCAACTATGATAAGGTACCCTAATAGACAGATTACCTCTCAGTCTCACTGTCCACCGATACACTCAAGGAATGCACGGGGTAATCTCAAGATAACAACTATGACACGAATAGCAACAATCACTAGACACCTAATACCGGCTTCCTCTCAGACAGCTGACACTCGGATTCCTAATGACGAAGACTAAACGACTAATTCTCACCTCTAGGGTATTGAACTAGGATACACATTCAACTCTAATCAGTAATCAAAGACAACTCCTATGGCTACTACGTCTAGCAGACCACCCTAATCACAAACCCTAAGATCTATGACCAAGATACGCAAATCAAACTGGCAGACAACCAAAATCAACGCAAGGAATTGAAATCAAACCACACAATCAGACCTAAACATGCAATAGCATCACAAATATCAACTCAAGATCTTTACAAAATCATCAATCCATTAAACGAATCCAAAAACCAATAAAAATCCAAACTTTAACATGTATTCATCATATAACCTAGGCAATATCAAAGTTTTAGCCTAGGATCATGTCTAGAACAACCAAAACAGAAGTAAAAGACATAAACATAGTATCAAACATTCAAATCAAAGATAAAAATCCAATCTTGAAAACCGAATAAACTAATACAACAAACCCGGGATCCAAAGATTCGATCTTTAGCCTTCAATCGACTTCCAAACTCCCAAAATCGCCTCCTAGACTTGCTCTGACGGCCAAAAATCGATTTGATAGTGAATGGGAGAGTCCTAAACATTTAATCCTTGAAATTAGGTTAATTTTCGTGTTTCTGGGGCCCCTCGCGTACCGCGAGGGGTTTTTGGCAAGTCTCTAGCGTACCGCGAGAGACAAAATAGTCGCGCAGGAAAACTGGTCCCTCGCGTACCGCGAGGGATTTGACCATCACGCCTCGCGTATCGCCAGGACATCCTGGAGATTTGAACTCCTCTCGTCGAGCCACCCCAAATCGATATATTATGGGCCCCGTAACTAATTTTCTAGCTCAAGATATGCCTCTTCTAAGGTTGGGCTCTTTCCCGACTTTTTCCGTTTTCATCCCGGGTTCTCGTATGCTCGTTTCCTTCACACGTGTTGATCATTTAAGCTCCAATTCTTCCCGAATACCTACCAAATACAACATTACTTAGTACAAACCATAAATGACTCAAAACGACTCTAAAACTATACGAAAATGATACAAAACATGACAGAAATGCATGTATGCTTTGCAACACATCAACTAAGTTATAAAATTTAAAAAAGGAGATGAAGATCCTGATGTAGATGCAAAATAGAAGAAATATTTAAGTAATAAAAATGGAGATGGAGATGGAGACTCTGTTATGAATGCTCTAATTATGTGTAGTGTATTAAAATTGTTAAATGTACTTAATCGTTTTGTGTATCGACTGAGGTAATGATACGATAATATGATATTGGTAAATTTATAATTTTGATGATGAATGCTTTTTAAATGAGTAGAAATTTCTTCTCGCGCGATGCTACGGATTACTCACAGACAGTTACTTTTTTTAGTAAGACCTAGTGGTTATAACCGAAAATTTTGGTTTGTTTTGTCACTATATGAAGAACCCATATTAATTAGGCAAATTGATTTTTAATAATCCAAACTATGACTTATTGGCTGATAATAATCCAAACTATCAGTTTGGCTGGTGATAATCCCAACTTTCACTTTTGTTGTCAATAGCAGTCCCAATAGCATAATTATCATTGATTTACACTTATTTTCCCTTAAAATGACAATTTTAAATGAAATAGAGAAACGTACAAGTGAAATCAAATGGGAATCGAGTGTGAACCGAGTGTAAATATATGATGATTATGCTACTGGGACTGCCATTGACAACAAAAGTGAAAGTTGAGATTATCATAAGCCAAACTATTAGTTTTGATTATTATCAGCCAATGAGTCATAGTTTGAATTATTAAAAACCAATTTACCTATTAATTATAAAACAATAAAAAGAAGTTCAATACAAATGGTTTCATTTAAATCTCTCAATGATCCATGAGATAAGATTTCGAAGTTTTTTGTTTCGTTTTTAGTATATGTAAATAAAAACTGTTTCATATAAAGTAAAAAAAATATTTTAGAAAGTAATAAAAAAGCGTCGTTTCTAGTATAGTACAGTTAGTTTTAAGAAAAAATATTTTTGACATATATTTAAAATTATTTTAGTTTTTTTAATGTTAATATAACTAGTGGGATTCCCCTGTGTAACATCCTAAATTCTCTTTTGCTTGAAACACGAGATTTCATTTAGGGCTAAGGTTGTCAAAGAACGAAAACATGGCACAATAATTTAACTACTAACTGAATTAAAAAAATGGTAATGTTATTTCTATAAAGTTGAGGGGGACAAATGAAAATTTTCTAAACCTAACATTCCCTTTTGAAATTGCTTCAGCCGCCACTCTTTCCATTTCCATTCTTCTCCCCCTCTTGGCTGCAACTCCACGCACCACCTCCACCATTAAACCCTAATCCGGCCAACTAGCATCGTATCTTGCTCGGTCTACGTGGATAAGCTCGCGGGGACGACGTCGCACAGCAGTCACGAAGACGATAGGAGTGTGAGCTGCTGCCATAGCTCCGACAGCAGCAGTGGGTTGTGTAAAGTGGTATGAACGGTGGTCGAAGACGGTAAGGAGGACTCGGGCAGAAAGCTCATGATGGGGGGTGATGGTGGTGATACGGTGTTGATGCTGGGAACAGCCCGATGGTGATTAACGGTGGCCTACGTAAGGATAATGATGGTGACGACGGTGGTGGCTGTATGAGGTGAACGGTGGGGATGATGGCGGCTATGTTTCACGGCAAATAGTCTTGTGGTGATTGTTACGGTTGAGGGTGGTAGCAGTGGAGGTATAATGGCTAGTGGTGGTTGACAATGGCTTACGTGAAGATGAAGATGGTGACGAAGGTGGTGGTTCGTCTTCGGTAACGGCAGGAGGTGGTGACAAGGTTATGGCGGTGGTTTAAGCAAGATAATGGAAGAGGTGGTTTCATGTTGTGACGGTTTGGATGGTGGTAAATGGTGGCAGCTCGGTGGGAGAGGTGAAGGAGATGAACGGTGGTGGCGGTAATCACGGTGGTTGATGGTGGATGATGGTGATGTTTGCAAGGTAAAGATGATGATGGTGTTGCTTGAAAGTGTAACCGGCGAGCCGAGACAAGTTGCGGGTATGGTTGAAAAGAGCGGTTCGGGTCGGGTCTCGGTTACCTTACGGGTTCGTGTTCGGGAAGGTATATCCTTTAAAACTCGTAGAACGTTAATTACCATTATTAGTTCGGGTTACGAATATCGTATTTGAGGAGGACGTATAGGTGTGAATTTATTTGATAAACGATAACCGACAAGAGATTTAATTAGTTTTTATGAAGGTTAATTCATAAAAGTATAGAAGGATGGATCTCGATGCTAGAAGTTAAAAATCGATTATTGTGGATTATTAGTTATGATTTGGTAATGGAAATGGATAATTTATATTGTCTGGTTTTAGATAAAAACAAACGGGACTCTGTCCGATTTACGTTAGGATTAAAGAAGTGTATTTTACAACTTAGACGTCTTCTTTACGGTATGGCTTGTTTGGGGAAGAAGACCCAGTTCAGGCGAACTTAAGCAAAGATAGCGAACTTAGTCCATGTTCACTAAACTGGGCGAACTTAAAATTAATCAAGTGGCGAACTTACCATATGTTCGCCTAAGTCGAGGTGAACCTAACATGTTCGCCTAACTCAAGGAGTGAACTTAACCTTATGTTCTCTAAACCTAAGTAGCGAACCTATCATGTTCGCTTAATGCCATCTTAGCAAACCTATCAAGCACCGTTAATGCCAATCTAGCGAATCTACTAAGTTCGCTTGAATCAATGTAGGGCGAACTTATCTAAGTTCACCAAACCCTAAAGATAGAAACGAAGTGTCGGTTAGGTCAGTTATCTTAACTTATACGAATGATTTATACAGATTGTGTGTGACACCTAGAGACGCATGCTGACCAGTGATAGTATCTCAGAACCCGCTTATCAGGTGAGTACTATGTGCCCCCTATGTGTTAGGTGCCAACGTTTTCAAATGTTTTTGGGGCTGAAGTGTATACATGCAAAATGAATGAATGTTATGAATGATAATATGACCGTATGTGTTATATGAAAGAAAATGATGAACTAAGAGATGACAAATGAATGTTTACATAAAACGTTAAACGAATGAAATCTTGCTTTATATATATATATATATATATATATATATATATATATATATATATATATATATATATATATTGCATGCTATAAATGACTTAATGTTAAACGAATGAAATCTTGCTTTATATTTATATATTTATATATTTCATGTTATGAATGTACAAAATGTTAAGGACAGGAATATGGACTACTTCGGTAGGACGGTATGATGATGACGACTACTACGGTAGACGGACGGCCATACGACTATTATGCAGACGGTATGTTAAAGTCTAGAAAGGTAGACTAAATACGGACTACTACGGTAGATGGAGGCCCTTAATCAAAGCACGGCTGCATATATAGTTCATTTGGGAAACGGTTTCCTTAGGGAAAACGGGCGAATGACGGACTACGACGGTAGGACGGTAAAGACGGACTGCTGAAGGTTTGCAGGACGGTAAGAAAAATGACGTACGACCAAGGTTTGCCGGACGGTAAAAGAATGATGGACTATGACGTTAGGACGGAGCGTCTGTCTTTGTGACTTACGCATTCAATGGCGGGCTGATCACCCTTATGTGTATGACCAATGAATGTTCAAAGGTGTATATATATATGTACTTATAAATGAATGTTAAATGAAGGTAATTGAAGTGTTAATGTGTGTGTGTGTGTGTGTGTGTATATATATATATATAGGGGAAGGTTCTACTAAGAAGTGGTTTTCGCTAAGAAACGCTAAGAAACGGGTCAAACGAACTCCGATTGAGCTCATTACAGTGGCGTTAGAACCGTCTCATCAAACCTTAACCTGCCCCCAAAAACCTAAACCCCCTCCACCCGCACCCCCAAAAACCTAAACCCCCCTCCAACACCACCCCAAAAAGCCTAAAACCACCACCCCACCCCCTAAAAACCTAAACCCCCCACCCCACCCCCCAAAAAAACCTAAACCCTAAAAGCTAAACCATAAGGCTAAAATCCTAAAATTCAACCCTAAAATCTAAACCTTGAAAGCTAAACCCTAAAAGCTAAGATGGTAGAGTTCGACGAGACGGTTCTAACGCCGCTGAAATGAGCTCAATCGGAGTTCGTTTGATATCGTTTCTTAAGGTTTTTGTCATCTCTTAGGTTTCTTAGCGAAAAACCACTTCTTATTTGAACCTCCCCATATATATATATATATATATATATATATATATATACTTATAAAGAAATGATGTTTATACCTAATTGCTTTAAACTAGAACTCACAAGTGTTAGCTGACTTTTAATATGCACTTCAGGTAGCAAAAAGGAAGGTTAAGGATATGGCGTGAAGGTTGCCCGGCTACAAGACTGACATCCCTTTTATGTTTAATTCTAAGATTAAGTACTACACAATGTTTCAAATGAGTAAGACTTCCGCTGTATATAATAGAATGATGTACGCTTCCGCTATGTTTTAAAAGTTATAGTTTATTCAGTTTTCATCACTATGGTTATGAGTAAATCCAACAAGTGAGGTCTCCCGGGTTTGGGGCCTTACAAGTCGGTATAAGAGCAGTATTTTAAGAGATTCAAACATCCCTAAATGTCTAGACTCAGACTGAAAATGAGACTAAAGTGTCACACCCCGCCCCGGGCACCCTCAGTACGTAACCGGACTGCGACGTCAGTTGGCACCTTCGGTACATGCTTTGATTTGAGATTTTGTTTTATGCAGCGGAATAGTGGTTTTATCAAAGGATCTTTTTATCAATTCTCAACCAATAGGGGTTGGTTTTGTAAATACTAGAATCTCGTCGTGTAGACAAAAGATTTCTTTATTTAAAAACTTGGGTATAAAACCCGATCGTTTGTACATTTGATTTTTTTAGAAATTAAAACCCTGACCAAAATCAGTAAAATCTACAAGAAGGTATTCAGCGTAGGGAGTCGACATCCTTTGGGCACCTTAACCTTGTCTTTTCTCAGGTTCTTTCCTGTGCATCGCACGAACCTGTATAACATAATTTTTTTGGGTTGCACCGGGTCCAGGTGTGTGGCCTGACACGGCTTAAGCAACAAAACTGTCCCCGGGACTTAGGCCGTAGCCGGTCCCGGTATGCTGAGGTCATATCATTCTTTTCCTGAAAATATTTGAAAATGAACGTCAACTATGTGCTGGTGAATACTTCATGACCTCAAAACATTTCATAAGCATGGCAAAACAGTTAAATTAAATAATTAAACATTTCGTCCTTGGAATCTACATCCATGTATACATTGGTCACGTACTCGGGGGTTTCGCGGCTCCATAGGCACATAAGCGTTTACCCGACATACATGCCAACCCCGCCCGGCCCTAACCGGAACCGGAGCGAGTATAAAGACTTGATCAAACTTTACGTACACTGTTGGGTATTTCCCTCCCAGGGGTTTATCTCAACCCTATTACCGGGATTATATAAGTAAGTGATTAATTCTCGTGTTTTGCCTTTTTGTCAAACATGATAGTCTGTCTTGTTGCGTGATGATAGCCTATAGCCCAAGCACGTTTTATAAATCGTGTTTAACAGAGCGTTTATGACACAGACAAGTAGTTTACAATAACGTCTTTATAAATCATTTTGAAAAGCTTGTTCTCACCACGAGAACGTGTATCTTTGATAAAGACGAGTATTCACCTTGTTTTAGAAGTTGGATGGTTGAAAGATAACAACTTAGTGCTACACGGCTCTTAGGATCGACTCTTAGGGCTCTAGCAATTCTATATGCTCCTTGGGTTGCTTTGTCTCTTAAACTCTTGATCTCGTGGAATGCTTGTCGAATCGGGAAGAGTGGCTCGGGAGTCGGGACATCTGGAGGGCTCGGAAAAGGCTCGGGAGCAAAGGAAATTCGAGAGAAAGTTTGAGAGTTGGTGTGAGAATGAAGAAAAATTGCTCCTCTATTTATAGGCCTGATGTACGCCCATGTCGGACCATTATCCAGGGGGTTATCGGTCCGATATGCCTCCCTTATCCCGCATGTGTGCCACGTGGCAGCCATGGAAAGTTGGTGTGCCATCTGTCCATAGCCGACCGAGTTGGCATGCCATGTCAGTCCGACATCCGTCCACACGTCCGACATGCTGGCGCATGCCCTACATGTGTCTGGTGCAAAGGGTTCCTAGGGTTTTATACTTCGGACCGTTTTCCAGGTCATGTCGGTCCGATATCCAAACTCTTCTCATATCGGACCGATATCTAATCATATGTCGGTCCGATATCCCCTAATTTCTAGAATTTCTAATAAATTTCTATCTTTTGAAGATTGCTGAAATTTCTTTTTCTTTCTTATAATTGAATAGGGTAGAAATTGAGATCGAATTTTGGCAGGTGTTTTATCATCCACAACTTTTTCGAAATCTCGTCCTCGAGATTGTTTGAATAAGTGTGGGTATTTCTTTTTCATTTCCGATTCCAGTTCCCACGTGTACTCAGGTCCACGTCTGGAATTCCATTTCACCTTGACCAACACGAGTTTCTTCCGTTTCAATTTCTTTTCCTGTCGGTCTTCAATTTGTAACGTTTGTTCCACAAACTTAAGCCTTTCATCCACTACTACATCTTGTAATGGCATGGCTAAGGTTTCATCTGCTAAGCACTTATGCAGATTGGAGACATGGAATACATCGTGTACTCCATTCATCTCTATTGGCATTTCTAACCGATATGCTACCGGTCCGATTCGTTCTAGGATTTTAAATGGCCCAACAAACCTAGGGCTTAACTTCCCTTTCTTCCCAAATCATACCACACCTTTCGAAGGCGATAATTTAAGTAAGACGTTGTCTCCGATGTTAAATTCTAACGGCTTCCGCCTTTTGTCGGCATAACTTTTCTGGCGATCTCGAGCCGTTTTTAATCTTTCCCTGATTTGTAATATCTTATCAGTGGTTTCCTAGACTATCTCAGGTCCTGATAACTGGTTTTCTCCTACTTCAGCCTAACACACGGGAGTCCTGCATTTTCTGCCATACAAGGCTTCAAATGGTGCAGCTTGTATACTTGTGTGGTAGCTGTTATTGTAAGAGAATTCCATCAGAGGTAATTGGTCGTCCCAACTTCCTCCTAGGTCAATAACACATGCTCGGAGCATATCCTCCAAGGTTTGGATTGTCCTCTCGCTCTGCCCATCCGTTTGAGGATGGTATGCAGTGCTAAGGTTTAAACGAGTTCCAAGAGCTTTTTGGAAGCTCTGCCAGAATCGAGTGAATCGACTGTCTCTATCCGACATGATGGACAGCGGCATTCCATGTAGGGATACTATCTTGTTGACGTATAGTTGCACCAACTTTTCCGTACCAAAAGTTTCTTTCATTGGTAGAAAATGTGCGGATTTAGTTAAACGATCAACGATAACCCATATCATGTCATTTCCTCATTTGGTTCTGGGAAGTTTAATGATGAAGTCCATGGCAATCATTTCCCATTTCCATACCGGTAATTCTAGCTGTTGTAACAGCCCAGATGGCTTTTGGTGTTCAGCTTTAACCTTGGAACAGGTTAGACATTTAGCCACATATTCAGCTGTGTGCTTTTTCATGTCGATCCACCGGTATTCTGGTTTCATATTTTTGTACATCTTATCACTACCGGGGTGCATTGTGTATTTGTATTTATGGGCTTCCTCGAGAATTTCTTCTCAAAGATTTCCATAGATTGGAACCCATATTCGCTTATCCATTCTAAGGATGTCGTCTTTTCCTTTGACAAGTTGTTTGGTCCTTCCTATCATTCCTTCATTTTCGAGATTTGCTTCTTTCAAGGCTGATTTCTATGCCTCTTTGATTTGAGAGATAAGACTGATTTGCAGGTCAAGTCTTAGGGCACGTACTCGCTTTGGTTTTTCATGTTCTTTTAGACTTAAGGTGTCGTCTACCACGTTAGCCTTGCCCTCATGATAACATATCTCGCAGTCATAGTCTCTTAGGTTTTCCATCCATCGTCTTTGTCTCATGTTCAGCTCTTTCTGGCTGAAGACATACTTTAGACTCTTGTGGTCTGTGAAAATCGTGAACTTGACTCCATAGAGGTAGTGTCTCCATAATTTCAGTGCAAAGATTATGGCACCTAACTCCAGGTCATGAGTCGTATAGTTCTTTTTCATGAGTCTTAATTTGTCGAGATGCATAAGCGATGACTTTACTTCCTTGCATCAATACACATCCTAAACCAGTGTGTGATGCATCGCAGAAAACTACAAACCCTTCGTTGCCTTCGGGCAGCGATAGAATTAGTGCTTGAGTTAATTTCTGCTTTAGAATTTCAAACGCCTCATTCTGGTTTGGACCCCATTCATATTTGATTGCCTTTCGGGTTAGTGCTGTCAAAGGAACGGCGATCCTTGAGAAGTCCTTAATAAATCTTCGGTAATATCCTGCCAAACTGAGGAAACTTCTCACTTCGGTCGGCGTATTTGGGACTTCCCAATTGGATATAGCCTCAATCTTAACCGGATCTACTTGAATTCCTTTCTCCTCTATGACGTGACCGAGAAATTGTACTTTTGACAACCAAAATTCACACTTCGAGAATTTGGCGTAAAGTTTCTTGTTTCTCAATAGCTCAAGTATTGTCCTTAGATTGTTGGCATGATCTTCCTTACTTTGGAATAAATAAGTATATCGTCTATGAATACAATTACGAATTTATCTAAGTAAGGTTTAAAGGCTCGATTCATCATGTCCATAAATGCTGCGGGAACATTTGTAAGTCCGAACAGCATAACTGTGAACTCGAAGTGACCATATCTAGTTCTGAATGCAGTCTTAGATATATCATCTTCTTGGACTTTTAATTGATGATAGCCTGAGCGCAGGTATATTTTGGAAAAGCATCTTGCTCCTTGGAGCTGATTAAACAGATCGTCGATTCTTGGAAGTGGAAACCGGTTCTTGATCGTGACCTTGTTCAATTCTGGGTAGTCTATGCACATCCTCATCGATCAGTCTTTCTTTTTCACAAAAAGTACCGGAGCTCCACATGGCGAGGAACTTGGTCTTATAAATCCTTTCTCCAATAACTCATCGAGTTATTTCTTTAATTCAGCCGTCTCGGTAGGAGCTAATATGTACGGGGCTTTGGCTATCGGAGCCGTGCTTGGTACAAGATTTATCTAAAACTCCACTTCCCAATCTGGCGGTGTTTGAGGTAACTCTTCAGGGAAGACATCAGGATATTCAGAGACGATTGGTACATCCGTCAGTTCCCGCTCGGCATTGCAGGTGGTTATGGATATGAGATAAGCGAGGCATCCCTTCCGGAGATACTTTGTTGCTTTTATCATAGAGATCAAACCAACAGGGTTGGTTGACTCGTCTCCTTTAATGGTCACTACTTCTCCTGAAGGTGTGCGTAGTTCAATGGCTTTTGAGTCACAAAGGATATGGGCCTGGTTAATTACTAACCAATCCATTCCAAGGACTATATCGAAGCCGGCCACATCCATTAGCAAAAGTTATATGGGTATGACGTGTCCAGACAACGTAATTGAATAGCCATTCAAAGATCTGGAGACTTGGATCAGGTCTTAGTTCGCGGTTTCGATTTGGTAAGTTTTGTCTAGCTTAGCTAAGGGCTTATTAACTAGTTTACAAAACTTATGATTTATAAAACTTTGGGTCGCCCCAGAGTCAAAAAGCACCTTAGCATAAGCATTATTGACAAGAAAAGTACCGTATATGACATCAATCATTTTGTCGGCCTCTTTTGCATTTAAATGGAATGCTCGGGCGTTTTTCTTGGTCTCGGTGGTAGGTTTGATACCATCACCTGCCGTTTTTGGTTTTGTGCACTCTCTTTTGAAGTGCCCAGTTTCCCCACAATTGTAACATGTGATACCCTTCCTTCATGGGCAGTGGTCCGTGTGATAAACAGTGCTTTTGCAATCAGGGCATGTTGTTGGGGTATAATGTCAACATTTCCCCCGATGCTTCTTCTTGCAGATTTTGCATACGAGAGAACTGGATTGTCCCTCTTTTTGGGAAAAGGGTCGATTGTTCCTTCTATGGTCAGGTTTGGTTATTTCCTTCTTTTTGTTTTCTTCCAATGTTCGGACCATTCCGTCCATTAATTGGGCACCTAGATCCATGGCATCATCGATGGTTTTAGGTCTTGAAACCTTTACCATATCTCGGATTTCACTGACCAGTCCATAGATATATCTCTTAATGAGATTTGATTCAGGCGTAGCTAGATGCGGCACTAGTCGTGCATATTCTAGCAGCTTGGTCATGTAGTTCTGATGGTTGGAACCAACCATTCTCAAGTTCAGGAATTTCTGCTATATTTGCTCCACTTCGTTGATAGGACAGAATTTCCTTTTAACTCGGTTTTTGAACGAGTCCCAACTCATTTAATATGTTCTTTCCCTTCCTTTGGTGGATACTAGGGCGTTCCACCATTCAAGAGCAAAGTTCTTGAAGAGATTAGAGGCAAAGAGAACCTTGTCCTCTTCGGCACATTTACTTATGGCCAGGACTGATTCTGTTTTCTCTATCCATCGGAGTGTAGCTACCCCGCCTCCTTCCCAAGGAAGTCACAGGGTTTACAAGCTTGGAAAGTCTTGTAAGAGCAACCCGTGTGTTTACTCTTTTTGTGGCGCGACTTGTAACTGTCCGCAGAGCTGTCACTTGAGGAATAGTGTTCCTCATTTCGGGTTCTCTTAGTTTTAGAAATTTGATGTGTATGAGTTTTTAAATGTTCCATTCTCACAGAAATAGTGTGATTTGATTCGTTATGCTCAGAGTTATGAAGCGTATGCTCCTTCTCTTTTCCTTTGTTTTTGGCCTCGGCTTTGGCAGCCTGGGCCTTTTCAAATGCCTCTAGCATTGTTGGAATTGCATCCTCAGTTCCTTTGTTTATCATTTTCTGCATTTCTGCAGCTTGAGCTTTTTTTTCTAATGCCTCATCGGCATGTTTCTTTCGTCCACACGTATTTGTGGATGGTCCAGTTCTTATCGAAATTCTAGACGAAATACCTAATATTTATTAGTATTCGAAGATGTTTTAAGGAAAATACAAGATTTTTATTTTTATTTTAAACTTCAAAATACAATACAGTAATTGAAAATAACATAGATAAGACATATTCTAACGACCCCTGGCTCTAATCAACGCTTGTTGTAGAGCGGCGATCTTCGCGTCTTTTTCAGCTTCAATCCTTTCTAACTCAGCTATGTGTGCTTGCATAGCTGCAATCCTTTCTTCTCCCGGGGTTTCTTCATTAGTCGGGGGAGTATGGATTGGAGTAGGATTGGTGGAATGGTAAGTTCCGTAGGGTCTATTAGAGTCAGCCCTCTCCTCACCTTCCAATGTGTAGTGGTGTTCATACAGGATTTCGGGTAGTCTCTCTTGGTAGCTATAATTGTTCACGTAGGTTTGGTTATAGCTTTTGAGTGTTGGAGCGGCGTAATAACTCATTGGGGTTTCATAGAAATATTTAGATGTTTCTATTTCCCCTAGATTTTGAAAGGTTTCTCTAATATATTCAGAATTTGTTCCAGAATAGGATTCAGTTGAGTTTGTGTTTCGTTCGTTATTTCCAGGTGGTGCGTACTTATGAACGAAGCTAGGTCCTTTTCCCTTCCCTGCTATTCTAGGAAAACGAAAGGAAAATAAATACTTTTATTAATAGGATAAAACGATTACATATTTTTATTCAGATTACAGGAAAAATAACATAAAAATGATAGTAGGATATTTATTTCTTGACCATGCTCTTGGCATCCTTCATCAAGCTTTTCCCTTGAAACCAAATTCTTTTAGCAAAGGACTTATGCTCCTTGTCCTTTTGAGCTAACTTCTTTTAGGCCTTTGATAGATCCTTCTCGGTCTCTATCAATACCTCCCTAGTCAAGATAAGCTCTTTCTTGACTTGATCGGTTTCGTAAAGCGACCGATCGAGACACTCTATTGGAGATCCTAGTGTGGAGGAGGGATATCCAAACTTCGGCGGAGGGTCTCTTAGTCCTAAGACTATGTCGTTGTAGACATTATCATAGGCGGGAGTTGGTTTATGCTTCAAGGTTGCTCGTGGGCTATAGTCCTCAGGTATAGCGTTAGGATCGTCAAATGTGGCCTCAAATTCAGCCATAGGATCGTATTCATCCTGGATATAGGGATCCAAGAACTATGGATGATTTGTATAGTCGATGTACGATCCAGAACTTCCGGAGTAGGCTCCTATTGAACTTGTGTTAGCGTAATTTCCGTCGGTGTCCGAATTATTACTCATGTATGGACCCGATACGATAAGATAGTTGATGTAATCAGCAAACGGTTCATAACTAGCTGATTGTGGTGAATAGGCTTCCACTGGAGGTAGAGGAAGGAATCCTTCGGATTCGGAACTTTTGTAGTTCTCCAGATTCTTATAGATTTCCTCTAAACTAGCTCCTATGATGGAAAGCTTCTCAATAGGTTCTTTTACCCTCATTCAAGGTTTAGTGGCCTTCTTGCTAGACCATGCCTCATGTTGGTTAGTGGGAGGGGGATACATAGGCGGTGGAGGTGTTTGAGGTGGAGAATAGTTTGGTGGAGGAGGTACTGGGTAATGTGGTGGTGTACATCTCCAGTTACTAAAGTCAGAGTCACCCATTTATCTCAGGTTATCTGATTCGTATTCCTCCTTTATTGAAGCCTTTGGCAGAGTGTGATACCATGAGAAGTTTCCTTCTTCCATGGGTGCGTATGGATTTACTACTGGTTCTTGTTTAATAGTAACATTAGGGTTATAGTAGCTATGGTATCCTTGTCCTCCTGACATAATACTACCTGCATGTTTTGACACTATCAGCTTAAAGGCAAGTGTCTACCTACTTTTGCTAGTAGGAAAGTCATTGCTTAATCTGGTTAGAGCTTAGATACTAATCCCAAGTACCTAATTCGCTAAAACCTCAGGCTCTGATACCAACAAATGTCACACCCCGCCCCGGGCACCCCCGGGACATAACCGGGCTGCGACGTCAGTTGGCACCTTCGGTACCTACTTTGATTTGAGAGTTTGTTTTGTGCAGCGGAATAGTGGTTTTATCAATGGATCTTTTTATCAATTCTCAACCAATAGGGGTTGGTTTTGTAAATACTAGAATCTCGTCGTGTAGACAAAAGATTTCTTTATTTAAAAACTTGGGTATAAAACCCGATCGTTTGTACATTTGATTTTTTTAGAAATCAAAACCCTGACCAAACTCAGTAAAATCTACAAGGAGGTATTCTGCCTAGGGAGTCGACATCCATTGGGCACCTTAACCTTGTCTTTTCCCAGGTTCTTTCATGTGTATCGCATGAACCTGTATAACATAATTTTTTTGGGTTGCACCGGGTCCAGGTGTGTGGCCTGACCCGGCTTAAGCAACAAAACTGTCCCCGGGACTTAGGCCCTAGCCGGTCCCGGTATGCTGAGGTCATATCATTCTTTTCCTAAAAACATTTGAAAATGAACGTCAGCTATATGCTGGTGAACACTTCATGACCTCAAAACATTTCATAAGCATGGCAAAACAGTTAAACTAAATAATTAAACATTTCGTCCTTGGAATCTAGCGAACACTTCGCTTCTTTCCTTTTTTACATCCATGTATACATTGGTCACGTACTCGAGGGTTTCGCGGCTCCATAGGCACATAAGCGTTTACCCGACATACATGCTAATCCCGCCCGGCCCTAACCGGAACCGGAGCGAGTATAAGCACTTGATCAAACTTTACGTACACTGCTGGGGTATTTCCATCCCAGGGGTTTATCTCAACCCCCTTACCTGGATTATATGAGTAAGTATTTAATTATCATGTTTTGCCTTTTTGTAAAACATGATAGTCTGTCTTGTTGCGTGATGATAGCCTATAGCCCAAGCACGTCTTATAAATCGTTTTTGACAGACTCTTGTTCACCATGTGAACGAGCGTTTATGACACAGACAAGTAGTTTACAATCACGTCTTTATAAATCGTTTTGAAAAGCTTGTTCTCACCACTAGAACGTGTATCTTTGATAAAGACGGGTATTCACCTTGTTTCAGAAGTTGGATGGTTGAAAGATAACAACTTAGTGCTACACGGCTCTTAAGATCGGTTCTTAGGGATCTAGCACTTGGACTAGCACTTCTATATGCTCCTTGGGTTACTTTGTCTCTTAAACACTTGATCTCGTGGAAGGCTGGTCGAACCGGGAGGAGCGGTTTTGGAGTCGGGACGTCTGGAGGGCTCGGGAAAGGCTCGGTAGCAGAGGAAATTCGAGAGAGAGTTTGAGAGTTGGTGTGAGAATAAAGAGAAATTGCTCCTCTATTTATAGGCCTGATGTACGCCCATGTCAGACCGTTATCCAGGGGGATATCGGTCCGATATGCCTCCCTTGTCCCGCATGCGTGCCATGTGGTAGCCATGCAAAGTTGGTGGGCCATATATCCATAGCGGACCGATTTGGCATGCCATGTCGGTCCGACATCCTTCCACGCGTACGACATGCTGACGCATGCCCTACACGTGTCTCGACACGTGTCTGGTGCAGAGGGTTCCTAGGGTTTTATACTTCAGACCGTTTTCCAGGTCATGTCGGTCCGATATCCAAACTCTTCTCATATCGGACCGATATCTAATCATATGTCGGTCTGATATCCCCTAATTTCCAGAATTTCTAATAAAGTTTTTATCTTTCAAGATTTTTGAAATTTCTTATTCTTTCTTATAATTGTTCTGGGTAGAAATTGAGATCGAATTTTGGCAAGTGTTATACAAAGCAAAGGGTGTCAGTATGGGTAGCCAACGTCGGCAAAGTATGTAAAGTAGAAATGAAGTACCTATGGCATAGGATAGTGCCTTAACGTAGAACACATGCCTTAGATATCAATGTTACTACCGATATGAATAGTTACACGTAGGACATACGATGGTAGACGAACTGAGCACATGTGTGCAGTGGATGGTTAATAACACGTAGGTAATATTATTAAGCATTTACTGTGTAAGTGTGTCCCGATTTGTCATCCGTTGTGTGTACTCATCACAGAGAGTGAAGGAGATGTTAGCATAGTTCTACGAATGACTCACAAATTATAAGAACGGTGCGATTCATGTGAGGTGAATCACAAACAACGAGTAGAATTTCGATAAACCACAAAGAAAGAAAGGTGACAGAATATCAATGGTTTGAGTAGATCAGTAAAGAACAGTCGTGAGCAACTCTTGTCAACTAGGAGTTCGGTAAGGGAAGAAGAATACATGGACTAGACGTTGTTTATAGAAGACATTCATATTATGAAGCATTATAAGACGAGTCAGGAATTCATGAGTAAGGTAAGTTGGTGATTACGTTAGGATCCACGTAATTGTGAATTTACAGGTGCTCGTGCATAATGATGAACCTTATCGTGTGGATTAGTACACATGCCACCGAAATGATTAAATCACTCAAACTATGACTACGAGATTAGTCACATGAGTAATGATGATTATAACGAATTAGTAAGACGAATGATGGCAACAACTGCATACCAAAGGTGGAATGAGAAGGAGTGAGACTCTAAATGAAGTTTGCTAGAGTTGAGTGACACTAAGGAACAAGTTCAGAAAGATTGACGAAACCTGGTCCGGAACCTGATTCAACAGTGATGAAAGTATTAAATCAAGCAAAGACAAAGAATTGGAAGATTGCTCTATAATAGAATTAGTATGAGAATAATAAGAGAGCCTATCAAGCCCCGGTGAGACGATTTCTTTGCATGGCAACCCGCGAGCGGCGCGACCGATTAAGTAGAATTTGAGGAACTCAACACTTGTTTGTTTAGAAATCAGAAAGTAGCTACCAAGGATTACACGTTAGTACGAGATATGAGTTCTACATATGTCAGACAAACTTACGCTTAGAGAGATACTTTTGAACAGGAATTGTCTATGCTTAACACAAACGCGTTATGATGAATAAAAATCGGTCTACTGTCAAAGTATGCAGGAAATAACCACACAAGTATATGTCCAAAGAATATATGGGTGAGCGAAGACACAAATGGCATCTCTCCATGTAGAAGACGATCCCAGATAAACCAATATGAGTATTGTCACACACCCCAAATTTATTCACTTATTAAATAAATAAATAAATTAAGGTTGCAACGATTGGTAACATTACACAACAGCGAAAACTATTTGAAGACTTCTAAAATGTCGAACACCATTACAATTACTAACATGAAGTAGTACATTGACCTAAATCCACATAGATCAAAATGGACTTGAGGTTTGACAATTATGCGTCTTCGGCGTCTAGGGTTTTAAATCCGAATGGTTAACATATTCCAACCGTGCCATAGCTATGAATTACCTGAAAAACATACTTAAAATGTCAACGTAATGTTGATGAGTTCACAGGTTTGATTGTCGTAATGAAAAGCAATTTTCCTTGAAAACATTGATAGCGTGTACGTGGCCATAATATGAAACTGTTTTCTTTGAAAACATTGATAACGTGTACGTGGCCATAATATGAAACTGTTTTCCTTAAAAACATTGATAACGTGTACGTGACCATAATATGAAAATGTTTTCGTTGAAAACTGTAGAGTTAACTTTTTGTATAAGCTGTTGATCAATGTATTTATTTTGAAACAATGTTTAGCTAGTTTATTTTCATGTAATTTCATTTTATTGTAACTTTACTGCTTTTTAGTCTAAGTCTGGGCCATCGAAACTATAGTTTCGAGTGAGATTTGTTCACTCGAAACTTGTAGTTTCGAGTGATACTTGTTCACTCGAAACTAGTAGTTTCAATAGATAGTAGTTTCGACAGGCATAATTTTCCCTTGTAAATGCTCACTCGAAACTAGTAGTTTCGATGAGCATAGTTTCGATGCCTGTCAATTACTATAAATAGCCTAGTTAAAGAATTTCTAGGGTGTGAGTTGCGGCTGTAACCCTGAATTCTCTCTTTCAGATTTGTTCTTGAATCAATACAAGTTGCATTTGTTTTATGCTTGTTCTTACTCTTTCACATCATATTTGCATTGATTCTGAGTGTGTTTAGCTGTCTTCTTCACCATTTCTGTCTCTACCCTCTGTTTCACCACCATACACACAGATTCCGCCTGTGTGTGTGTGTAATCGATCATTTTAGCGATTTCTGTTTGAAATCTGGACCTACAATTGGTATCAGAGCATTATGCTCTTGATTTCTGAGTATTATCTGGTTTTTGTGATCGGTTCTAGGTGATTTGCACAGTTTTTCGAAGTTTTCTGTATTTGAAGATATTTGTGCACTGTTTCATTGATTTCGGGCTTATTTCCTCATAGTTTCGGGATTTTGAAGATTGTTTTGTGATGAGAAGACAATTTGGAAGACTTTCGCCGGTTTAATTTGCTGTTTTCTTGACCTTGTTTATCGAAGTTTTTTCTTCAATGGAGTCCGTGGAAATTTGAAGAAGAAGGTATCGAAACTACAGGAGACATCTTCTGAATATTGTTAATCATCGAAACTTCTTGTTTGTACCTTTTGTCTGGTGAAGGTACACTCGAAACTACTATTTTTTGTCCTGTTATATCGAAACTAACTCTGCAGATTATCCACTCGAAACTTCTGGTCATTCGAAACTAGTTTCACTCGAAACTTAGTTTCTATCACTCTTGCTGGATTTTGTCAAGTTATTTCTATCAAAACTAGGAGTTTCGGGTTTTTATTCCATCACTCGAAACTAGGTAGTTTCGAGCAAGTTTTCTCACTCGAAACTAGGAGTTTCGAGCAAGCTTTATCACTTGAAACTAGTAGTTTCGATCAGTGCTTCCCACTCGAAACTTGTTGTTTCGACCAAATCTGTTCACTCGAAACTAGCTACTGTTGGAATTTCTTTTTCTAAGATTATGGCATCTTCAAGCAACAATGAGTATGCCGGAGGAAACAAACCACCTGTCTTGGTGTCTACCAGAGATTTTGATGACTGGACAAAGAAGATGAAGACTTTCTTCTAGTTTCATGACCACACTCTCTGGCAATCTATCACTGATAGTCCTCACAA
Source organism: Smallanthus sonchifolius (assembly GCA_023525975.1). NCBI lineage: Eukaryota > Viridiplantae > Streptophyta > Magnoliopsida > Asterales > Asteraceae > Smallanthus > Smallanthus sonchifolius. The sequence goes on from CM042028.1 coordinate 53,340,123, forward strand.
GCCTGTTACTACTACAGCTGATGTTCAACGTCCGAAGCTTGTGTCTGAGTATGATGATAGAGACAATGCCTTAATTGCCAGAGATAACAAAGCTTATGGATCTATTGCTATGGCACTTCCTATGGATGTTTTCAACATCTTTGCTGAGTACACTACTGCCAAAGATCTTTGGGTTGCTCTATGTACAAGATATGAGGGAAGTGCTGATGTTAGAGAAAGCAAGAGGGATTTAATCAAGAAGCAGTATGAGATGTTTAGCAGTGTCCCTGGTGAACCTATGTCAGAATTAATCAACCGTTTCTCAAGTATTGTCTCTAAGTTAAAGGTTTTGGGAACTGAGTATCCCGTTCTTGAGTTAAACAAGAAGCTGCTTGATTCATTGCCTAAAGAATGGAACATGTACCGGATTATGATCAAGAAAACTGAGAAGCTAAGTGATCTGTCACAACAAGAACTCTTCAGCATCCTGGAGTCATATGAATTGGAGATAAAGAAGGGGGCAGTTACTCCAACTAATCAATCTGGCAACACAGCTCTTCTTGCAGGTCAAGGCTCCTCCACTTCGTCCAAATCTAAAATGGCCTATTTTCAAACTGATGTTCCTCCATCTGCTGCTTCTGCTCCTCCAAAGACTACTACCATGATTCCTGATGAATATGTCCCAATCATGACTGCTTTCATGTCATGCTATGATGCACTGATTTCTGGAAACTTGACACCGGTCAGTTTTCAACCTGATGACCTGGAGCAGATCAATCCTGATGATTTAGAGAAAATGGACATTGATTGGTGCATGGCAATGCTGACTCTACGGGCCAAGAGATTTATCAAAAGGACTAGAATGGACAGATTCAAGCAAGGAAAGACTCTTAGGTTTGATATCAAGAAAGTAAGATGCTATAATTGCGACCAGCTAGGTCATTTTGCTAGAAACTGCAAGGTGTCGTCCTCAAAGGAGCAGCATGAACAGAAAACTTCCTCTGGAAAGCAAGCTGATGTCCCTCCCAAATCTTCTACATCTTCAAGTTCCACAGCTTTGGTCTGTCAAGCTGATGGACATTATCATTGGGGTGATCAGGAAGGTGATGCAGCTGACAAGGCACTGATGGCTGACATTGAAGAAAAGGATAAATGTGTCATGATTGAGCCAGTTAAAGATCTTACTGCCGTGCCTGCTGAGGTAATATCTAGACTTTGTAGCTCTAAATGTTGTTTAAATGAAATTCAGAAATATAGATTCATCAACCAGGCCTTGGTCGATGAACGAGATCACTTTAAGGTGATGTATGATTCTGTGGCTAAAAATGAGAAACTTTACTTAAAGAAAATTCGTGATATTTCTGGAGAAAACCGATATTTGATTGTGCAACTTACTACACAAAAGAATAATAATGATATTTTAACTGAAAGAATTCAAAAGGCTGAAAAGGCTGATTTTCAAGTTGAACATATGGGTATGGATCAGAAAATTCTTTTTGGTATCATTGACAGTCAAATTCATAAAAAGGTCACAGAAGGCATTGGGTATAACTCTCACCCACCTCCTTATTCCAAGTCTGGAAGACTTGCTGATATGCCGGTTCCTCATGTTCCCACACCTTTTGTTTGCAATTTATCTGCTGATGATTATATTCAAACTTCAGATTCTGACAGTTTTGCTTCATGTGCAGAGTCAGATTGTGTAGGTACCGAAGATGATTGTGATGAGAGTTCGTGTAAGGAAAATGTTTTAAATGAACTTGAGTCGGATGAATGTAATAATATGTCCGTGTCAAAACCATATATTTGTGAACACATTGAAAAGTTGTATTTTGGTTCTATGCCTTCTGAGCATGACAATTTGAGGAATTCGATTTCTAAATTTAAGAATGCTTTGCCTTTTGTTCCTAAATCTGTAAATGCTATGAGTTTTATTGCAAATTTCAAAAGTGCAGGAGTTGTTGTGTTTGACATTCCAAAAGAAACAATGAGCAATCTGGAATTTTTCAGATTAAAGGAAGATCAAAGTCTTCAAGAAAGAAATATTGAAGAACGAGTTGCCTCATGTTCAGACGCCTCAACATCACAATCATCTTCAGTTTGTGATGACAAATATCAGGCTAAGGCATCTTGTGATAAAGTTTGTTTTAATTGTGGTGCCTCAAATCATGTTTCAAAGAGTTGTAAATTGACAACGGTCAATTATAATGAGGAATCGTCTCCTAAAATTTTATTAAAGTCAGATGTGCCATCTCCTCATTCTAGAAAAACTCGGCGTAAAAGAATTAAAAATGCTAAAAATTATTTGAAAAGAACTTGGAAAATTAAAAATAATGCTCTATATGATGACCATACTTCTTCAAAGGAGAATTCTGATTATGATTCTCATGTGATGTTTTATCTTGACAAGAAATCTCTTGATAGCAACGGTATTGGACAAAACGTTTAAATAATTTGTTGTGTATAGGGTCAACCAAGAAGAACTGGAGATAACATCTGGCATGTAGATAGTGGATGTTCAAGGCACATGACTAGTCAATTCAATCTGCTGCAAGATTATCATCAGGAGGATGGAGATTATGTAGCTTTTGCTGGAAATCCAAGAGGAGGAAAGATTGAAGGTCAAGGAACTGTGACGAATGGTGTAAATAGTTTGGAAAATGTCAACTACGTTCCACAGCTAAAGTACAATCTGATGAGTGTCTCTCAGATCTGTGATAAAGATTTAGTGCCTTGTTCAATTCAAAAGAATGTCTGATCTTGAAGCCTGGTGAAGTAATTCTAGAAGAACTCATTCTTATGCGAGCTCCTCGAAGATATAATACTTACAGTCTAGATATGAACAATCCATCAGGAATCGAATCCTGCTTTCTTTCCAAAGCCTCAGAAGATGAGTCCTTTCTCTGGCACAAGAGATTAGGACACGTTAACTTCAAGACAATGAACCGCCTTGTTCGAGGAAACCTTGTCACCGGTTTGCCTCTGAAAGACTTCTCACCAGTGGAACATTGTCTCTCCTGTTCCAAAGGCAAACAGCACAAATCCTCTCACAAACCCAAAACCACAAATTCCATTGACTCTCCCCTTCAATTACTTCACATGTATCTTTTCGGTCCTATGAGTGTCATGAGTCATGGAAGGAAATCGTATTGTTTGGTGGTAACCGATGACTTCTCACGGTCTACTTGGGTATTCTTCCTGGCAAAGAAAGAAGAGACGCCAGAGACTCTGAAGATTCACTTGCTTCAAATCGAGAATTTGTTGAATCTAAGTGTGAAGATTATCCGAAGCGATCATGGAACTGAATTCAAGAATGTCACTCTCGATTCTTTCTGTCAAAGTAAGGGTATTGCTCGGCAATTCAGTGCACCACGTACTCCACAACAAAATGGTGTAGCTGAAAGAAGAAACCGCACGTTGATTGAAGCTGCAAGAACTATGATCGTCGATTCTAAGCTTCATGTCACATTCTGGGCCAAAGCAGTCAATACCGCATGTTTCGGTTTCGTGCAAAATAGAGTTCTCATAACCAAAAGCTGTAACAAGACTCCTTATGAAATCATGTACAAGCGCAAGCCTGTTATTGACTTCTTCAGGAAATTTGGGTGTGTTTGCACAATGCTGAATACTTCTGATCAGCTGAACAAGTTTGAAGCCAAAGCGGATGAGTGTTATTTTGTGGGCTATTCGTCTAACCAAAGAGCTTTTCGTGTTTATAACAAGAGACGAAGGATTGTACTGGAGTCCATTGATGTTAACTGGCATGAAAGCAATCTTACGGACGCTGGGGACGGTCCTGATTGGCTTTTTGATGTCGACTCATTGTTTAAATCTTTTAATCTTCCTGATTTTACTAATATATCTGTCTCAGCTAATCCTCTTTTGCCTGTGAATATCTTAGGTACTACTTCTGCTTCTGCATCAAGCTCCTCTTCATCGTCCACTCCGGCCTCTTCAGACTCTGTAGCGAAAAATGAAACTGTTGAGGAAGAAACTCCTCCAATAGTGGATATTGCTCCACAATCTTCTGTTGACAGCTCAAGTAATGAAGAAGTCGTTATTCATGATCACAACGTTACCAATCTAGATGAACTAGTGGAAGAAGATGAGATTCCTCAGCTGAGAATTCACAAGAATCATCCCACAGAAAATATCATTGGTCCACTCAATGTGGGAGTACAAACCCGAAGTGCCACAGAAGCAATAAATGATGGTCTTTTCACTTGCTTCATATCTCAAGTTGAACCCAAAAACATTAAAGCTGCACTGCTCGAGAACAGTTTGGTGGAGGCCATGCAAGAAGAACTGCAACAGTTCAACAAGTTAAATGTGTGGAATCTTGTAGACCTTCCGAAGAACAAAGTCCCAATCGGCACTCGTTGGGTATTTCGTAACAAGAAGGATGAAGGTGGAATTGTAATTCGTAACAAAGCCCGCTTGGTGGTTCAGGGGTTTTATCAAGAAGAAGGAATTGATTTTGAGGATGTTTTTGCACCAGTGGCTCGCTTGGAAGCCATCAGAATGTTTCTCGCCTATGCAGCCTACATGGACTTCACGGTTCATCAGATGGATGTCAAAAGCGCATTTCTGTATGGAAAGGTTCAAGAAGAAGTTTATGTCAAGCAGCCACCGGGTTTCATTGATCCAAGCTATCCTGATAAAGTTTATAAGCTTGACAAGGCATTTTACGGTCTACATCAAGCACCTCGTGCGTGGTATGAAACGTTATCTACGCATCTGCTGGATAACGGTTTCACACGAGGGGCAATTGACCAAACTTTGTTCAAACGTAAGGATGGTGCGGATACTCTTATGGTGCAGATCTACGTGGATGATATCATTTTCGGATCCACAAATCCTCGGTTATGTAAGGAGTTTGAAGAAGTGATGCGGTCTAAGTTTGAGATGAGTTCTATGGGAGAAATGAAATTCTTTCTCGGTTTACAAGTAGATCAGTCTGACTCAGGAATTCTTATCCATCAAGAGAAGTATGTTAAAGAAATCCTGACCAAGTTCAAGATGACTGAATCTCATCCATACAAGACTCCAGTAGAGGTTCGACACTACTTGTCTTCTGATCTGGACGGTGAAAGCATTGATCAGCATCTCTATCGCTCCATGATAGGATCTCTTCTGTATCTCACTGCCAGCAGACCAGACATCATGTTTGCAGTGTGCCTGTGTGCACGTTTCCAGGCTAACCCTAAACTCTCTCACTTAACTGCTGTAAAACGTATTTTAAGATACTTAAAGCACAAGCCAAAACTTGGGCTTTGGTATCCTAAAACTAATTTGTTTGACCTTGTTGCTTATTCAGATTCAGACTACGGGGGATGCAACTTAGACCGAAAGTCCACTTCAGGAGGGTGTCAGTTTCTAGGCAACCGCCTTATCTCCTGGCAATGTAAAAAGCAAACCACCGTTTCCCAATCTACGGCCGAAGCCGAATACATTGCTGCAGCCCTCTGTTGTTCTCAAGTGAGATGGATTCACCATCAGATGCTTGATTACGGGATTACCCTTCATGAAACCCCCATCTTGTGTGACAACACTGCCGTTCCCCACATCACCAAAAATCCCGTTCAGCATTCTAAAACCAAGCACATTGAAATCAAACACCACTTCATTCGCGATTGTGTCAAAAAGAAACATATCAAGATCGTTGAAGTCAAAACCGACAAGCAGACCGCTGACATCTTCACTAAGGCATTTGATTCTGCCAGATTTAAGAAACTGGTGGAGATGCTCGGCATGATAAACTTTCAATAACCCTTGTGCATTTTGCTTTATCTGTTTAAACTTGTTAATCGGGAAGATTTCCAAAAAGATTTTCTGTTTTGTACAGTTATTTTCTTTATTTACTTTTGATAGCATAACTTTTGGGGGAGAAATTAATATTTAAAGTCGGAAAGTAAAAGTTTTGCTTTGTATTGTCAAAAGGAAAGGAAACCTTTGTTAATGCTTTTTGTCTGCTTCAGAGGAATTCACTGTGAATATCTTGTTTTGTTTCAGGAAAATCGGATCTGACCTTGTGAGAAATGATAGAGTCTGATCACACTTCTTGAACATGGAATGGACCATAAGCGATGGTGCTTACTGAGGTATAGCCGGTAGGCCCGACATATGGTTATAACTCTTTAGTAGTGTGAAAACCTAATTCTCTATCGTACATGTGTGTTTGAACCCATTCTTGAAACATCTAATCCATTTTTAGCTAAGAAAACCAATTCAATCAGATACAGGCTTACGTGTTGGATTCTGATTCATGCACCAGGTGACCGTCAAAGTAACGAAAATTACCGTCGATGACCCCGTCTGTTTTGCTTACGCAAAGATCTCGGGAGTTCATCTTTTTCCCATCCACTTGGATGATTTGACCTCGTCTGTTTTGCTTACGCAAAGACCTCGGGTGTTCAACCTTTTTCTATCCGCTTGGATAATTTTACGGCTTCTTCTGTTTTGCTTACGCAAAGATCTAGAATGTTCGTACCTTTTAATATCCACTTGGATATTTTTCCTTTTACATCTTCTTACATCCTGTTGGATTTTATTTTACTTTTGGCGGTGAATTCAACTTACCAAGATGGTACCCTGGTTAACCTGCAAGAAATGATAAGATGAATGCGGGTATGTCTTGAGGATTGATAGGCTTTCAAAACCATTTTATTTCAATCTGTGGGGTACACCGTGTTTCGTGCTTAAATGGTACCTATTAATCACATGAAATTTTTGTACAAACAAATGCTCGGGTTTATCTTGCACACATATCGGCTATCTTCAGGGATTCACAGTAGCTGAGTGCAAAAATGAAGTGTTTCAAGAGTTTGACCAGACATGATCTCACGTTGGATCTTTTCCAAGGCTAAGTGTTTATATCTTTTATTTTGGTTATTAATAAATATCTTAATCTTCCTTATTAACTTGTTTAAATTGTACATAGTCTTGAGTTTCTGTCTTTTGCTTTTGACCATGTATGACCTACCTATCGAATCTTTACTTCATCGAAACTATGTTCAAGCTGACTCAAACTTGAAGGTTTGTCCAAAACAATTATGCTCAAAACTTCTTAAGCCACTCGAAACTTCCAAGTACTCGAAACTACTTTGTCCTATCGAAACTAGTAGTTTCGACAGGGGCATTTTAGTCTTTTTATCAAACCCAAATTGAATGCTTACATATTCCGGCCTTTTTCCATGCTCATCGTCACTTTCACTCATCCGAAACATCCACACCTTCATTTTCACACACAAAGCTCTCAATCAATCGGTCTAAGTTCGCATTCTCAGTATTGTTTGTCTGATTCCCTCGTTGTCTCCATCATCAGGTACTGGTTTATAATCGTTGTATGCGATTTTGTGATTGGACAGGTTCTAGGGTTTGATTTCTGATGTCCGTCGACTAATTCTTCATAATCTTGGTCTTGTTATGTAAATTTTTCTGTTTTAACTCATACCATTATCTTTATCTCACAAGTTGATTGTATATATTTGCAGATTTGAGTCGATTCTTTGGTAAGAAAGAGTTTCGAACTTCACAGGCTTTTCTTAACCTTTGCATTTTATTTTATTTATTTTTATTTCTTTTTTTTTATTTTTATTTTGAGTCTGTATATATATATTCTTGTTTCTTTATCTTTGTTATATTTGAGTCTGTTCTTTTATCTCTTTTTGTCATCGAAATTAGAGAGTTTCGAGTAAGAAAGTTTCTCAGAAGTTGAACCGTTTATCACTCGAAACTAGTAGTTTCGATACCCTTTCTGTGCTTGAAACTAGTTGTTTCGAGTAAAATTTTCTTCACTCGAAACTAGTAGTTTCGATAAGGATTCTCTCATATTTTCCAAGTGTTGGAAATAAGTTGTTTCGATTGAAACTTATAGTTTCGATAGTGTCTGATTCAGAAATTTTCTAAGTGTTGAGATTAATGTAAGAAATTCCTTTTGTGATTCTCTTATGCAGCTATGGATCTACTGTTTGTTAAAAGGCACAATGTTTGTGCTTTCTTGGATGAAAATGACCCGAAGAGTGCTGACTTCACTCAAGTCATGAACTTCTTGGCAAACTCCAACATCAGCTATGCCATTAGTCAAAATCTTCATGTGTTTGAAACCACTATCAGGTAATTTTGGAGTACTGCAACCATTGAAGTGATAAATAATGTGGAGCACATCAGAGCAACAGTCTATGATCAAGAAGTTCAATTTTCTGAAGCAACAATCAGGGAGGTACTGTTGTTTAATGATGATCATCAAGCACCAGTGGAGTTTCCAACTTTTTATGTCAAGGAATGCTTCAGAAGACTGGGGCATCCAGATGAGTTTAAAGGTGGACAAATTATCAAGAATGCTCTTCCACCTCAATGGAGATATATCGTGCACATCTTTATTCACTGCTTATCCAACCGAAAAGGTGGTTTTGACTCTGCTAATTCAACAGTGGCATCAGCTGTCCTAGGGCTAATCAAAGGAAGAAACCATAATTTCTCAGGACTCGTCTTCAGATTATTAAAATAGAATCTAACTGGAGCAGTAAAGGAGAAATTTCTGGTTTACCCTAGATTCCTGCAGATCATCATCAATCATCTTCATCCAAATCTGCAGCAAGTTGGAAATGTTCTAGTGTTCGATCACATGACTGCAAAGACATTAAGCTATATGAAGAGCTCAAGCAAAAGAACTAATAGAGTGATAGCAAATGTTCCTTTATTTGGTCACATCCTTGGAGAAGAAGAAGAAGAGGTTCCTGATGTTGATCCAGAACTACCTGCTGATTCATCATCTTCATCATCATCAGAAGAAGAACCACAGAATGAGCAAGAAAACCAAGAGGCTGAAAATCAAAATGTTGAAGTGAAAATTCAGGAGAATGTACAACAAGAAATGGCACTAAATGAAGAAGATCTTATCTTTGAAGCTCCTATGATAGATCAAGTGTTGGAGAATCCTGAACCAATCATTGAAGAAGAACATGTTGAGGCAGAAGCTGATTCAGAGGACACCTTGGATGAAGGCATTTATGGCACCAAGTATGACGTCTCAGATTATAAAACTGAAACTGAAGATCACACTGAACCTCCAACATCATCTTCAAAGAGACAAGCTGAGTCTGAATCTGACTACGAGCTAGAAGAACCACTGGCTAAGAAGATTAAAACTGGACTGGAGCCTTTAAGCACCTCTTCAGAGTCCTTAGATGACATTCCTGAAAACCTAACTCCTCAATATTCACCCATTCATGCTGCTACCACTCCTCAACCAACTCCACAACCTACACCTCCTACATCTCCCATACCTGATACATCACCCTCTGTACCCTGAATCAAAACCCTAAGCCTGGAGGTCAAGAAGCTCCAAGATACAGTTACAAAGCAAGATGGAGTTATAGAAAGCTTAAAAACAGAACTGAAAGAATGCAAGAATGAGGCAAAAGACCTAAGACAAGAGGTTGGAAGTCTGCATAATCAGATTGATGTGCAGCAAACTCAACTAGAGACTCAACAAAATACAATCTCCAAACAGCAATAAGAACTCAAGGCTCTATCTGATATTGTTAAACAAATTCAAGCCTCTTTAACTAAACCTTCTTCTCAAGAAACTCCGTTAACAGCTCAGGGGGAGTCTATTTCTTCTGATAAACCTTCCTTCCCTGCAGCTGTTCCAAATCCTTTATCTGCACTCACTGTCTTCACTGGGCAAGTGGCCAAACCTAGTGATACAATAGAAATTAAAACGGAGGAGTTTAATTATGATCTTCCCTCAGCAAGTGATAGAAGAATTGCCAGGGACAAGGGCAAAGAAAAGAGCAAAGAAGCTGATATTGAGTTGGTAATTCTTGATGAAGAAGATGTGCCCTCAGACGATGAGCTCAATGCTCTACTGGATGAGATAGAGAACTTTGGATATAACGATCTACATCCTGAGATCCTTCAGGCTGAAGACAAGGAGTCTGAAAGGACCAGGTACTTCACTGAGGAAGGTGATGAAATACAGACATTGTCAGATGAAGATCTAAATGAAGATGATATCCAGGTAGACTTATTGATGCCTGAAGAACCTTCCCCTACCATACCTAAAGCATCTCAAGCTCCCACTCAACAAACTGATGATCCAAAGAAATCTTGGTTCAAAGAAATGCCAGAACAGGAACCTGTCAAGTATTATGAATGGCTTGCTGAGCACCAGGAGCTGAAAAGGCCACCAGTTGACTGGAAATATGATAAAGAAAGGAGACTCTTCATTATCAGAAGATTCAAAGGGGGAGTACAACACTTCAAGTCTCCAAATGACTTCAGCTCCCTCCCCAAGTATGACTTAAGGGCTCTTGCCAAGCTACCCTTACAAAATCCTGGTAATGTTGGCATTGCCAATGACTTTGAGAACTTCTTAAGGAATCAAACTTTCAACGATTTCAAGTCCATGACCACAGCAAAATCAAGAAGGGTCATCTCCAAGATAAGGATTCATCCAAGAACCCAAAAGCCCTTGGTAAGCCTGAGGTACAAACCAGCAGAAACTGTCAAAGAAATCATACTGCCTCGGTCTGTGCCGGTCCAGCTTCAAAACTTTACAAAGTGGTATTACAACCCCATTATTAGAAGTGCTGTGATTGAGAGGGAAGGAATGGAAGATGTCAACATATTTGAGCCCATGGAGCTGTTAAAATTTCAACCTGAAGATCTTGAGGTGCTCTTCAAAAATCCAATCAAGCTCCTTAACAATGATGACGAGTCTGATGCCAAGGCATACCAACGGGTAGTGTCTCTTCATGCAAAGTCTCACGTTCAGCAATTCAAACAAGGGCATTTCTGATTTGAAGACATTGATGCAACAGCTTAGGGGGAGATTGTAGAGTTAACTTTTTGTATAAGCTGTTGATCAATGTATTTGTTTTGAAACAATGTTTAGCTAGTTTATTTTCATGTAATTTCATTTTATTGTAACTTTACTGCTTTTTAGTCTAAGTCTGGGCCATCAAAACTATAGTTTCGAGTGAGATTTGTTCACTCGAAACTAGTAGTTTCGATAGATAGTAGTTTCGACAGGCATAATTTTCCCTTGTAAATGCTCACTCGAAACTAGTAGTTTCGATGAGCATAGTTTCGATGCCTGTCAATTACTATAAATAGCCTAGTTAAAGAATTTCTAGGGTGTGAGTTGCGGCTGTAACCCTGAATTCTCTCTTTCAGATTTGTTCTTGAATCAATACAAGTTGCATTTGTTTTATGCTTGTTCTTACTCTTTCACATCATATTTGCATTGATTCTGAGTGTGTTTAGCTGTCTTCTTCACCATTTCTGTCTCTACCCTCTGTTTCACCACCATACACACAGATTCCGCCTGTGTGTGTGTAATCGATCATTTTAGCGATTTCTGTTTGAAATCTGGACCTACAAAAACATTTGCACGAAAACGAATGACAAAATCATTTGTATGTAAATGATTGGCAAAACCAATTTGCACGAAAACGATTGGCAGATCCATCTGCATGAAAATGGTCCAATGTATATGATAAACAAAACAAGTAATGTTTGACCCATTTGTATACTAGCTAAGTATACAAATAATATGTTCATACATGAGGCATAACCAAACCATGACACATGTATTTTGCCCCCAGCTCGTACCTCCCGAGCACACGTTTGAACACTATGCGGCCATTCGACCAAAACCGATCGAACCATGACCGGGGGTGTCAATCCCAATAGTACTATCCATAGAGTCCCAGGCTAAAACTATAGTTAATGATTATAAAAATGTTCACGTAGGGACTTTATGAGCTCTCAATGTTAACTCATTAAAACATAAAGGTCGGGTCTTGTTTTCTTGTTATCATATGAAAATGTTTGTAAGTATGCTTCATGTTTTCCAAACGTATCAAGTAAGTATGTTTCATGTTTTCAAACGTTTAAGGCAAGTATGTTTCTCCCCCGATGTTTCTAAAACATTTAAGAATTAAAAGGGGGCAGTAAACTCACTTGGTATTTTGTTAGGAACGATGGCGTCCTTTATGTATCAACGAAACCAAAGTCCACGTAATACGATAGTAACGGGTCTATGTCCTACTTTAGTCATACGATACCTGTAGGTACTTAATGAGCTTCATAGACTAACCCTAATAATGTAAAAAGAGTCTAAACTCGTGTTGAGTTATCACGCGTGCAGTTAAGCTCTGTTGATTCTTAACTGTATTACCGATTTGGTATACGACGTTGGTTTAACATTCGGTAATATTAGTTGCTTAACTCGAGTCGGGTCTCTCGACTCGAATATGTTTCAATAGCTATATTCAAAATTATTAGTTTGTCGTGGACATGATTGTATATAATGCGCACTTATAGTTAGTAATAATAATTCACGTTCGTGCGTCATTTAACCAAATGTATGCAACTATATGATTTTGTAAAACCATTTCAGGACTTGTAGTGTGTTCATAAGCATATTTATAAATATAAATATATTCATATATTTATATAATTTCAAAATCCTAAAATATATTTGTATCGTATTGTATTTCACGAATAAACGTTACTTATTAGGATTTATTAGACTTTATGTAATATACGCGTACTACATCTACTTTAGTATATTCAGTTATCATATTTTGTTTATTCGGGTCACAACCAAATATACATATATACTTTGTTCCATAAATGTAATCGTCTTAAATAACTGTATACTCCCTTGTCTTCCCACAAAACATACGTTCACATTACATATACATGTGTGGAATATTATTTAATACGAGTATTAAAAGTATATAATCACGTATACTTATAAATTACTTGTTCATGACAATGTTAACATCTTATGTTTTAAAACCGTTCATATTGATATGCATTCAAAAGCTCCAAGTCATATTTATTTATTTTTGTATTCGAATATTATTTATAATAAATAATCGTCCGATTTCGTGTAATGAGAATGTATGTATTTATCCTGAATGTAATATATGTTAGGACATATATAACATATTATGGAATAATCGTTTGGTTTTGTATAAAGCGTGAAGATTTATAATTATATATCTTTATACGAATACATTTATATCTGTATACAAAAACATATTTTTACGGATTATTGTTATTTGTCAAACCCTCGTTTAGTCGGTCCGTATATATATTTACATACCAGCTAACAACACATCCATTAGATATATATATATATATATATATATATATATATACATATGTTTATACTAAATATTTAAGGTTTAAAAATCATCTCAATCAAAATTGTTTGTATAAATTGTTTTGTACTCCCACTTACATTCAGGAATATCTAGTGGTTTACTCTCACTTACATTCCGGAATATCTAGTGGCTGCAATCTGCTATAAAGCTTTTGATGCTCTACCTTAACTTGTGAACAAGTCAAGCATTTAGCCACATACTTCATGATATCAAATTTCATACCAGTCATATATCATGGTACATCTTTGTAGTACCCAGATAAATAGAATATCATGATTTGTGTGCTTCGTCTAAAATTCTAACTCTAAATTCACCTATATGTGGTATCCACATACGGCCAAATCGAGTTTTAACTTCACAATCATTTTCTTCCAAACATTTATCTTGTCCGACCATTCTTTCCTTATTTACATTTTCATCTTTTAACGCTTCTACCTGCATATTCCTGAGCTGAGTCATAAAGTCGGGAGTTACTACCAACTTATATGACTTCACCCTAATGGGGGGATGCTCTTTCTTATGGCTTAGAGCATCTGCTACCACATTAGCCTTTCCTGGGTGATATAGGATTTTACAATCATAATCCTTTATCATCTCTAACCACCTTCGCTACCTTATATTCAGATCCTTCTGCTCGAAGAAGTACTTCAAGATTTTATAATCTATGTAGATTATGCACTTAACTCCATACAGATAGTGTCTCTATATTTTAAGTGCAAATACTACATCACCTAATTCTTAAATCATGAGTCGGATAGTTTGCTTCATGGGGTTTCAGTTGTCGTGATGCATAGGCAATTGCCTTGCTTCTTTGCATTAGCACACACCCCAAACCTTGATACGAAGCATCAGAGTGAACTACCAGATCCTCAGTTCCTTCCGATAATGACAATACCGGAGCTCGAGTTAATTTCTCCTTTAGTTTTTGAAAAGCATTTTCTTGCTCTTCACCCCATATGAATTTTGTCTCCTTCTTCTTGAGTTTTGTTAATATGGAAGCAATCTTGTATAAATCTCCTATAGTAACCGGCCAAACCTAAGAAACTGTGGATTTCTGTAGGTGTCTTTGGCGGGTTCCATTTCATCACAATTTCCACCTTTGATGGATCCACAAGGATTCCTTCAGTGTTTATTACATGACCTAAGAACTGAAATTCTCTAAGCCAAAACGCACATTTAGAGAATTTTGCGTATATCTTTTCTTTTCTCAGCAATTCCAGTTCTTCTCTGATATGGCACGCATGATCTCTCTCATTCTTGTAAATTAGAATATCATCAATGAACACAATCACAGATCGGTCCAACATTGGTCGACATACCCTATTCATGAGATCCATGAATGCAGCGGGGGCATTAGTCAAACCAAATCACATTAATAAATACTTATAGTGTCCATATCTTGTACGGAATGCTGTTTTCGGGATATCTTCATCTCTAACCTTCAACTGATGATAACCCGACGTTAGATCGATCTTAGAGAACTAGTTCGCTCCTTGCAGTTGATCGAAAAAGTCATCAATCCTTGGCAATGGGTATTTATTCTTTATCATAAGCTTATTCAGTTCTCGGTAGTCTATGCACATACGCATACTACTGTCCTTCTTTCTCACAAAAAATATCGAAGCACCCCAAGGCGAGATACTCGGTCTAATGAAGCCACTGTCTAACAACTCTTGTAGTTTGGACATTAATTCTTTCATTTCTGATGGAGATAATTAATATGGTGCCTTAGCTACTCGCTTAGCACCAGGAAATAAGTCGCTTTTGAACTCCACTCCAGGTAACTCTTATAGGATTACGTCAAGGAATTCACATACTGCTGGCACATAATTTAATTCCTTAGTTTTTATCTTGGAATCAACCACATATGCCAGTAGGCCTCATTGCCTTGATTCATAAACTTTATTGCTTTCATCATTGAGATGATTCTAAATTCTGACTTCTTTCTATCACCGTAGATTGTAATCAGACTTCCTTCTGAAGTCTGTATCTAAACTGTTTTCTGGTTGCAAATGATATGTGCATCATTTGCTGCTAGCCAGTCCATTCCCAAGACTACATTAAATCCTTCTAAGATCATGGGAAATAGTCTGGCGAGAGATCTGTGTCCTTCAAGATCAATGAAACAATCTTGAATGACTTCAGCAACCTTCTTTGTTTTCTCGATAGCCGTTTCTACTTCAAAGGTTTCGTCTAATCTTATTGCAGGTCTAGCTAGTGATGGATAGAAGTCTAAAGATACGAAACTTCTACTAGCGCCTGAATCAAATAATACCATAGCAGGTACATTGTTAACGAGAAATGTACCTGAGACTACATCTGGCAATGCCTTGGCCTCTTATGTTGTTAGAGTATAAGCCCTACTCTTGGCTTTTGAGGTTTCTCCTTCCTTTCCATCTTTTATTTTTAAAGATTCCAGATTCTTAACTTTAAGTGTCGGGCAATCCATCATTCGATGCCCAGTTTATCTACACTTAAAACATACATGTTTGACAAGGTAATTAAGTGCAATATGTCCAGGCTTGCCACATCTAAATCAAAAGTTGGTCCCCATCTTGCATTCTCCAGAATGTGGTTTGCCACATTTATTGCATAATGTTGATCCACTAGCAACTGTGTTCTTCTTCCATCCTCCTTCATTCTCCTTCTTCTGATCACTAGAAAATTCGGACCATTTTCTCTTTGATTCCACTTGGCGGGAATCAGAAACTTCATCATACATGGTTGTTGTAAGTTGTACGACATATCGATACCTCTTAGGGACAGAGGTTTTTTTTACCAATCTTCATATTTCTGATGGCAACCCTTGTATGTATCGTTTGATACTTTGATTCACACCTCTTCAGGAGTTACTAATTGAGGTACTAAACGAGCCATTCTATTGAATTTGGTAGTGTACTCGCGATGAGTCATACTACCTGCTTCTAATCTTAGAAAGTCTCTTTCTAGTTTCTCCATTTCATTATCTGGACTGAATTCTTCTATTAACAACTTCTTTAGATCATCCCATGTCATCATGTCAATAGCTTTTTATCCCATAGTTATGACCAAATTTTCCCACCAACACAACACTTCAGACACGAATGAGTGAGCGGCGTATTTCACTTTCTGTTCATTTCTACACTCACTAATTTTAATCACATCCTCTATTTCACGGATCCATTGATGAGTGGCCGTAGCATCCTTTGTTCTGTTAAATTTCGAAGGGCTACCATCCTTAAATGCTTTATAAGAACAGCCTCTCCTAGAATTCTTCCCCTTTTTATTGGTCTAACTTCATATGAATCATCAGATTCATAATCATAGTCGTAGTCCTTATTTGGACCTTTAGTATTTTCCTCTACTTGATTAGTCCTATGCTTTTTCTTCGTACTTTCTTCAAGACTAGCCAATAGTGTTGGCAAAGCTGTTTCTAATGCCTTAGCAACAACAGTGTCTATAGTTTTCTTAATCTGTGGCTCTACCACAACTTCTTCCACATCCTCATTTCTTTCTACATGTTCTATTTCTGGCTCGGCATTTGCGGTAGACCGCGTTTGCCTTCTAGGGGTAGTTGGATTAGTTCTTACTCCTCCCCTTTTGCCTCTACCTCTACCGACCATATCTACAAAAGAGATGGAGTATTTTAGTATTTGCATGATGGATTGATAAATCAGAACACAAGTGTATTGTAAATCACTAATAACTATGGCCACAACGAAATTAATCGTTTTCGTCACTTTCAGTGTTCGAGTTATCCCTCTATCATGTTTACTACTAAATACTCAAATCCTTTCTCTATCCTTTGGCATCAGGCTATCTTTACCGGCATCATTAATGGCATCTTACTATCCTTTGGGTCTAGTTTAGGTCTAGATACTTGGACAAGTATCTAAATCTCTCAAACTATAACTCTGATACCAACCTGTGACGCCCACATCCCAGCTCAGCTCGAGATGTCCGTCACGTGTTGGATTTACTCATGAACATATAGTATACAGAGATCTTACACAGCGGAAGACTTTATTTTATTTCATAACTTGTTTAAGTACATTAAAAAAGGAAGTACATATTATAACTCACATCTATGCCAGTCTTTTATTTGATGCTAGATAGCCTGCTCATGATGCATTTATTCTAGTTCCTTGCTTTTGTTACATGAAGCTATACTTTTACCTGATATACATGCTCAAGTGTAATAGCTTATGCCGGTGAGTTCTAAGTTTTAATCAAAATGTTTCTTGACCTTTGCCTTTCACATAAATGGTTTTGTGTGACACGTTTTCAAAACATCACATTAACTCCTTGCCCAAACATAACATTTATTCTTGCACAACTTATTCTTTTAGAGGTGACGTTAACCTTTAAGCGGTCGTCAGCACTTAAACTTACCATTGTACAATGGAACCCACTATATCGCACAAAGGAATATAGCAGTCACTTTCCCTTAAGTTGCAAGATATTATGTGGCATTTGACCATACATGGCAAAATCTTTTCTTACAGACTATCACGGTCAAAACATTGTTTCTATGTCAAGACAATAAATGCCAAGACATCTTGTTTAGTCAAGGTACTTCACAACCATGACTTCTTTCATTGCCCTTACCATGGTAAACCATGATAAGCTTTAAAACATTTTATGTGTCAAAACCATTTTCTTTCCCAAAATCTTTGCTATGTCAAATCTTGCTAAAAGCATCTTTCCTTTCAAATCATCTTGCCAAAACCAGTCTTTATCCTAAACCCTTGTAAAGGTTTCTCCCTAATGTATCAAAGAAGTTTATATATATGGTGTACTAGCGGCGTACCCACCCCCCCCCCCCTTTGATACTTCATGAATACTCCGTTACATGATTTTAGGAGTTAAACCTGTTTCTTACCATAACCTCTTGCAATAACATGGATACCAGCCCAAAATATTTAAATCAAGGGGAATAAACTATTCATGTAAAATCTTTCACAACATGCACATCTTTGCCCAAAACATTTAAAATATTAAAAAGTGGGCATCATGGAACTCACCTCTAGCGTTCCTTTCCTTCATGCAATACTCTTACTCAATGTATAATAGCTTGGCTTAAAGTCCTAAGCCATTATAACATTACTTATTCATACGTATCTAACTTAGTGGTAATAACCAAGTCATAAGAAACTAGTGGGAACCTTACCTCATAACTATCTACGGCATATTGCGGACGAACAACAAGAAACTGAACTTCTGAACGTGTACCGGGTTTAGAATAAGATTTTTGGCTTAAGTGTGTGTTTTGGGAAGTGGAATTGGTGTGAGAGAATGCCTAAAACCGGATCAAGACCTCTCAATTTACCGGCTGGAAACACACCCGTAGCGGACTGCTAAAGGGGTTGGTAGCGGGCTGCTACCGCCCCAAGGGTCCGCTTAATTTGCTTAACGTGCACGTATTGGACCGCTAGGTCCTTGATTAGCGGACCGCTAACCAGTTTGCGGCGTAACGGACCGGTAAGATCCATTATAGGGTTTTCACGCGTCAGTTTTCACTCGCAAGTCAGCTAACGCGTGGCAGCTCATCATTGCTGCCTTCGTCCACACATAGTGGACCGCTATGCTTGCCCGTGACGGGCCGCTACCGGCTGATTTTTAGAATTTTTCAGTTTTGGTCCTTGCACTCTAGTCTTTATATATATCAAAACCCTTAAGTTTGGTTTAACTACCATTCTAGTCCCTCTAGTGTCTTTCTTGTGAAAATTGAGGTGTTACATGATTATGCGTTGGATTGTCAACAAAGTAGTCTTTCATCAAACGTGCCTCACCATGCTCGCGTTCACGATTACAATACCTCCTTCTTACTCTAGGAGGATGATCTCCTATTGTGACACCCGACAATTCAGGTCAATATCCGTACATGTTATAAACAAGTTTACATTATAATTGTTTTTGTGATTTACTTAATTTCACAAACAAGGACATTAAGGCCTAACAAAAACCGTACATGGTCTCATTTCATATTTTGGTAATTCTAGGAGTTACCGGTTCACGTACCAGGATAACCCGACTAAATACGAACACTAGTGGTTAAAATTACACTTAAATCAAATGGTTTGATTTATTTAAATCCCAACCCACTTGCTTGACTTTCTCGACCGAAAGTCAGGGGAGCCATTCCCCCACTTGCTAATACACTCAAATTCAGATAAAAACCATACCTCCTCAGTCGAAATCCCACAATCCCTTTCATACTTCTCATTTTCTTACGGCAAATTCCCAATTCTCCTTCAAGTCGAAGTCCAGTTTAAGGTAAAAATCCACCGTATTTCGGTGCTATAAGAAGAGTTCCAAGTGTTGTCTCAAGAATCAAGATAAGGAGCTCAAGATCATTCTCTGTTTCCCTAAAAATCATCATTCTCTGTTTGAGGTAAAAACTCGATATTATCCATTTCATTTTCTTTAAAATCGTAGCTGAACATACAAATCGTTCAAACGCAAGTAAGATAACAAGAAAAAAATGTGTCAAATTCAAGATTTGAACATAAAAATATACAGGACGAATTCTGTCAATCAAAGTGCAGTAATCGAAACTAGGAGTTTCGATACCTGTTCAATCGAAACTAGGAGTTTCGATACCTGTTACTCAATCGAAACTAGGAGTTTCGATACCTATTCAATCGAAACTAGGAGTTTCGATACAAGTTTACTTAATCGAAACTAGGAGTTTCGATACCTGTTGTTCAATCGAAAGTAGGAGTTTCGATACCTTTTACTCAATCGAAACTAGGTAGTTTCGATACTATTCTTGCCAATCGAAACTAGGTAGTTTCGACACCAGTTTTTGCTCAATCGAAACTAGGAAGTTTCGATATCTAATCTGCGCAATCGAAACTAGGAAGTTTCGACATCTGTTCATCAGTCACTTTGAGCAGTAACTAAGATCTATTTTATAACAAAACAAGTATTGAACAACTTACGTATAAGACGGGTAGTTTTAACACATTAGTACCCTTGTGTGATTAGGGTACGGATATACAAGAACTAGCACAAGTTGGTTTGCTAGGATTTCATCGGACATAAGGTGAGTTCACGGCCCCCTTTTAACTATTTACTGTTTTGTAAACATCGGGGGAGAAACATACTTACTTATTATGTTTTGAAAACATGAATTACATTGCTTATACATTTGACAATATAAACATTTTGGTTTAACTCCTTGTGAGTTTCACTAACCCCTTTTTCTAAGTTTTGAAATGATTTGGGGTGGAAACATACTTGTAAAGAATTTTCATATGTAAATGAATGAAACTAATGATCTGACCGTATGTATGTATTGAGGGAACAATAAAGCGCTTAAAGTCCTCGAAATAAATTAGTAACCATTAGCTATGGATTTAGCCCGGGATTTTATGAATAGTACTATTGGGGGTGACGCCTCCGGTCATGGTTAGTCGCGCTAACCAGGGGTCCAAATGGCCGAATGACCGCATATTGTCTTACTCGCAGAAAGGCGAGGTGAGGCACAGAAAGTTGGGGTTTGGTTACGGTCTCGTACATTACATACTATTTTGTATTCCTTGCAAGTTTACAAATGGGGTCAACAGATCGGATTAGTATTCAGATTCATTGGTAATACAAAACAAAGGGTTCTGATCAGGTTAAAGTGATCAGGTTAAACAAAGGGTTCTGATCA
Organism: Smallanthus sonchifolius; assembly: GCA_023525975.1. Lineage (NCBI taxonomy): Eukaryota > Viridiplantae > Streptophyta > Magnoliopsida > Asterales > Asteraceae > Smallanthus > Smallanthus sonchifolius. The sequence continues at coordinate 53,360,925 of CM042028.1, forward strand.
GGTTAAAGTGATCAGGTTAAACAAAGGGTTCTGATCAGGTTAAAGTGATCAGGTTAAACAAAGGGTTCTGATCAGGTTAAAGTGATCAGGTTAAACAAAGGGTTCTGATCAGGTTAAAGTGATCAGGTTTAAACAAAGGGTTCTGATCAGGTTAAAAGGATCAGGTTTATACAAAGAGTTTCGATCAGGTTAAAATGATCATGTTAAACATTGGAGTTATGACGATTAAGTCATGGTAATGTTTTCAAAGGAAAACTACATATTTTATGACGGCTAAGTCATGGTAATGTTTTCAAAGGAAAACTACTTATTTCATGACGGATAGGTCATGGGCATGTTTTCAAAGGAAAACTACTTATTTTATGACGGTATAGTCATGGGCATGTTTTCAAATGAAAACTACTTATTATTTATGACGGTTAAGTCATGTATAGTTTTTCGGGGAAAACTACTTAGTTTTATGACGGTAAAGTCATGTACATGTTTTCGGGAAAACACTATAAGCACTAATATAACTAACTCTGTGAACTCACCAACCTTTGTGTTGACACTTTCAAGTATGTTTCTCAGGTGACCTTTAGCCATGGCGCGGTTGGAATAGGCTAGCTATGCCTGAGCAATTCCTAGTAGCTGGAAGGACGTAGGATATCAAGTCTCAAGTCTGTCGTTGATCTAGAAGAACTTAGATCACAGTATTACTTAGTTTTAGTAATTGTATATGTAATCAAGTCTTAGAAATCATTATTACAGCTTCCGCTATCGTGTAATGAACCAATCGTTGCAACCTGTATTTATTTAATAAGTAAATAAAATATGGGGGTGTGACAGATTGGTATCAGAGCAATGGTTTTAGCGAATTAGGTGTCCTTAGTGATACCTAGGCTCTAACCGGACTCATTTAGGGACCAAGATTTCTAAGACTTGCATCACATTAAAAACACCCAAGATTTGAGCATAGGAATTCCAACCGTTGCCGAACAATTTGTGTAGACTATTAGTGTATGGAGTTACACTAGGGTACCATTAGCTACACTAATACAATTACATGGCACATATAATGAACACTTAAACACATACAACGATGTGAAAATAATAAACACTTACGACATGTTACTGTTCGGATTACGAGTCAAGAATAACGGGTACTCAACATACTGCAACCTTAGAAGATCGAGTTACGAGCTGAGCTTGGACTTCGACGACAACGATCGTCAGTTACCGATCTTGGTATCACAACAGGCTGAACTCGTACCAGAATCTGTACCTATACCTGCACCACAACTACTCCAGCCATGGAGGCAACTATCCTTCTAACGTATTTGCGGTATAAATACTCTCCTTCATAAGTTGTCGGATCGGATGCCTAGACTCTCGCCATGATATATGGCAGGCATGATTGCCCAGACAAAAGGGAATTCAAGGTGAATAAGCAGGACTAAATGGGAGAGAACTCCAAGGGTCAGGAGACCCAGACATACATCAGGATCATGTGGATCCATGCATATATACAGACTTGGAGCATGAGTTGCTCGACACTCGTTTGAGGATCTCTGCCCAACACATAGTGCCTGAATTTCACCATACACATTTTTTTTAAGAGACACTGGTGGTGCCTCTCTACCCTTAGCCTCATCCGACAACTGCTATATTCAGCAGATTCATGAGTATTGGTACACATAATTAACAGTAATCCGATAAAACAATACACACTCCTGTACAAATGTGCAAACGCAATCTAATGATCGTTTCAAATCACTTTTGATTAAAAGCTAGGGATAGAAGAAACACTATAGGGATCAGGCAAGGCAAATCATCATTACGGGTGCACACGTAATCATAATTTGCAGTGCATGGGAACTTTAGTGAGTCTTGCTGTCTAAGCTGATGATCAACTCATGTTCTCAATCACTTGATTAAGGATTGGATCTCAACAAATCAGACTTCTCAATTAGGTGCTCACAAAGCATTCTCCTAGTTTTTGAGGAACGAGAGAAATTCAAATTGAATTCAACCAATCCTTAGTAAATCCTGAACGACGAAGAAATTCGCACATTCATTCTTTGAGATTCTACTTGTCAGGAATGCTTCAAATTGAGTGTTACCACAACTAACACTTACAGTAATTGCACAACTATTGTGGGAGATTATAGCGTAATCTTAGGATCCATCATACAGTTCAATCTCACAATTGCTTGAAAGTTACGCCAAGTGTGTTATGCACTAACTTCAGTAATAGGGCAGGATATTATTCTGACCCGCATACACATGGCACCTATGGATATTGTGGAAGCTCAACATGAGACAAGTAGGAAATCAGACATTTCAGAATGTCGGTCGAACAGGATTGCTCTCGCAGCCATTGACATTCAATATACCTTTAAGTCTGACTATTCTCTCTGCAATGGATAAGCCGGGGTTGATGCTCAAGAGAATGCCAAAGAAACCTAAGTGTGGACTAACAACTATTGTCGCACTAACCAAAACGACATGCAAAACTCTTAAAGGAGTCCCAAATGCGGAATTTCATGCTAATCTCATTAGTTCATGATATGCATAAAGGACGTAAGCTCGAGCTATTCACAACAGGCCACTGTCCACAAAGAGTTGAGGAGAATAATTTATTACTCTTTTGTACTAGCACTTCCCCAAAGTTCATCTTGTTGGATGGATCTCAGATTTAGCCTAGAAGAGAGGTATGACTACATCTTTCACTACTAGTTTTCTATAATTGGAAAGCTCTAGAGCAACTATTGTTAAGAAATGATCTCTTGGAGTAGACTCAATTAGAATACAAAAGTCTCGACGTTCAATACTCATTACCTCAAATTTATCCTTGTGCTAAGGATTTTAAGGCTATAATCTGAATGAGTGGAATACGTAATGGTAAGTCACCAAAGTACCATTCAAACACTAAGGGAGTGCATACACACCGTATGACTAATAGTTGACTATCAGCTCTTTCTGCCAACTTAATGAGTTGACAAACCCATAGCCCATTTTGGGGAAAACACTAATTTGATGAGACCATTCTTACAGTATTATTATTCATTCCCTCAGCTAGACGGAATATGAATATCCCAAACAAACATCAAACTTCGTATGGCTTACATACTTTGAAGGTATGGTAGTCGAGACATGAGTTTACATATCAGGACGCTACAACCCAAAGGCTAGTCTGCCTCGAAAGGTAGGGCGAGCAAAGGGGTAAAGTGGTGATTAGACTCGAAGTTCGCAAATAAGAGCTCCCAAGGAACATCAATTCCTAGCTCCATGAAGGCACATGGAGAGGAAAATCATAGAAAACATGAAACCTGAAATAAGAGAAAAGTCTTAGTCCGGGAAAATGCTTTCGAAAAAGCATAAGAGGGACAAACATAAAGTTTCATTTTCATACTTTTTCATTTCTACCCAATATACAACAAAAACTTGGACACCTCGTCGAGTAATTTTTTTCATAAGACCGAGTTTCTCACCATGGGGAGTTCCGGTCCTGTTTGTAAAGAAAAAGGATGGAACCTTTAGAAGGTGCATCAATTATCGGGAGTTGAACAAGCTGACAATCAAAAACCGGTATCCTCTTCCTCGAGTAGACGATTTGTTTGATCAACTTCAAGGGTCCAGTTTCTATTCTAAAATTGATCTACAATCAGGATATCCTCAACTGAAAATTCAGGAAGAAGATATACCAAAAACGGCTTTTAGGACTCGTTACGGTCACTACGAATTCCTAGTTATGCCATTTGGCTTGACTAATGCACCGGCCGTTTTCATGGACCTAATGAACCGCGTGTGCAAGCCATACTTGAATAAATTCGTGATTGTGTTTATCGATGACATATTGATATATTCACGAACCAAGGAGGAACATGAATATCATTTAAAATTAATCTTGGAACTACTCAGGAATGAGAAGCTTTATGCTAAATTCTCTAAGTGTGAGTTTTGGATCCAAGAGGTTCACTTTCTCGGACATGTCATCAATAAGAATGGTATCCATGTGGATCCATCTAAGATTGAAGCTATCAAAAACTGGGAAGCACCAAGAACTCCGACTGAGGTGCGTCAATTTCTGGGTTTGGCAGGCTATTACAGGCGATTTATCGAGAATTTTTCAAAGATAGCCTTGCCTTTGACCACGTTAACTCAGAAGGATAAAAAGTTTGATTGGACTGATAAACAAGAATCAGCGTTTCAATTGCTGAAGCAAAAACTTTGCAGTGCACCAATCCTATCCCTTCCTGAAGGAACTGACAATTTCATCGCGTACTGCGACGCATCACACCAAGGTCTGGGGTGTGTATTGATGCAGAGAGAAAAAGTCATAGCGTATGCATCCAGACAGCTAAAAGTACATGAGAAAAATTATACGACTCATGATCTGGAATTGGGTGCTGTCGTGTTTGCACTCAAGATTTGGAGACATTACTTATACGGTACAAAATGTACTATTTTTACAGACCACAAGAGTCTCCAGCACATCTTTAATCAGAAAGAACTTAACATGAGGCAACGTCGTTGGGTAGAACTACTGAATGATTACGACTGTGATATCAAGTATCACCCTGGTAAGGCAAACGTCGTAGCAGATGCCTTGAGTCGTAAAGAACGACTTAAAACACTCCGTGTTCGTGCCCTAGAATTGACAATTCATACGAGTCTCACGACTCAAATTCGGATGGCACAACAAGAGGCAATCAAAGAGGAAAACAGTCAGAATGAAGCTTTACGAGGAATGATAAAGCAGTTGGAACCAAAGCCAGATGACACTTTATACTTCATGAATAGAATTTGGGTGCCATGTTTTGGTAACTTACGGGAGTTGGTTATGGAAGAAGCCCACAAGTCTAGGTACTCCATTCACCCAGGTTCGGATAAAATGTATAAGGATCTGAAAGAACTCTACTGGTGGCCGAACATGAAAGGAGAAATTGCTATTTACGTCGGTAAATGCCTGACATGTTCAAAGGTAAAGGCAGAACATCAGAAACCGTCGGGATTGTTATAACAACCCGAGATACCTCAATGGAAATGGGAACAAATTTTAATGGATTTCATTACAAAGTTACCCAGAACACCTAGCAACTATAATACTATATGATAATCGTCAGTCGTTTGACGAAATCCGCGCATTCCCTACCAATAAAGGAGACAGATAAAAGTAAGAAGCGTGCAAGGCTAAATATTAAGGGAATTAAGGCTAGGCATGGTATGCCAGTTTCCATTTTCACAAAAAGGGACAGTCGATTCATGTCAAGAACCTGGCAGTCTGTACAATAAGCCTTGGGCACACGCCTTTACATGAATACTGCATATCATCCCCAGATAAACGGTCAAAGTAAAAGGACCATCCAAACTTTGAAAGATATGCTCCGTGCGTGTGTAGTCGATTTCAGAGGAAATAGGGATACTCGTCGCCGTTGGCTGAGTTTCTACCATACCAGCATTAAAGCCGCTCCGTTGAGGCTTTGTATCGTTGTAAGTGTCACTCATCGCTATGTTGGGCGGTGATTGGCGAAAAACTTTTGACTGGTCATGATATTGACTAGGGAACCATTGACAAAATCGTCGAAATAAAAGATCGTCTGAAAGTCACTCAAGACAGACGAAAGAGAGTTGAGATAGCAACAGACGAAAACCATTAGAATTCCAAGTGGGAGACAAAGTCATGTTAAAGGTCTCACATTGGAAAGGGGTTGCAAGATTTGGCAACCGTGGCAAGCTTAACCCTAGGTACGTTGAACCATTTGAACGAGAGGATCAAATGAAAACAAAAATACCCATCCTTGTTTAAGGATACAACAGTTCAAGAGGACACAAATTGAATTTCGGGACGAAATTCTTCTAACATGGGGAGAATGTGACACCCGACAATTCAGGTCAATATCCGTACATGTTATAAACAAGTTTACATTATAATTGTTTTTGTGATTTACTTAATTTCACAAACAAGGACATTAAGGCCTAACAAAAACCGTACATGGTCTCATTTCATATTTTGGTAATTCTAGGAGTTACCGGTTCACGTACCAGGATAACCCGACTAAATACGAACACTAGTGGTTAAAATTACACTTAAATCAAATGGTTTGATTTATTTAAATCCCAACCCACTTGCTTGACTTTCTCGACCGAAAGTCAGGGGAGCCATTCCCCCACTTGCTAATACACTCAAATTCAGATAAAAACCATACCTCCTCAGTCGAAATCCCACAATCCCTTTCATACTTCTCATTTTCTTACGGCAAATTCCCAATTCTCCTTCAAGTCGAAGTCCAGTTTAAGGTAAAAATCCACCGTATTTCGGTGCTATAAGAAGAGTTCCAAGTGTTGTCTCAAGAATCAAGATAAGGAGCTCAAGATCATTCTCTGTTTCCCTGAAAATCATCATTCTCTGTTTGAGGTAAAAACTCGATATTATCCATTTCATTTTCTTTAAAATCGTAGCTGAACATACAAATCGTTCAAACGCAAGTAAGATAACAAGAAAAAAATGTGTCAAATTCAAGATTTGAACATAAAAATATACAGGACGAATTCTGTCAATCAAAGTGCAGTAATCGAAACTAGGAGTTTCGATACCTGTTCAATCGAAACTAGGAGTTTCGATACCTATTCAATCGAAACTAGGAGTTTCGATACAAGTTTACTTAATCGAAACTAGGAGTTTCGATACCTGTTGTTCAATCGAAACTAGGAGTTTCGATACCTGTTGATCGAAACTAGGAGTTTCGATACCTTTTACTCAATCGAAACTAGGTAGTTTCGATACTATTCTTGCCAATCGAAACTAGGTAGTTTCGACACCAGTTTTTGCTCAATCGAAACTAGGAAGTTTCGATATCTAATCTGCGCAATCGAAACTAGGAAGTTTCGACATCTGTTCATCAGTCACTTTGAGCAGTAACTAAGATCTGTTTTATAACAAAACAAGTATTGAACAACTTACGTATAAGACGGGTAGTTTTAACACATTAGTACCCTTGTGTGATTAGGGTACGGATATACAAGAACTAGCACAAGTTGGTTTGCTAGGATTTCATCGGACACAAGGTGAGTTCACGGCCCCCTTTTAACTATTTACTGTTTTGTAAACATCGGGGGAGAAACATACTTACTTATTATGTTTTGAAAACATGAATTACATTGCTTATACATTTGACAATATAAACATTTTGGTTTAACTCCTTGTGAGTTTCACTAACCCCTTTTTCTAAGTTTTGAAATGATTTGGGGTGGAAACATACTTGTAAAGAATTTTCATATGTAAATGAATGAAACTAATGATCTGACCGTATGTATGTATTGAGGGAACAATAAAGCGCTTAAAGTCCTCGAAATAAATTAGTAACCATTAGCTATGGATTTAGCCCGGGATTTTATGAATAGTACTATTGGGGGTGACGCCTCCGGTCATGGTTAGTCGCGCTAACCAGGGGTCCAAATGGCCGAATGACCGCATATTGTCTTACTCGCAGAAAGGCGAGGTGAGGCACAGAAAGTTGGGGTTTGGTTACGGTCTCGTACATTACATACTATTTTGTATTCCTTGCAAGTTTACAAATGGGGTCAACAGATCGGATTAGTATTCAGATTCATTGGTAATACAAAACAAAGGGTTCTGATCAGGTTAAAGTGATCAGGTTAAACAAAGGGTTCTGATCAGGTTAAAGTGATCAGGTTAAACAAAGGGTTCTGATCAGGTTAAAGTGATCAGGTTAAACAAAGGGTTCTGATCAGGTTAAAGTGATCAGGTTAAACAAAGGGTTCTGATCAGGTTAAAGTGATCAGGTTTAAACAAAGGGTTCTGATCAGGTTAAAAGGATCAGGTTTATACAAAGAGTTTCAATCAGGTTAAAATGATCATGTTAAACATTGGAGTTATGACGATTAAGTCATGGTAATGTTTTCAAAGGAAAACTACATATTTTATGACGGCTAAGTCATGGTAATGTTTTCAAAGGAAAACTACTTATTTCATGACGGATAGGTCATGGGCATGTTTTCAAAGGAAAACTACTTATTTTATGACGGTATAGTCATGGGCATGTTTTCAAATGAAAACTACTTATTATTTATGACGGTTAAGTCATGTATAGTTTTTCGGGGAAAACTACTTAGTTTTATGACGGTAAAGTCATGTACATGTTTTCGGGAAAACACTATAAGCACTAATATAACTGACTCTGTGAACTCACCAACCTTTGTGTTGACACTTTCAAGTATGTTTCTCAGGTGACCTTTAGCCATGGCGCGGTTGGAATAGGCTAGCTATGCCTGAGCAATTCCTAGTAGCTGGAAGGACGTAGGATATCAAGTCTCAAGTCTGTCGTTGATCTAGAAGAACTTAGATCACAGTATTACTTAGTTTTAGTAATTGTATATGTAATCAAGTCTTAGAAATCATTATTACAGCTTCCGCTATCGTGTAATGAACCAATCGTTGCAACCTGTATTTATTTAATAAGTAAATAAAATATGGGGGTGTGACACCTATGATCATTGATGCGTGTTGTTATGTATATGATATTATATATTGAAAAGGTTTCACGAGATCAGGTTTTAAATTTATAAAATGATAAATACTTAAACTTAAAAACACACAATAGGCAAGTGTACCTATTGCAGGGTAATATAGTTTAGGTAAGAACCAAGTATCAAACCAATGGACACACTCGAGTTCCATACTCAACGTTTGTTATCGTTTAGCCGATTTAATTAATAAGTGGGTGTGTGCTTGTGAAGCGGAAAAGTAAATGACAAGTAAGTAAATGACAAAAATATAAATGACGGTAAAGTACATAACAGAAAATGCAAAAGTGTGCGTGAAGTGTGTAACATAAATGTAAATAATAGAAAAGTAAATAGCAGAAAGGTAAATAGCTCGAGAATAATCAGATCACAATGAGTATTGCTTTAGGCTTCGAATCCGCTTGATATATGATAATGTTATGTTAACTAATCCGATGGTATGACTAATACAAAAGTGTGAACGGTACACCGCTAGAGCCTCATTCTCACAACATTTGGTTCACGAATTATGTTTTTTAATAATAAAATGGTAAGACTCCCAGTTAGGGACATCATTACCCTCAACTCTTTAATAGATCCGTACATTTGTATGCTTAAGATCTACCTCCAAGTTGGTTTAAGACATCAAACTTAAATACCTTTATTTTTATTAAAAAGAGTGATTAAACCTTGCTCATCGGGATACGGTGCAACAATGGGACCATGTATAAAGATGTACCGTTCCCAACATGAGTTTGCCAACTCTTGGTTTCATGACAAAGTTCGTATAAAGACGTACGATTTCTATCAATATCAACCAAGTTTTGGCTTATCAAAATCCGCTTATATAAAGACGTACAAGTTTCAAGAGAAGTTTGATTAAAAAGGTTTTATGATCTTACACTTTAAAATCAAGAACACTCACGTGTTTAAAGACTAGTTTAGATAAAGATAAAAAGTCCACCATGAAGATGGTTTTAAGAGAGAATGATTAAAGAACATAAACATACCATTAGACTAATAAGTTAAACATTAACATACATCAAACTTCATCTTCACCAAAGCAATACAAAGGGTTTAGCCATGAATGGCCATATGAACAAACATACAACTAAATTCCGTAGGCTCCCCTACTGCAAACAAAGCGGAAGAGCCTCTATACTCTCTACTCTCTACTACAAGCTACATAAACGTACTATAGGAGTGTCTATTCTACTTTTAATTGGTGTGTGAAATGAGGAACCCATGCCTTCTATTTATAGGCCTCCGAATGGCCAATGCACGGCTATGCATTGGGTTGCACAGTCGTGCAAACACCCAAAGAATCACGGGTACAGATGGCAGGGTACGAAGGCATCTTGGGGAACACGGAAGGGTATTGCATGACCATGCAATGGGATGCACGGTCGTGCATCCTCCTTTCTCTCTCTCCTTTTGTCTTTTGCTAATTGTTGACTTATGTTGACCAATTTGGACTTTTTGGGGGGTCAAAGCTTGGGTGTGCTTCTTCCTATCTCAAGAGAAAGTTTGATTTCTTGATGTTTTTGACTCGTTTTCGCTCTTTTTCTCTTGGGACGTTGTTTAACCTGCAATTATAAAATATAACCGATTTAAGTAGCAATTGTAAGGTTATTATTCAATTAGTACCACAATATGGGGATTATTATGCATGCAAAACATGTATAATTTAGGGCATATCAATCATATTTGGTATGCTTATAAATAATTCACTAATGATGTAATCAAGTTGTCAATTTTGCTTAGCAACCCTAGCTTCTCATTCATCATATTCATTCAAGTTCGATGAATCGGAACCTGCTGATTATTTTTCATTCTTAGACATTTTTCAAAGAGAGTAAAAATGAAGAGTTGGTGTTGGATAAAATATGTCAATGTTATACTCTTATTTATACAAGAAAAACAATGATTGGATAATGTTAAATTGTTTTATCTAAATAAAATCCAAACATCTAGTAAACGGTTAACATGTGAAAATGAAGATATTCTTCGAAATAATAATAGTTGATAATGTTAAATTGTATTATCTAAATAAAATCTAAACATCTAGTAAAAGGTTGACACGTGGAAATGAAGAAAATGTTGGATTTCTAGTTGATAATGTTAAATTGTATTATATAAATAAAATCTAAACATCCAGTAAAAGGTTGACACGTGGAAATGAAGAAAATGTTGGATTTCTAGTTGATAATGTTAAATTATATTATCAAAAAAATATATCCAAGCATCCGGTACAAGATTGACACTTGGAAATGAAGATAATATTAGAAATAATAATAGTTGATAATGCTAAATTGTATTATCTAAATAAAATCCAAATATCCAGTAAAAGGTTGACACGTGAAAATGAAGATAATTGTCACACCCCAGTCCAAGGCACTGGTTAATCGTGACGAATGGTACAGAAAACTCAGTGGAAACTAAAATCTCAAACTTTTATTTATAACAAACATTGTTTTACAGCTTTTAAACCGAAATATTACATTACTGTTCCTAATAAGGAACATAACACCACAGGACTTATTGTCTTTCAACATGCCTTCCTCTGAATTATTTAAAGTCTCCTCTTCTAGTACTGGAATGCCACTCTATGGATTACCTGAGATGTGCTCAAAAACATTTGAAAAATGGATCAACATAAAGTTGGTGAGTCCATAAACTAAATGGTTTTCTAAAACCGCCAAGGTGTCTTGAAACCCAACATGGAATACATGGAATGCCCCTCTCATAGAACACCTATAAGGAATACCCATACATATATAACCGACGACCTTTCCGGGGGTCCCGTCCAATGTACCTTTCGTGGGGTCTCATGGAACATAATAAGCGCTTATAATGCGTTATACACATATGCAACATGGAATACAATGTTTCAAGATACCAAAAATGTTTTCACAAATCAACCATGCCAAAAATGGAGTATAACAGGGTCATGGTTGTTTTAAATGATGTATACATCACAGTTTATGAACTCATCTCAACAACACCTTGGCTTAGTGTATCTGAGATATCACAAATACTTTAGATAAGGTCCTAGATTCATAATGACATTTCTTAATCAAGCATTCCGAGCTTAATGGTAAATAACCAAGTCTTAGAAAGCTAGTTAAATCTTACCTCGGAACTATCTACGACAATTTGTAGGCGATTTGCGAGAAACCAGGCTTTCGGATGCGAACAGGACTTGGAATGCTTGAAGATCAGAGGCTTAGTGTGTGTATGGAAAGGTGTAATTATGTGTGGTGGATGTGAAGTTGCCGAAATAAGTTTCCAATTTATAGACCAACATTGGACCCGTAGCGGACTGCTAACCACGGCGGTAGCGGACCGCTACCGCCTCCAACCACAAACTAATTCCTTTAGGCCTAAGTAGCTGACCGTTAAGCCTTGGGTTAGTGGACCGCTAGCCCCTTTCTAGCTTAGCGGACCGTTAGGACCCGGATGACGGTCTACGATAGGGTTACACGCGTCATTTTTCATCTGTTAGTTACCCGACACGTGGCAGCTCATCATTACTCCCTTCCTCCACATGTAGCGGACCTCCAAGGCCTTGGTAGCGGTCTGCTACCGGCCAAAAATCAGAAGTTTTCATTTTTAGTCCTTGTACTTTGGGGCAAACTTCTTTTAACCCCTAGCTTTTGAATTGTGGTCATTTTTTGTCCTTGTTTCTTAGTAATTTTCGAGGTGTTACAATAATGTTGGAAACAATAATAGTTGACAATGTAAAATTTTATTATCTGAATAAAATCTAAACATCGAGTAAAAGGTTGACACGTGGAAAAGAAGATAATGTTGGATTTCTAGTTGATAATGTTAAACTGTATTATCCAAATACGCTACTGATATGTCCTAAATTATACATGTTTTGTATGCATAATAATCCCCATATTATGGTACTAATTGATTAATAACCTTACAATTGATACTTAAAACGTTAATATTTCACAATTGCAGGTTATTCGGTGCTCCAAGATATACAAAGCAAAAACCAGCTTAAAACATGAAGAAATCAAGCTTTTGGAGGACCAAACCCGAGCATTAACCCCCAAGAAGTCAAACCAGGTCAACACAAGTCAACCAGCAGCTAAAAGACGAGCATGGGGAACAGGCAGAGGGTTGCACGGCCGTGCAACCCATTGCACGGTCGTGCAATGCACTTCTGCCCTCCCCAGACTCCGGTACACTGTCCTTTGTACCCCGTTTGATTCCCGAGGTGTTTGCACGCCCGTGCATTGCTCATTCTGAGGCCTATAAATAGATGGCTTGAGTTCTTCATTCTACACACCTCATATATCCCTTACACACCCCCACGAACACACCAGAGAAAGCTTATTTCGTAGTTAGAGTGTAGTAGTAGTGAGTAGAGGGGCTCTTCCTCCTTGTTCAGCAATAGGGGAGCCTACGAAACTCAGCGTTATGCTAGTTAGTATGGCCATTCGTGGCTAGACTCTTTGTATTGCTAGGATGAAGATGAAGTTTGGTGCATGTTAATGTTTAACGTATTAATCCAAGTGATGTGTTTATGTCTTTAACTATTCGTCCTTAAAATCACCATTTTGGTGGGCTTTTATTATTGTCTAAATCCATCTTTATATTTGTGAGTGTTCTTGATTTTTAAAGCATAAAACTTTTTAATCAAACTTCTCTTGAAGATTGTACGTCTTTATACAAGTAGAGACTGATAAGCCAAGGCTTGGTCAACACTAGTAAGGTCGTACGTCTTTATACGAACTTACTCTGCAGCCAAGAATTGGTGAACTCATGTTGGGAACGGTACGTCTTTATACTTGGTCCCATTGTTATACCGCCTCCCGGTGAGCAAAATATAATCACCTATTTAACTCTAATACAAAGCATTTTACGTTCGAAGTCTTAAACCAACCCGGAGATGACCATTCGAAGGGTTGAGGGTAATTGTTGTCCTTAACGAGAGGCACTACCACTTGTTAAAGCTTTTAAATTTACAAATCAAATGTCGTGAGGACGAGGCTCTAGCGGTGACCCGGGTCACATATTTGTAGTAGTCATATCACTGGATTAGTCAACTTAACATTATCACGTACCAAGCAGATTCAAAACCCAAAGCAATACTATTCCTAACAAATAAGACTGGATTTAGTTAGACCGACCCATAAAACTTCAACATTATATGGCGTTTCATGTTTTCTTCTTCAGGCGACAAGAACTGTTTTTTTAACAGCGTTTTCAAATGCATAAGTTGCATTTTTCTCTCGCTTCCTTTCTTCCTTTTTTTTTGTTCTATTTCTTCCATTTTTTCTCCTTTTGTTGATCAAACTCGAGCCTTTTTTTCATGAGTTCCACTTCATTGTCTCTAGTAAGCCTCATTGCACGAAGTTCTTCAACAAATTCATTAGAAACGTTACCTTTTCCTTTCCTTTTAGCTGCATCTCTACCTATTGGACGTTGAATTGTTGAACCACCATTAGTTGGCGTGTCTGGGTTGGAATTGACACAATAGTCCCCTTCTTCGGTAGTCCTTGATCTTTTTGTGCTACCACCACTTTCTTCATCATCCACTTTACATTCAGGACGGGAACGTGTTGTGTCACGGTTTATCTGTAAATCCCACTTTGGGTGCTTACACATTGATGGGACTTTGTGCTAGGGTTTCAAAAACAATTTTAAAACGCGCAGCAGAAAACAAGCGCGAACCGATCTAGGCCAAACCCTAGATCGCCCCACCAGGAGTCCAGATGCAAAAAATATTGAATAACAACCATTGGGGATTTAGGGTTATACCTTTCCCGAGTAGGAGACGTAAACCGAAGACGAAACACAACGTGGCAACAACCTGGTCACTAGATTCGGCTCCACGAACTAATCCCGAAACTTCTTATCCACTCGTACAACCTGGATCTCTATCCAGGTTTATCTCTAATGCTCCTGTACACCGAAACAAACCCGGTTCGTATTCCTCCTTCACCCGGTGTCACTTGGTGACCAAACAAAAACGGCGCAAGGCCGAGAGGGGGAAGAAGCCGACGCGACGGTGGCGGAAGCCGGTTGGCACGACGGCGGTGGCTAGAATCGGCGGCGGCGCTGTCCGGCGAGTTGCGACGGTCGGCCGGCTCTGGTGGAGGGTGGCGGCGGCTAGGTGGAGAAGGAGGGAATTAGGTTTTACAATTATTTTCCAAGAATATTAATTGTGGTCTCACTTTTTAATTCCCCTAGACTTTGTATTTATAGTTTAGTAACTTAATATCCAAGCTAGGGTTTAAAGTTGCTAATTAATCCATCGATTATCTAATAATCAGTAATTAACCCAAACACGTTGGTTAATTAAATATATAACATTTATATATATATATATATATATATATATATATATATATATAGGGGAATGTTCCACTAAGAAGTGGTTTTTCGCTAAGAAATGGGTCAAACGAACTCTGATTGAGCTCATTCTAACGGCGTTGGAACCGTCTCATCAAACCCTAACCCGCCCCCAAAAACCTAAACCCCCCTCCACCTGCACCCCCAAAAACCTAAAACCCCCCTCCAACCCCACCCCGAAAAGCCTAAAACCACCACCACCCCCCAAAAAAAACCTAAACCCACCCCCAAAAAACCTAAAACCCCCACCCCCCAAAAAATAAACCTAAACCCTAAAATCTAATCCCCCTAAAAGCTAAACCCTAAGGCTAAAACCCTAAAATTCAACACTAAAATCTAAACCTTAAAAGCTAAACCCTAAAAGCTACGATGGTAGAGTTCGACGAGACGGTTTCAACGCCGCTGAAATGAGCTCAATCAGAGTTCGTTTGATATCGTTTCTTAATGTTTTTGTCATTTCTTAAGTTTCTTAGCGAAAAACCACTTTTTATTTGAACCTCCCCCTATATATATATATACATATATATATATATATATATATATATATATATATATATATATATATATATATATATATATATATATATATATATATATTTATAAATACAATGTTATTAACTTTATAATTAACTATATACATTTATCCAATATATATATAACTTAATTATTCCGCAATTCTAAATTACCGGATCTGTTAATTTAGTCGTTCGTAATTTCAAATCACGATCTTTCTTTGCTGTTGATTATCTCAGATAATCTTTAGATGAATATTTCACAAAATATTTATTTTTCTTTCGGTTTAGTTTCGTGTAAGGCTCGTTTAACTCTTAAACGTCCTTTAATATTGTTGTTCGTGGTGTAACTCTTTGGATATTATCTCGATGACAGTGTTGTCAAATGTCGTTACTCGGGCACATAAGTCCAACACACATAACTTCATTAGAAACAATAGAGTTGTTAAACTTGGTCCCACCTTGCTCATAAATTTTACGAGCTTCACTCTCAACATCTTTCTGGCTCATTCCACTTCTTTTTTGGCGATATGCTTCCCGGTACGCAGCAACCCACTTATGCCCATTTTCGCTAACTCGTTTAAAATGACCTTTCATTTGATCTTCATTCCTCGTACCAAGCTTTTCTGGATTTTCTGTTTGAGCTGCATCGTGCAATTTCTTTACTTGTGTCCACAACTTTATTTTTTATGTTTTTGCCACGAGTGTTATCTTCACTAGCTATAAACCATGCTGACATTAAAGTGACATCTTCATCAACATCCCATTTATTGGCTTGTTATTTTTCAGAATTTTGTAAGGTTTGAAGATTTTCAGTGACGGAACTTGACTTGGATTTGGAAAAAAACCGAAGAGTTTTCGTTGTATTGAGTATTGGGATAATATTTAGAATATCTATTATTTAAATAAAAGTTTGAAAACGAAGGATCCATAGTAGAATATATGAAATTGAAAGAAGTTATAAGTAGAGAATGAGAGTGGATATGAAAGTAAGTCAATATGATACAATATCTATAGAGAAAAATTATGAATTTTGGTATTTTTTATTATTTTTAATCACATAATGTTAGATTTTTTAGATGATAAGTTTTATCAAGAAAATCTTTTGAACCAATAGAAAGTTTTCAAGCGTTACATAAAATAAATCAATGATGGTTAATATTTATTTTATATTAAAAAACATTTTTTAAACGAACTCAGTTTTTAATAAAATTTATACCGGAATGTTCACAAAAAGAACTAAACAAGACTGTTTTTAGATTTTTTTTAAAAATTAAATATTACAAGTTATTAAAGAAAAATAAAATTAATAGTGAAATCAGTTATTGAAAAGAAAAAGTAAAAAGAAAATAAAAAAACAATCATTACATATGTGACATGTGGCATGAAACTTTGGTTGCAACCATGGTTCCCCATGACCAGGTTGTGTAAAATAATTGCTTTTTTCTTTCTTTTTACTTTTTTTTTAAAACCCACGACCTCATCTTTTAAAGTCGCCAATGTGACTAGTCTAATAATAAAATAAAAATTAAACATTATGGTGATACCAATTTTTATATTTAAGCTTGAAGTGAAAGTATAATGATAAAAGATAAAAAATAAAAAAAAAGAATAAATATACAAAAAAGTGTAAGACTATGTTTGAATTTTGACTTTCACTGATTCATATCACCAACCAAGAAAAAGGTAAAAATTAATCTCTCATGAATCACTACACGAATAAAAAGCTGGAGCTATCTCTTTCTCAAGATCACTTCTCTTAGGCAACAGGGACTCCAGTGACACATGGTGCAACAATTGGTTAACGGTCGACAAAAAGTATGTACAACTTGGAAGTGTCAAAGACTGTGGAATAGTGGAATGAATGAGGCTGAAACGAAGGCCACACTTGAACTAAATGACCATCGGTTAACCTGATCATCTGCGTAAGACGTCGAAAACCTAGAAAAAACTAAACCCGGGTCGCTGATTCAACAGGAACTTGGAAAAACCAGACGGTTCATGACTACCAAAATGATAAATGCACCTAAAATTATACTTTTGCAAAGGGTATACACTATTGACTACAAAAAACGTTTTTTTTACATTCGTGTTGCATATGAAAATTTGGAGGCCAATCTTTGAATACCATGAGTCACTTATTGAATTCATGTAGTAATGCATGAGTAACATACACCATCTAATTTTTTTATCTTCTTGAACCTTGTAAGTCACTTCCTTCTTGTGTGACTCGTCACTCGAACTGCCATGAGGTGCAACCCTGAGTCCCCAACGCTTCTTCTTTCCTAAAATATAATATCGTTTTTATAAACATATTTAATAAAATTTGCTATTTGTACGTGTTTATCTATTTACAAAGAAGGTCCATAAGTGTCTTGACCCAACCCGACCCGTTACTATGTATTTCTAGTTTTTTTCAACGTAAACATGTTTAGGTCTGTTTACCCTAGCATTCTTGCCCGCCTAATTTCCCTAAGAGGGGTTAGAAATTTAAGATTTGTTTGTGTTGGGTTATGCAGTGTAGATCAGTTAGATTAGTTATCAAAAACGGTTGATAAATAATTATAGATTAATAATAATTATTTAGTAATTATTAAAACGTAGCGGAACGAAACCGATTCAACACAAAATACAACCCGACAGGATCTGGGTTACAAAACATACGAATACGAATAGAATTATTTAATCTAACTATCAATGAGATAGATATACCTCGGTTAATGATTAACTGGTTAAGACACCGAGGTACAACGAACCAATGCTAGATCACGAACGAATCGGCAAACAACCTACGAACCGGCGTACGGACGGCGGCAGGGAAGACGGACGGCTGAGGGTGGCGTCGGACTGGTGCGGCGGCGGCCGATTTGTTTTTCTTGGCTGCCGGCGGCTTATTGCGATCGTGAAAAAGGAGGCTCACGGAAAAGGGGGAGTTGCTCCCTCTTTTGCGTTTTTTTAGTTTTTTTGTTGTATTGGATTATCATTAGATTAATATATATTTATATATATATATATATATATATATATATATAAATTATTTTAATCCCTTTAACCTAAAAAGAACCATACCGGGCCTAAACCCAATCGAAGTCCAACACGCGATATAAAAGTCTCAAAGCCCTTTTAATATTTAATTAGAAAAACTAACTAAATATATTTATAATTTATAAATAGTATAAATTATAAAACCGTTTCGTTAATTATTCGTGTCTACCGGTTAAATTAATTAAGCGGATTTAATGTTCGTAGCCCACGGTGTAACTCTTACGGGTCATAGCTAGATAAATCAACGCAGACAGTCAGCGGCGCTCTAACTGCACATGGTTGTCCCTAACAAGGTATGACACTTTAAAGTCATTAACCAAAAATCTTGATGTTAGTAATAACTTAGTAATGCAAGATAATAGACTTATGGCAATCATTGTCATTCATCTTTTCTGTAAAAGACATCAGTTGAATCAATGAGACATTGATTAGATTCATTCTCATGTAGTGTTCAATCATTATTGTTCTCATTCAAGATTCATAGTAGTCCAATCAAACACACAGTCAGTTTAGGTAAGGCATTACACTTCACCGGTTTGAATCACGAGGGCGCCACGATATCTAACTGTTACATATCATGTAAGAGTACAGAACCCCTTATCGACTACATACAGCTCCCACTGAACTTCAGATCTGTTCCCAACCAATGCCTTTATGACTGGCAGTTACGCGACAACGGTTGACAGTGATTAAAGAACAGTCCTTGGTAAACGAGAGTTCTAGTATGCATCTCAGGTCCGAGGATACTAAATGAGTATACAAATATCAAAACATCTTATGATTAAAATCCATGAAGATGATTTGAAGCGAGTTACATCCAACGTCATCAATGATGAGGTCTGTGAAATTGGAAGTCAACTACTTGAGTCCAAGTTCAGAATAGTCTTAATTCAGAGTCGTTCCCACGATTCTGATCGACTACGGGTAATTAAGAATACAAGATTCATGGATTAAACGTATTAAAATCAAACACAGTTATAAGATTCAAAGTTGCATTTAACTAGTAAATCAAATTGAATTCAAAAGTACAACTGTTTAAATGTTTGTACATCCAAATACTAAATCAAAACATATCGCTAGCAAATCTAAGACCGATAGCATATCTGTGTTGATCATGCTTCTCTTGAGTCATCGGTTTAGTGAACGGGTCCGCTAGGTTTTGATCTGTGTCTACTTTGCTTATCATGATGTCACCACGTTCCACAATTTCCTTTATATAGTGGAACTTTCTGAGAATGTGCTTGGCTTTGTGATGAGATCTGGGCTCTTTGGCTTGAGCAATAGCACCTGTGTTATCACAAAATATCTTGATTGGTTTCCGTATACTTGGAACCACATCGAGGTTGGTTATGAATTTTTTCATCCAAGCAGCTTCCTTTGCAGCATCTGATACAGCTATATACTCAGATTCGGTGGTTGAATCCGCCACCACACTCTGCTTGGTGCTCTTCCAGGAGATAGCTCCTCCGTTTAGAGTGAATACGAATCCTGATTGTGAGAGAGAGTCATCTCGACCAGTTTGGAAGCTTACGTCAGTGTAACATCTTACAGTGAGCTCTTCTTCCGCTCCTCCAAATATTAAGAACATGCCTTTAGTCCTTCTCAAGTACTTCACGATGTTCTTGACTGCAGTCCAATGGGCAATACCAGGACTTTGCTGAAAACGATTGGTCATGCTTAAAGCATACGAGACATCAGGCCTAGTACATAACATAGCATACATGATAGAACCAATTGCCGAAGCATATGGGATTGCTTCCATACGCTTAGTTTCAATGTCTGTTGAAGAAGATTGCGATTTGTTCAACATGGTGCCTTTAGTCATAGGAACACCTCCTTTCTTGGAGTTTTCCATATGAAAGCGTGCCATGACTTTGTCTATGTGTGTGCCTTGACTTAGCCCTAGAAGCCGCTTAGATCTATCCCTATAGATCTTGATTCCTAGAATGTAAGCTGCTTCTCCAAGATCTTTCATTGCAAAACAAGTTCCAAACCGGTGTTTAACTTCATTAATCATAGCGATGTTGTTTCCAATGATAAGTATATCATCCACATACAAGATGAGGAATGATATAGTGCTCCCACTAGCCTTTCTATAAACACAAGGCTCATCTTCATTTTTGACAAAACCAAACTCTTTGATCTTTTCGTCAAAACAAAGATTCCAGCTTCGAGATGCTTATTTGAGTCCATAAATGGACTTATTCAGTTTACACACCCTATTAGGATATTTTGGATTAACAAAACCATCAGGCTGTACCATATAGACATCTTCAGAGAGATGTCCATTAAGGAAATCGGTTTTGACATCCATTTGCCATATCTCGTAGTCATAGCATGCGGCTATGGCAAGCAATATCCTGATCGATTTGATTATAGCAACGAGCGAGAAGGTTTCATCATAGTCAATGCCTTGAGTCTGAGTAAAACCTTTCACAACTAGCCGTGCTTTATAGGTGTGTACATTTCGATGCATGTTGGTTTTTCTCTTGAAAATCCATTTGCTCCCTACTGCCCGAGAATCGGGGGGTAGCTCAATCAAGTCCCAGACTTGATTGTCACGCATAGATTGCATCTCGGCGTTCATGGCTTCCAGCCATTTTACATATTATGGATATGAAATAACAGATTTGTAGTTATTAGGTTCATCATTAGACTCGGCTACCAATAGGACTTCGGTACCCTCAAGATGCCATAGGTATTTGTTAGGTTCTTTGCGAGTCCTTACACTTCTACGAACGCTTTGTTTATGTCTAATTCATCAGCAACAACTTCTTGTTGTTCAGACGCTCCGACTTCATCAGCGGTTGTTTGTGGTTCTCGAATTTCTTCAAGATCCACTATATTATCTCCATTTCCTCGTTCAATAATTTCTTTCTCGAGGAAGTATCCCTTCCTTTTGATGGAAATAACATTTGCATCAGGATGGTAGAAATAATATCCGCTTCTGTTATAGTATCCGACGAAAACAACCTTTTCGCCTCTAGGATAGAGCTTGTCATCAGAATCTGCAACATCCCGAAATATTGAAGACTAACAGGCCAGGTCGATGAGTTAACCGAGTCTCTTTTAAATGGGCTGGATTGTAAGGATTTTTACATAAAACTCTATTATGGAAACTAAGGGGACCCAGTTAGCCACTGTGAGAGCGATGGGATCGAAAACGCGCGAACAAGGAAACCAGGGACTAGAGTGTAAACCACAAAGGTATAAGAACAACTTACATGCAAACCCTAGGCCATTCGGCCTAGGTGTGCACGCAACCGGCAGGGAGAAAGATGAGGAAGGGAGGGGCGATCGGAGAAGAGCCGAAGAGGGTGGTTCACAGCGGTTTTGAGCGGAAACTCCATTGTATCAAAGGTAAACCTCTTTTGTATCTTATTTCTCGATTCCTTTCGTGTATGCTTGAGAAACCCGATTAGGGTTTTAGCGTTTGGTTATAGTGATCGGGTAAGAAAAAGAGGACGTTGGTCTGGTGATGGATACAGGGATCGTAGGAGGTGGTGCGTGGCAGGAACAGCAGAGAGAGAGAGAGCGAGAGAACGGGAAAGGGGCGACGTGGTGGTGGCCTCGGGGTTAGCCGGAATCGACGACGGCGGTAAGTGGGGGTACCGGTGGTCACGGAGGGGCTGCTGTGGCGGTGTTCCACGGTGGTGGATGGTGGAGCACGCTTGATATTGTATCCGGTTAAGGTTCTTCTAGGGTAAGAGAGGTGGCGGGTGCAAAAGAGTGTTGCTAGGTGATGAAACCCGACGGTAGCACACGACGGGCTATAGTTGGTGATGATACTCGATGGTGGTGGTTCACGGTGGTGAACGGGGAAGGGCATTAGATCAGGATACACTCGAATAGGGTTTGCATGTGGAGTTTTGAGCGTGCATGGGGAGCTCGGCCCGTGTACGAGTGACCCGTGAGGCTAAGATCCTTGCATGGAACATGTAAGTGCATGCATGCAGGTTCTAAACGGGTCCAGGATAACCAGGTTGGGGCGGACACGTGAGTTAGGGTTTTCGCAAGGATGTACGGACGAGACGAGTATCGGGAATGTTAATTATACTTATACGTAATGGACCACACATCTAGGGCGTACTCTGACTGTGTGATCATACGTTGACAGGTTCGAGTTTCGTGTTAGGAGATCGTTGCAGTTCAAGAGTTGGATCTCCGTAACGGTGAGTTTCTAATCCCCCTATTTAAATGTTTTGATGTTTTTGGGGCTATCGTACATACTTTCAATACATGTTTTATCGTATTAAATATGTAAAGAACCTTGAGGTGTAAACCGATGAGTTTATGAAGTTAAATAGTTAAAAGTGGGGCTAAGGGAGTGTGTGTGTCCATAGGATGTGCGGGTTATAGGTGGGTATATGATCGTGGGTCGTATAATGACCTAATAGGGGTGAGTCGGGATTGTATTTATAGGTCGTACAGGTATGGCTAGGAGGTGCCACAGGGTGTGCATGTATGTGGTATGTGCTCAGACAATGAGATATAGTATTTATATGAGTGTTGATATATTAGAAGCGTATTGGGATACGAGTTAGTCGGGGTGAGTCGGGGTATAAGCTTAACGCTTATGAATACATGTAGGAGACCTTATCCTAGTACTATGTTTGAGGTGCAGGCGCAGCTAATGAGTCATGTACATAGAGTATAATGTTATGTCTTTATACATGTGTATGTGTATTGTGTCGTCGTCCTTGTGACACGGCGGGTATAGTGTTTGCATTATTGTCATCATGACACGGCAAACGGGATTGTGGAGGAATATGTCCTTCGGGAGGTCACCAAAGGTGACGATGTCCTACAGGACAGTGATGAGCTCGGGGTGTGTCGAACGCCCTGACGAGAGTGCAGCGAAGAGGTATGTGTTTGTGTGCTTATATATTTGTGTTAAATTGCATACAAGCGTTGAGTTATATTTATTGTGCATGGGATAGTATTATTGTGGTGAGTCGAGTTAGATTGACCGTTGTGTCTGGATTGTGATGTGGTGTTTACAACTATTATGTAAGTTGATTTGTAAGAGCCTTAGTCAAGGCTGAGTAAGTTGATGTTAGGGATTGGTTGTGTTAACCAAGTGTCGAGTTAATACGTGTACTTGAGTATGAGTTATTAGTGTAGTAAGTTAGACCTATGTCGATGAGACTTCGGGATTATTATTATTATGGGATGAGTCATGGGTAATAAGTTATTATGGGATATCGGGTGATAGCAGGGGTTATCTAATGGTTAATGAATTGTGGATCTATTTTATAAAGACCGTGGGTCCCGAGTGAAGTTTATATAACTTTTGAGACGAGTTGGCTTTTAATTAATGACATTAAATTGCAATTAATGTTTTTAGAAAGACTTCCGCTGTAGTTTATTATATCTAAAATGAGTATTTTCAAGGGAATAAAATGTTATGAGAACCAACTCTAGGGTGTCTGGTTTGGGGCCTTACAAGTTGTTATCAGAGCCGTGGTTTAAGAGAAAACTGGTGTTTTTAATCAAATAAAATGCCTTAACTTAAACTGAAAATGGGACAAGGTTGAAACGAATGCCACCACAAGTAACCGCGAGCCAAGAGGTACGCCTTTTGAGTTAAGCAGTAATTATTATTTACCATTTGTGTAGTATTACACTAGGTGAAGTAAGTTGTGTGAGTAAGTGATTTATGGTTCCATGTGGGATCATGGTGGGTGCTATATGCTATAGTAGTATGTAGAACTACATGAAATTGTGTAATGTGATTAAATAAGACTATGATGTGAATTGAGTAATGCGAAGTAGCATTAATTGTAACTATGAGAGATAGTTTGGTGTGTTGATATGATTTAGTAATTTTGTGTGTAACCTTGAATGGTGTGAAACTGTGATAAGAATATAACTTGCTAGATTATTGTGTGGTGCTATGTGAGTTGTGTGGGATGCATGTGCATCCGGGGTGTGTGAAAGAAAGAAAGCTGGTGTGAATATGAGGGGGAAGGTTTAGAATCCGAGCAGTATTGTGGACCACCAAATTACATTTGATCACCGTGATTTGGCATTCTATGATTACTCTCATATTCTAAATTTGACGCCCATAGTAATCACTCCAACATTTTATCTTGTGCAGGTACTGATGGCCATGATGATTCGGACTAGATGGATTAGGCAGGGTGCTCTTATCAGGAGGTTGACAGAATGGCTGGCTAGACGTGCGGCTGTTGTTCACATGGTTATCTTTGGGAGAAGACGGATCTTAGCACCTGTTCCATTGACGGTGGTTCAACCGGTGGCTGAGGATGAGCAGGAGTTACCAGCACAGGAGGTGATCTTAGCGCTTCCGGCGCCTAATACTCCCAGTGCTACCAGGGTAACTATGCGAGGTGGACTCAGTAGCTCCTTTTACAGGAGAGGCGGTTGGAGAGGAAGACATGCATTTGCAGTCAGGAGTCAGCCTTCGAGACACAACACCGAATCAGGAGACGGATGGCTGGAGGAATTTGACGACGAGGAACAAGTGGGTGATAACTTTGACTTGTTCAATGACTAGAGCAGTCGTGGTTACCACGAGAGGACTAGAGCATTTTTAGTAGTGGCCGCCAGGCACTTTTGATACGAAATATTTGTTCTTGGTTTTCAATTGCTTGATTTTAACCTTGACAGTTAAATCTTACCATGGGATGGTTTAAAACGTAGTTGATGATAGTTGCATGTGTGATAGCTTGCTATTGGTGGTGCAGTGTTAATTATGTGTGATTATGTGATTACCTTTTGAACCACGTGAGTTCATACTAAATGTAATCTTTTATGTAATGCTAGAGCTTGGTTGATTTGACTGTATGAGTAGACCTGAGTTATAATTATTTGCGTGTGTCTACGGTCTTAAGATAGTGTCACCTATGTGTTGTGTTTAGGTGATGTTTAAATAGTAAAGGGGTGTGTTGCACCTTGTGTAACTGTTCAGGACGAGGTCCTGTGGGAAATCTTAAATATACATCTTTAGTATGTATAAATGTTCAGGACGAGGTCCTGTAGGAAATTGTAGTTACATACCTTATGTTTATGTATACATGTTCAAGACCAGATCCTATGGGGAAGTAAGATATTTTATATCTTGTGTGTATGAATGTTTAGAGTGATCTTTTGTGTCTAGACTGAGTAGTGTGTCGTCTTGAAGTATGGGTACGACCCGTCTGGGTACGACCGAGTAAACTCTGTGGGAGTATATGATGACGTGTGGCAGGGGCTATCGTTGTAGTGAGTAAGATATAAGGTTCAGGAGTTTGTGTGCCTATAAATGACAATGTCATATTGTATGCACGTAGAATTACTCAGATCTAGCTAGTTGTATGTGTGCAGTTTGTGCGAGTTAGAAGGTTGAGTTACTAGTTATGTTTAGAACAGTGTGTGTTCTGTAGTTATGTATGTCGGTGTGTGTCCTTGTAGTACACGCTTAGTCGTGCATAGGACGGGTGGTTAGTATGATCAAGCATAGTATTTCTATCTTGACAATTTTCTCGACGTTGATACATCGAGGTGGTGCTAGGAGTTTTGACGTCTTCTAGGCGACCAGTGAGGTGCTCTTATGAGATGCCTATGCTTATATCTCGGGAATTCGGAGCACGGAGCCAATGGGCGGAGTTGTGAGAGTAGATGATGAAAGCGTTTACGTGGACGCTCGACCAGAAATGTTTATGAGAAGGTCAAGGAGCTGACGCTGACGATTTCAGCACAGAGTTAACGAGATGACGAAGGACCTTCATGGAACACGTTCTATATGAAGAATTCAGTCGAGGTGAGACACTAGAGAAATAGGGATGTTTTTCCCTAGACGAGGCGACGAATAGCTAAGGCTTGTGAGCAGACGAACTTCATGTTCGTACATGTTAAATGAGATGCGGTCGGGGATTGCATGGTAATGGTAGAGCAACATAGAGAAAAGTAAAACTCAGAAGGGGCAAGTGCAGGATTGCACTTAACTGACTGGGAAGGAGATGTCTACGCTGGTAAACTTAAGACTAGCTTAAAGTGAGCTCCTGTGGAGCATTCAAGGAAAGCAAGTGTTTGGATGTTGAAACGGACGCGACAAAAGGGTAAATAAGCCTAGAGAAACATCGAGAACTAAGGAGGATGACCCTAGTGTTGGGAGTGTGTACGTACTTAAGGGACGTATTGAATGCGAGATAATGAAGTAAATAGATACTATGGTAGAGAAGTTTGGTGGAGACCAGTGTAGCTTTACACAAGCTCCTGGAGATCATCAGAGGAGAGAAAAAGTAATGCCCTTGTGAACTTGAGTTTGGGAAATCATCGCAGGACGATGGTCAGGGTATGAGGCGAGAAGTATGATGAGATCATTAGGGTTATACAGAAGACAAAGGCAGTAGTGCCCGTGGGTCAAATGAAATGCGACAAGTGAGAGGACAATTGATAGTGTTGTGCTACGTAGTACTAGAGATGACACATACGATGTCCTTAAGAACAATGAGAGCGATGAGGTATCGTCAAGGGCTATGACAATGAAACCTCCGTGTAAAGGTTAGTAATCAGGACAGTCACGAAAGGCAACTTCTAGCAGGTGCCGGGATGGCGAGAGTTGGAAATGCAGCCGTTTGACTAATGGCTGGAAAGACGAGGGGGAGTTAATGTGTAGGTGAAACCTATAAGTCCCAAAGCTGAAAGCGGGCAATGGGGAAGACTTCTTTGAACACCAAGGGGGGGTGGTCATATTGCAAAGCCAAGTAATGAAAACGAATAGTGTGAAGGTGAATTCTTAGCACAGAATGGATTTGGTGCACGTGTAAGAACGACAGGACATGTTGGGTTGGAATGTACCGACGCAGGATTCGAGGACGAATCCTCTTTTAAGGGGGATACACTTGTAACATCCCGAAATATTGAAGACTAATAGGTCAGGTCGATGAGTTAACCGAGTCTCTTTTAAATAGGCTGGATTGTAAGGATTTTTACATAAAACTCAATTATGGAAACTAAGGGGACCCGGTTAGCCACTGTGAGAGCGATAGGGATCGAAAATGCGCGAACAAGGAAACTAGGGACTAGAGTGTAAACCACAAAGGTATAAGAACAACTTAAATGCAAACACTAGGCCATTCGGCCTAGGTGTGTGCGCAACCGGCAGGGAGAAAGACGAGGAAGGGAAGGGCGATCGGAGAAGAGCCGGAGAGGGTGGTTCATGGCGGTTTTGAGCGGAAACTCCATTGTATCAAAGGTAAACCTCGTTTGTATATTATTTCTCGATTCCTTTCGTGTATGCTTGAGAAACCCGATTAGGGGGTTTTAGCGTTTGGTTATGGTGATCGGGTAAGAAGAAGAGGACGTTGGTCTGGTGATGGATACAGGGATCGTAGGAGGTGGTGTGTGGCAGGAATGGCCGAGAGAGAGATGGAGAATGGGAAAGGGGCTACATGGTTGTGGCCTCGGGGTTAGCCGGAATCGACGGTGGCGGCAAGTGGGGGTACCGGTGGTCACGGAGGGGCTGTTGTGGCAGTGTTCCACGGTGGCGGACGGCGGAGCACGCTTGATATTGTATCCGGTTAAGGTTCTTCTCGGGTAAGAGAGGTGGCGGGTGCAAAAGAATGTTGCTTGGTGATGAAACCCGACGGTAGCACACGACGGGCTACGGTTGGTGATGATACTCGATGGTGGTGGTGAACGGTGGTAAACGGGGAAGGGCATTGGATAGGGATACACCTGAATAGGGTTTTGTTAACGTAGGGTTTGTATGTGGAGTTTTGAGCGTGCATGGGGAGCTCGGCCATGTACGAGTGACCCGTGAGGCTAAGATCCTTGCATGACACATGTAAGTGCATGCATGCGGGTTCTAAACGGGTCCAGGATAACCCGGTTGGGGTGGACACGTGAGTTAGGGTTTTTGCAAGGATGTACGGACGAGACGAGTATCGGGAATGTTAATTATACTTATACATAATGGACCACACATCTAGGGCGTACTCTGAATGTGTGATCTTACGTAGACAGGTTCGAGTTTCATGTTAGGAGATCGTTGCAGTTCAAGAGTTGGATATCCATAACGGTGAGTTTCTAATCCCCTTATTTAAATGTTTTGAAGTTTTTGGGGCTATCGCACATACTTTCAATACATATTTTATCGTATTAAATATGTAAAGAACCTTGGGGCGTAAACTGATGAGTTTATGAAGTTAAATAGTTAAAAGTGGGGCTAAGGGACTGTGTGTGTCCATAGGATGTGCGGGTTACAGGTGGGTATATGATCGTGGGTCGTATAGTGACCTAATAGGGGTGAGTCGGGATTGTATTTACAGGTCGTACGGGTACGGCTAGGAGGTGTCACAGGGTGTGCATGTACGTGGTATGTGCTCAGACAATGAGATATAGTATTTGTATGAGTGTTGATATATTAGAAGGGTATTGGGATACGAGTTAGTCAGGGTATAAGCTTAACGCTTATGAATACATGTAGGAGACCTTATCCTAGTGCTATGTGTGAGGTGTAGGTGCAGCTAATGAGTCATGTACATAGACTATAATGTTATGTGTTTATACATGTGTATATTGTGTCGTTGTCCTTGTGACACGGCGTGTATTGTGTTTGCATTGTTGTTATCATGACACGGCAAACGGGATTGTGGAGGACTATGTCCTTCGGGAGGTCACCAAAGGTGACGATGTCGAACAGGACAGTGATGTGTCGAACGCCCTGACGAGGGTAACCCTGATGAGGGTGTAGCGAAGAGGTATGTGTTTGTGTGCTTATATATTTGTGTTAAATTGCATACAAGCGTTGAGTTATATTTATTGTGCATGGGATAGTATTATTGTGGTGAGTCGAGTTAGATTGACCGTTGTGTCTAGATTGTGATGTGGTGTTTACAACTGTTATGTCAGTTGATTTGTAAGAGCCTTAGTCAAGGCTGAGTAAGTTGATGTTAGGGATTGGTTGTGTTAACCAAGTGTCGAGTTAATACGTGTACTTGAGTATGAGTTATTAGTGTAGTAAGTTAGACCTATGTCGATGAGACTGCGGGATTATTATTATTATGGGATGAGTCATGGGTAATGAGTTATTATGGGATATCGGGTGATAACAGGGGTTATCTAATGGTTAATGAATTATGGATCTATTTTTTAAGGACCGTGGGTCCCGAGTGAAGTTTATATAACTTTTGAGACAAGTTGGCTTTTAATTAAACTAAACTATTAGAACTCACTCAGCGTAGCTGACTTTGTGTGTACGTTAGATTGTTTACCGGTGAGTCTGCTAGACGAGGTATCTTGGATTGGGAGCGGTGCTACTCGGATTGGTGTGCAAGCATTCATGAGGTAACTTAATGACATTAAATAGCAATTGATGTTTTTAGAAAGACTTTCGTTGTAGTTTAATATATCTAAAATGAGTATTTTTAAGGGAATAAACCGTTATGAGAACCAACTGTAGGGTGCCTGGTTTGGGGCCTTACAGAATCGCTGGTGAAATATGCATCACATCCCCATACTCTAAGGTAAGACATATTGGGTTTAGACCCATTCCATATCTCATATGGAGTCTTGTTTACCTTCTTACTCAGTGCCAGATTAATAATGCGGGCGATGGTCATAAGAGCATAACTCCAGAAGGAGTGAGGCAAGTTTGTTCTACACCTCATCGATCGAACCATATTAAGTAGGGTTCGATTTTTCATCTCTCTCACGCCATTAAGTTGGGGTGTGCCAAGTGGAGTGGGTAGTGAAACTATTCCACGCTCCTTGAGATGATTAATGAACTTTGCGCTGAGATACTCACCACCTCGATCTAATCGAAGTGACTTTATCGTTTTAGCATGTTGTTTTTCCAATTCGTTTTGAAACTCTTTGAACTTTTCAAAAGTTTCATGCTTGTGTTTCCTAAGATATACATAAGCATATCGACTGTAATCGTCGATGAAGGAAACGAAGTATCTTTCATGATTTCTAGACATGGTTCTGAAAGGGCCACATACATCAGTGTGTATGAGTCCTAGCAGATCCTTGGCTCGTTCACCAATACCGCTGAAGGATCCTTTAGTGAGTTTGCCAGCTAAGCAAGACTTGCAGTCTTTAAAGGAGTCCTGTCTGGTGGATTCAAGGATCCCTTCGGATTGGATCCTTTTCATGCGGGCCTTGCTTATGTGACCAAGTCTACAGTACCATAGAATGTATCATTAATGCTAGATTTGATATGTTTAGAAATATTGTATATGTTATTATTTGTTTAAACATCAACCTCACAAATACCATTTCGAGGTTTAGCCTCAAAATAGAAAATATCATTTAAGTAAGCAGAAATAGAAATTCCATTAAAAACATACTTAAAACCTTGTTCAAACAATAAAGAAACTGAAATAATGTTTCTAGTTAAACCAGGTGCAAACAAACAGTTATTTAAGATAACTACAAAGCCAGAAGGACATGAAAGATGAAATGTTCCAGCTGCAAGAACTGGTACTCTCTTCCCATCACCAACGATGAGTTCCATGTCGCCTTGTTTCAGCTTCTTCCACTTTTCATGTTCCTGCAATACATTAACGATGTGATAAGCATATCCAGTATGAAATACCCATGTGTCGCTAGAGAATGTAAAAAGTTCAATAACATAAATGGAAATACCTGAAGAGTTGCCTTCACCATTGGCTCTCTTCGATCTCAGCTTGGCTAGATATTCAGGGCAGTTACGCTTCCAGTGCCCCATCTTGTTGGAGTGTATGACCCGATCTGATCATATCATACGCTCATATCATACCCCCGGAGCGTATGATACGCCCAAAAGCTTCTGTAAGACGATGGGTCATACGCTGGTTTGGGTTTTTGGCCATTTTTCTTGGATGTTCACTCGGGGGTTGTGCCAACGGTTGTAGGTCCTTTCTAATACATTTTATTAGGTGTATTTGGTGTAGAAAAAGATCTGGTTTAGCCTCGGGTCTTACTCAAGCGGATTGGATTCTCGTACAAACCTTGTGGCATTTTGTTTTGTAAGACTTAACCTATGTTTGAGGGTTTAAAAACAATGGTTTGTAAATTATGTATTATGACAACTACTTGGTTGTTTAATCTTTTGACTTATTGTCTTTTGGAAAGAATTGTTTAAGTACAAGTTGTTTTTAACACTAAACTTGTAATGATGCTTTTGGGATTATTATTGGGACCTTTTCCGCTTGTTTTGAAAGTAAAATTTTGGTATGAAATTTTGGGCGTTACAATGAGAAGGCAGGTTGCTTCTGCTTTGTTTTGAGAACCAAGAATTAATTCTATACGAACCAAGAATAGTTGGGGCATGAACCAAATTAATTCAAATTAATTTTTTCTTGTTGTGCAAACGAAGAATGGATGGATCATAAGGCACTCACCTAAACCACAACAATATTTATCCTTTGACGGAAAGGTGCGGACAGTAAACGGACGGCGGCGGTTTTGATGGTGATGGCGGTGAGAAGTAACACTGTGATGTGTGTAAAGTATATATATAAATTTAAGTCAATTCACACAATAGTTTTAAAAAGGAATTACCAATCCTAAAACACACAAACGGCAAGTGTACCGGTCGCGCATAGTAAAGACAGTAAGCCCGAGTTATCGAACCGTGGACACCTATGGCGGCTCTCAATACTAAACCTCTATCGAATCCTAGCCTAGAAATATAAATGAATGATTCAAACTACGGAGAACGAAACACAAGACGACTTTGAACTCTAGCAAACAACTAAGAACACGGATACTGGACGTAAAGATAAGATCGGATAGAAAGCAGCTACCTAGGTAAGAATCCTACTAACATGCAATGACAAAGGGAAATTATACGTACGACCGTCTCTAATTGTACGAATCTAGGGTCGACTAGGCGTGTCACCGACTTCCTACGAAGACACTAAACTCGTGTAAAGAACAGGACGGGCGATGTCAAAATGTCTAATGGAGGATCACCTCTCGGTCTCACCTTCACAATGCTGTTAAAGGTTGTGGTCCACAACCCAAGAGCAAAGGACAATCTCTAACTAGACCCCAAGCAAACCCTAACAACACTAATCCACGAATGAAAGGTAAATCTCGCTCTAGCGCAGGCTCGATCTAACACACAACGGGTAGGAGGTTCTAGGCTAATCTATCACCTCTCGGTCTCAATAATAGGTAGGACACTAAAATAATACTCAACCCAAAGCCAAGACCCTAACCACTATCTCTAGTCATTTATCTAATCAGACAAAACACAAAGTAATCGTCCTAGCATGCAAGAATAAATCCAGAAGACACAAAATCAAGCAAACATCATTCAAACATGGTCATGGCAATAGCAATCACATCAAATCAGTATTCATATCCATTCACAATCAGTAGAGATAGAGATTCTAAGATCAACACAGTAAATCATACGATAAAAACCCGTAAAAGCGTCAAAACACGAAAGCAATCATCAAACCTAGGTTGCTAACAGGTTTAGCTACTCATACAACTCCAAAACATCATTAAGTATGAATCATAAAGAAACATAATCAACAATAGTTCCAGAAATTGAAAGAAATACGCAAACCGAATGTTCCCGAACCGAAAACAAACTTCAATCTTCACTCCGAGGCTTCTGGGAAGCTCCAAATACCAATTCCTATTGCTCTTATTGTCTTCTATCATCCCTAGGCTGCCTCCAATCGAACTCCCCTCAAAAAGCCAAAAAAAACGTTTTTAAAACCTAATTTGCATAATTTGCCCACAGAGGAGATGTCGGACCGCTATGGTTGGAATTTCAGGATTTTATCAACGATGGGCTGTAGAAATTTTCGAGACACCCAAGATTCATATATTATGGGTCCGGTAACTCGTTTTCTAGCCCGAGATATGCCCATCTGAAGTTCGGACTTTTTTTTCCTGTCAATTCCGTTTATTCCATCATTCCCGCAACTCGTTTACTCGCTTATTCTTCTCGTTTCTCGTACAATACCTACAATTCCATCATATATAGACATAAGTATCATAATCCAATGAATTCACAATCAAAACCTATTTAAATGTGGTAAAATATGCATTATAAACATATGTGTTTTGCACCACATCAAACATTCTCACACTTGAAGTTTTCTTGTCCCTAAGCAAAGCCCTATGCAATGCATCCAACTATGTAAATAAACCAATACGATCACATCTAGCAAGATCAAACACAGGCCACGAAATCCAAAGACACAGTTAACTCCTCAAGATTTACACGTTCAATAGATTTACGACCCAACAAGTCAAGATGATATTAATTTTTGAAAAACATGGGCATACCTATTCAAGTTTCACCTACTCTCAAGATTCTAATCATACACGGCTCATACCCCTCACAATGTTTCTCTCTACTCAGTGTTATATCTGTAACTAGCAAAGGATGTGCCAGTACCTAATCTAAACTCTCAAACCTAACAGTGAAACATTAGTCATAAGCTTGAACATCAATCAAATCTC
This sequence comes from Smallanthus sonchifolius, assembly GCA_023525975.1. Lineage (NCBI taxonomy): Eukaryota > Viridiplantae > Streptophyta > Magnoliopsida > Asterales > Asteraceae > Smallanthus > Smallanthus sonchifolius. Next base: position 53,394,782 of record CM042028.1, read on the forward strand.
CACCCAAATGCACAAGACAAACACACAGATCAAAAAGGACTTTAAAATGGTTGTAATGTAAGGCTAGGGTTTAGGTACGGATAAAGGGTATAAAAGTGGCTAAGGTGAAACTAGTCCGGGAGTAGTCAAGCTAAGCACGAACAAACAAACACAACTAAAAATTTGAGGATCTTTGATCCTCACACTTATTCTTTTGATTATCTATTTTTTTTTTCTTTTCTCATCATTTTTCTCTTTTTTTTTTTCAAGCACAATTCAACTACTTTTTTTTTACATAAGCTATATTGCTGAAACACACACATACAAACACAACTAACTCTTACCGGATTAATTACACGGGTTTAAAAAGAAAAAGGCTAAAAGGATCAAGGGTGATATAGGGTTAATCAAATGAAAGGGATAAAGGCTTAAACTTGGTTTAAACCAAAGCCAAGACACTAACCGCTATATCTAGTCAGTTATCTAATCGGACAAAACACAAAGTAATCGTCCTAGCATGCAAGAATAAATCCAGAAGACACAAAATCAAGCAAACATTATTCAAACATGGTCATGGCAATAGCAATCACATCAAATCAGTATTCATATCCATTCACAAGCAGTAGAGATAGAGATTCTAAGATCAACACAATAAATCATACGATAAAAACCTGTAAAAGCGTCAAAACACGAAAGCAATCATCAAACCTAGGTAGCTAACAGGTTTAGCTACTCATACAACTCCAAAACATCATTAAGTATGAATCATAAAGAAACATAATCAACAATAGTTCCAAAAATCGAAAAAAATACGCAAACCGAATGTTCCCGAACCGAAAACAAACTTCAATCTTCACTCCGAGGCTTCTGGAAAGCTCCAAATACCAATTCCTATTGCTCTTATTGTCTTCTATCGTCCCTAGGCTGCCTCCAACCGAACTCCCCTCAAAAAGCCATAAAAAACGTTTTTATAACCTAATTTGCGTAATTTGCCCGCAGAGGAGATGTCGGACCGCTATGGGTGGGGATGTCGGTCCGACATGGGTGGAATTTCGGGATTTTATCAGCGATGGGCTGTAGGAATTTTCAAGACACCCAAGATTCATATATTATGGGTCTGGTAACTCATTTTCTAGCCCGAGATATGCCCATCTGAAGTTCGGACTTTTTTTTCCTGTCAATTCCGTTTATTCCTTCATTCCCGCAACTCGTTTACTCGCTTATTCTTCTCGTTTCTCGTACAATACCTGCAATTCCATCATATATAGACATAAGTATCATAATCCAATGAATTCACAATCAAAACCTATTTAAATGTGGTAAAATATGCATTATAAACATATGTGTTTTGCACCACATCAAACATTCTCACACTTGAAGTTTTCTTGTCCCTAAGCAAAGCCCTATGCAATGCATCCAACTATGTAAATAAACCAAAACGATCACATCTAGCAAGATCAAACACAGGCCACGAAATCCAAAGACACAGTTAACTCCTCAAGATTTACACGTTCAATAGATTTACGACCCAACAAGTCAAGATGGTATTAATTTTTGAAAAACATGGGCATACCTATTCAAGTTTCACCTATTTTCAAGATTCTAATCATACACGGCTCATACCCCTCACAATGTTTCTCTCTACTCAGTGTTATATCTGTAACTAGCAAAGGATGTGCCAGTACCTAATCTAAACTCTCAAACCTAACAGTGAAACATTAGTCATAAGCTTGAACATCAATCAAATCTCCACCCAAATGCACAAGACAAACACACAGATCAAAAAGGACTTTAAAATGGTTGTAATGTAAGGCTAGGGTTTAGGTACGGATAAAGGGTATAAAAGTGGCTAAGGTGAAACTAGTCCGGGACTAGTCAAGCTAAGCACGAACAAACAAACACAACTAAAAATTTGAGGATCTTTGATCCTCACACTTATTCTTTTGATTATCTATTTTTCTTTTCTTTTCTCATCATTTTTCTCTTTTTTTTTCAAGCACAATTCAACTACTTTTTTTTTACATAAGCTATATTGCTGAAACACACACATACTAACACAACTAACTCTTACCGGATTAATTACACGGGTTTAAAAAGAAAAAGGCTAAAAGGATCAAGGATGATATAGGGTTAATCAAATGAAAGGGATAAAGGCTCAAACTTGGTTTAAACCAAAGCCAAGACACTAACCGCTATCTCTAGTCAGTTATCTAATCGGACAAAACACAAAGTAATCGTCCTAGCATGCAAGAATAAATCCAGAAGACACAAAATCAAGCAAACATCATTCAAACATGGTTATGGCAATAGCAATCACATCAAATCAGTATTCATATCCATTCACAAGCAGTAGAGATAGAGATTCTAAGATCAACACAATAAATCATACGATAAAAACCTGTAAAAGCGTCAAAACACGAAAGCAATCATCAAACCTAGGTAGCTAACAGGTTTAGCTACTCATACAACTCCAAAACATCATTAAGTATGAATCATAAAGAAACATAATCAACAATAGTTCCAGAAATCGAAAAAAATACGCAAACCGAATGTTTCCGAACCGAAAACAAACTTCAATCTTCACTCCGAGGCTTCTGGAAAGCTCCAAATACCAATTCCTATTGCTCTTATTGTCTTCTATCGTCCCTAGGCTGCCTCCAACCGAACTCCCCTCAAAAAGCCATAAAAAACTTTTTTATAACCTAATTTGCGTAATTTGCCCGCAGAGGAGATGTCGGACCGCTATGGGTGGGGATGTCGGTCCGACATGAGTTGAATTTCGGGATTTTATCAACGATGGGCTGTAGGAATTTTCAAGACACCCAAGATTCATATATTATGGGTCCGGTAACTCATTTTCTAGCCCGAGATATGCCCATCTGAAGTTCGGACTATTTTTTTCCTGTCAATTCCGTTTATTCCTTCATTCCCGCAACTCGTTTACTCGCTTATTCTTCTCGTTTCTCGTACAATACCTACAATTCCATCATATATAGACATAAGTATCATAATCCAATGAATTCACAATCAAAACCTATTTAAATGTGGTAAAATATGCATTATAAACATATGTGTTTTGCACCACATGTATTATAAACATATGTGTTTTGCACCACATCAAACATTCTCATACTTGAAGTTTTCTTGTCCCTAAGCAAAGCCCTATGCAATGCATCCAACTATGTAAATAAACCAATACGATCACATCTAGCAAGATCAAACACAGGCCACGAAATCCAAAGACACAGTTAACTCCTCAAGATTTACACGTTCAATAGATTTACGACCCAACAAGTCAAGATGGTATTAATTTTTGAAAAACATGGGCATACCTATTCAAGTTTCACCTATTTTCAAGATTCTAATCATACATGGCTCATACCCCTCACAATGTTTCTCTCTACTCAGTGTTATATCTGTAACTAGCAAAGGATGTGTCAGTACCTAATCTAAACTCTCAAACCTAACAGTGAAACATTAGTCATAAGCTTGAACATCAATCAAATCTCCACCCAAATGCACAAGACAAACACACAGATCAAAAAGGACTTTAAAATGGTTGTAATGTAAGGCTAGGGTTTAGGTACGGATAAAGGGTATAAAAGTGGCTAAGGTGAAACTAGTCCGGGACTAGTCAAGCTAAGCACGAACAAACAAACACAACTAAAAATTTGAGGATCTTTGATCCTCACACTTATTCTTTTGATTATCTATTTTTCTTTTCTTTTCTCATCATTTTTCTCTTTTTTTTTCAAGCACAATTCAACTACTTTTTTTTTACATAAGCTATATTGCTGAAACATACACATACTAACACAACTAACTCTTACCGGATTAATTACACGGGTTTAAAAAGAAAAAGGCTAAAAGGATCAAGGGTGATATAGGGTTAATCAAATGAAAGGGATAAAGGCTCAAACTTGGTTTAAACCAAAGCCAAGACACTAACCGCTATCTCTAGTCAGTTATCTAATCGGACAAAACACAAAGTAATCGTCCTAGCATGCAAGAATAAATCCAGAAGACACAAAATCAAGCAAACATCATTCAAACATGGTCATGGCAATAGCAATCACATCAAATCAGTATTCATATCCATTCACAAGCAGTCGAGATAGAGATTCTAAGATCAACACAATAAATCATACGATAAAAACCTGTAAAAGCGTCAAAACACGAAAGCAATCATCAAACCTAGGTAGCTAACAGGTTTAGCTACTCATACAACTCCAAAACATCATTAAGTATGAATCATAAAGAAACATAATCAACAATAGTTCCAGAAATCGAAAAAAATACGCAAACCGAATGTTTCCGAACCGAAAACAAACTTCAATCTTCACTCCGAGGCTTCTGGAAAGCTCCAAATACCAATTCCTATTGCTCTTATTGTCTTCTATCGTCCCTAGGCTGCCTCCAACCGAACTCCCCTCAAAAAGCCATAAAAAACGTTTTTATAACCTAATTTGCGTAATTTGCCCGCAGAGGAGATGTCGGACCGCTATGGGTGGGGATGTCGGTCCGACATGAGTTGAATTTCGGGATTTTATCAACGATGGGCTGTAGGAATTTTCAAGACACCCAAGATTCATATATTATGGGTCCGGTAACTCATTTTCTACCCCGAGATATGCCCATCTGAAGTTCGGACTTTTTTATCCTGTCAATTCCGTTTTTTCCTTCATTCTCGCAACTCGTTTACTCGCTTATTCTTCTCGTTTCTCGTACAATACCTACAATTCCATCATATATAGACATAAGTATCATAATCCAATGAATTCACAATCAAAACCTATTTAAATGTGGTAAAATATGCATTATAAACATATGTGTTTTGCACCACATCAAACATTCTCACACTTGAAGTTTTCTTGTCCCTAAACAAAGCCCTATGCAATGCATCCAACTATGTAAATAAACCAATACGATCACATCTAGCAAGATCAAACACAGGCCATGAAATCCATAGACACAGTTAACTCCTCAAGATTTACACGTTCAATAGATTTACGACCCAACAAGTCAAGATGATATTAATTTTTGAAAAACATGGGCATACCTATTCAAGTTTCACCTACTTTCAAGATTCTAATCATACACGGCTCATACCCCTCACAATGTTTCTCTCTACTCAGTGTTATATCTGTAACTAGCAAAGGATGTGCCAGTACCTAATCTAAACTCTCAAACCTAACAGTGAAACATTAGTCATATGCTTGAACATCGATCAAATCTCCACCCAAATGCACAAGACAAACACACAGATCAAAAAAGGACTTTAAAATGGTTGTAATGTAAGGCTAGGGTTTAGGTACGGATAAAGGGTATAAAAGTGGCTAAGGTGAAACTAGTCCGGGACTAGTCAAGCTAAGCACGAACAAACAAACACAACTAAAAATTTGAGGATCTTTGATCCTCACACTTATTCTTTTGATTATCTATTTTTTTTTCTTTTCTCATCATTTTTCTCTTTTTTTTTTTCAAGCACAATTCAACTACTTTTTTTTTACATAAGCTATATTGCTGAAACACACACATACTAACACAACTAACTCTTACCGGATTAATTACACGGGTTTAAAAAGAAAAAGGCTAAAAGGATCAAGGGTGATATAGGGTTAATCAAATGAAAGGGATAAAGGCTCAAACTTGGTTTAAACCAAAGCCAAGACACTAACCGCTATCTCTAGTCAGTTATCTAATCGGACAAAACACAAAGTAACCGTCCTAGCATGCAAGAATAAATCCAGAAGACACAAAATCAAGCAAACATCATTCAAACATGGTCATGGCAATAGCAATCACATCAAATCAGTATTCATATCCTTTCACAAGAAGTAGAGATAGAGATTCTAAGATCAACACAATAAATCATACGATAAAAACCCGTAAAAGCGTCAAAACACGAAAGCAATCATCAAACCTAGTGTAACATTTCTGATTTTCAACATGTAATCGTTTTTTAATACAATAAACAAGTATTTCAGTTTCGATTCGTGTACAAACAACTGTGATGCAATTACATATACAAACTATTCTATTACAAATAACAAATTAAACAAAACACCATTATCTCACAAGCCCCGAGGACCAAATTTGACAAAACTCAAAAACTATAAAAATAGGCAAGCACGGTCGCGCCTAGGAATAGGCACGGTCGCGCCTGCAGATCTAAGCACGGTCGCGCCTAAAGCAGGCACGGTCGCGCTGAAGAACCCACTTGACTCTGCAGAAGTCAAATCGCACCATACTCGCTGATTTTCGCAGAATTTAAAAATGGAAAAGCCAGTTTTCGCGCAATAGACCATGCCCGACTGATTTCAACACTGAAACACGCTTAATTTGTCTTCCAATTTGCATTTGTTTAATCCCATACCTACCACTATCCATATCTCTCGAATTCGATGATATAAGCGAAATCTCTGCTTCCTACACCTTCACTTAGACCCACTCAAACTCCCGAAACTCTCGTTCGACGCTCAAACAGCCTCTGGAATCTAATCGATCGCCAAGAAGCTCGACATTTCGACTTGTAGCCGACTGCATTAAATTGCCCATTGTAAACAAGTAAGTAACACGCCATTAGCTTCGTATCCACCCCTAGTATGAAAGCCCTATGCTAATCTGTAGTTATAACACGCAATCGATACGATTTTGAAACCAAAAAGCCGAAACTACATTTTTAGTCGAACTACCACTTAGACACGATATAAATACAATTAAACTATGTAAATAGCTTCGCAAACATCCACTAAGTGAAAGCCCTAAGAATACAGAAGCATTTAATATAAGAATCGACCGAATTGAGTCTGAAAAAGACTCGACACGGTCGCGCTCGTCATTGAGCGCGGTCATGCCTAACCAAGCACAGTCGTGCCCCATGTGTGGCCCGGTCGTGCTTACCGAGCAAACAAGTCTTGACCAAAAACAAACACTAGACGCGGTCGTGCCGGATACGAGCACGGTCGTGTCCTCTCACCAGACCCTTGTAGTGTCTTCTGACTCGACCACGGGCGCGCTTCAGACCACCACGGTCACGCCCGGCAACGAGCGCGGTCGTGCCCTACTTGAGCACGGTCGTGCTCCTTGACCAGAAACTTTAATTTTATTATTTTCAAATTTAATTAATATATTTTTATTTAAAAATCTCAAAACTTGTTATAAAAATTAAGTTATAAAATCCCAAGACCCGGAAATCATTTATAAACCGAATCTTTGATTTAGAAATCTAAAACGATTAATTCCCGATAGTTTCAAAACCGATGAAATCGTGAGTTTATATAATTATTTTTATAAACTATTTATACAGATATATATATTTTTATTTAAACAAATATTATTTATTTAAATTTCTATTTAAATAAATATATATATATATATCGCTACTATTTTATATCCTAAATAAATAAATAAGATAAATTGTTTATTTATTATTTCAAACCAACCCGAAAACACACAAACCACCAACGAACCCACTTTCGACATAAAATAACACAAACAATGACACGTGTTATACCCTTATTCAATAGGTCAAACGTAGCGACCTACAACACGCTTGGCATTTTGGTTGATTTTTGTGCAAACTACACTCTCCAACACAAGTGAGTCTACATAACCCCACTTTTACTCTTTTCCACTTTTGGGGTGGACATGATTTACATTAAACAATTTACAACTCTTTCATAGTACAATTCTTACTTGATTACATGAATTATTTGTACAATATGCTTGAATGCTATGAGTTACTACTACACATACATGACGCAACTCATGCAATCATTAACTCTGTACAAGCCAACGGTAAACAAGGATAGTACTATTGAGTCTGACAAACCCACCCGGGTAGGGTGTTTGTTACCGACATTACATTAGGGTAACCTGCGTGTTATGACTCAGTCACAAGGTTTGATTGTACACCTAGTATAACTATAGATTCTCCATATTTGTCTTATATGCCATGTGAATCAATTGAATTGTATAAACATTTTGAATCCTACTTTGCGTGTGTTAAAACTTATGTATTCTCACCAACTTTTTAGTTGACCCTTGTTTTTAAATCATGTTTCAGGTGACAATGTTTAAAGTGCTTCAAGTCTTGCTACACATAGGATTATGGACTTAGTTAATTTAATTTGGAACTATGAATTATGTAATTTTTACTCTTTGTATGACTTGACTTTGGTATTTGAACTTCAATGAATTTGGTTGTTTAATTATTCAAACTTTAGCAAACCATGAGCTATGAACAGTCTGCACACTTCACGCCCCGACGTTTTCGCCGTCGGTTGGGGTGTGACAGATTGGTATCAGAGCCTTGGTTATAGGGAATTTGGTTATTAGACACTCTTGACCTAGACTATAACTTTAGGACACCCAACAATGCCATGCCACATGTTTTATGTGATACGTGCTACTTGCTATATGTCACATGCTTTATGTATTAGTTATTTGATACTTAAAATTTTTAAACTTCATGACGTACCAAGTATACTTAAATAATAAGCTAAATAAACCGCATCCATACCCATATCCTAAGCCACATATCCTCCCTGCCTGCTCGTATGTCATCATCATCATAACTTGTGGAAAAATCATACTCGTAGACATTTGCCTATCAAAAATATTTTTCATACCCGTTAAGGTTTTAGACTCTGTTAATTATTAAAGGACATGTGCAATCCGGAAGGGTGACACCTGTATTCTGGGTTTTCTGTCTAGGAAAGCATTTCATATAAATCCCAATCAACCGAGGGATTCGTATGCTTTCCTGGGAATTCCCGGGATGAGTGTTTACCTATAGGCTAAAGCACATCTCCTTGAAAATTATATAAGTCTAATTAACCTTAATATGTCAGAGTGTTCAAGTAGTAATGTGATTACTTGAATACCATCCGAACTATGAAATAAATGTGTTATTATTCCTCCTATCCTAAATTTCAACAAATTTTATAAATTCTCACAACTCTTTTATATCATTCTCTTTTTGTATAGAATGCCTCCTCGTCGTAACAGCAACCGCAACAACACCGACAACGCCAACAATAACACCAACACCAATACCAGCAATGCCAACAACAACAATAATACCGACCTTGCTGCTCTCCTCACTCAGCTAGTAACCCAACTTACCCAAGCTAATAACAACGACATAAGTACAATGAAAGCCACTGACCCAGCAGCCTCTTCCGAGCCCTCTAAGGAAGACAAACCCAGACCTCCTCAATACAATAAGAAACGCAACTTTGATGTCGTTATCGCTGCTATACCGATCAACCAAGTTGCTCCACCAGCCAAGCCCAGAATAAGAGACCATATATGGGCAACAACCCTTTGTGCAACACATGCAATTATCATCACTTCCAAAAAATGCCATGCCGTCTATGTGCCAACTGTGGGAAATATGGCCATACTGCCAACGGTTGCCGATCTGGACCACCCATTACTCGGGCCAACCGGGGGAATAGGACCAAGCAGCAAGTGATAAACCCAGTGGTCCCGGCTATTACCAATGGACGAGCTTGCTTTGAATGTGGCGACCCAAACCATTTCCGTCACCGATGTCCCAGGATTGTCAATGTTGCCTAGGGTGATGCTCATGGACGCACCCTCAACATCAACACCAACAAAGATCAAGTCAGCACCGAGCCAGTGAATAAGACCAATTGAAGCTAGTGCAAGATGGAGGCAAATGAAGATCTAATCTAGAATAAAAATTTCGCCTTGTAATCATTTATGTCATTTTGTCGTTATTCGAACTACTTACACTTACCACGGTTTGTCACTATTACTAAGAACAAGATGAGCTTGCGAGCTAAATCCGAAGAAGCTAGAGTTAAGGTCGTTTTGCTATCCGAGTGACCATAACCATATTCATCCTTGTACTAGTCTACTCCCTTATTGGAAGTTACCAGAGACGCTAGCCATATCATTCCATAAATTGCTACCCTATGTTTGAATTAAATTTTTTTTTGACATTTTATCATCTAACGATAAGTTTTGTATTGCAATCTTAATACCATTACTTGTGGAGTTAATATTACCGTCATATTTTCATCAAGATCACACAAACACCATCTTATCATTCATTGCGAATTAGTACATTTGCAAAACTAATCATTCTATTCATTTAAAATAACATCGTTTTTGTACTCAAGCAAAGCATCTATCAAACTCTGGATTTATAAATATTACTTGGAATATAGATTTCCAACGAACCTTTTTACCTTGTAAAATATTTTTTATATACGACTTGTTTTATAAAACATTTTCTAAATAAATTATGATTTTGATTTTTAAACCCTTGGCTTAATTAGTACCGTACTTAGCCATTATTTTTGTCCTTCTCTGAGACTTTCTCTCATTGATTAAAGTAAAAGATTCTAAATTATTCATTTCGCTCACTTGGTTATTCGAATTACTATTTCTGCTTATTTAATCAAATCACAACCAAGGATAAATTACAATTTCTTACCCGCTTACAAAGAAGCACAAATCAGTTACTCGCAAACAAATCACCCTAATTAACCGCAACACCTTCTTGCTACCTTACACCTTCAGAAACAGACGAGTCTACTTCCCACTTCAAACGAGATGAAGCGTTTCGCGTAGACGTTAACCCTTCCTACAAACCACGACAAGATCTAAAAAGCTAAAAAAAAAAACCCAACTACCCGCATTTTACATGAATATCAAACAACACGCTTGTCCTCAACACTCGACCACCTATACAACAAATTCGTTAATGTATGTCACTCATGAGATTCAATAGCTTACACACGAACATCCACAAATCACATGAGACTCAGTTATTCACAAACATACATAATACATGCAACGTAGTCGTTTACCATATACATGATCGATTACATGATACAATGAAGCTTACTTGGTTGCAATATACACAGTACTAGATTGACCACATAATACAAAAGGCTTGATTGCCCACGATACTCAATGTGTTTACATCATACATGAAAAACTTATTTGTTTCCATTTGTTGCTACGTACACGGTACTAAACTATTCACACTATACATGCTTACAATGTACATAACCCTAGATCGTACATGGATGTAGTGATTGCTTACATATTACACGGAACTAAAATTGCTTACAATTATTGCAATTGACCTTACTATCTAGGTATACAATTATTTGCAACACATACGTGAAAACAGTAGTTACAAATTATGTGATTTTATGTTACCCCCTCGACCCACACACATAATGGGATGAACTATACGGACCATGCGACGATTTGGATAATTACGGGTGCACACGGAATTATACAAATCAGCGCATGGAAAGCATAGCAAATCCTATAGTGTGTTATGACGTGAAACCTAGCATGATATACAAATAACGAAACTGATGAAATACGACAAGGGCATGGTGGATACGCCGCTGGTACTTCCTATATATAAGTGTTCCTATCATATTATCAGCAGTAGCGTTATTCGTGTCACGTAAAGTTTCATGTTGTTTAACGGGCCAATGTTTGTGAAACCTCTTAACCACTGACAATACTTAAGCATGGTAGGCTACACCTTGAACAAATTCTAATCATCAAATTCCCATCAACATTGTTCCCAGTAACGCATTTCACCTTTCGAGTCCAACGTATCCTTCCAACAGTTTCTCCTTAATCCTCTTAACCTAACTCATTAATATTATTCATACCTGACCTCGGGTAACAGACCTAAGCTGTTCGTTAAATACTATACCCCCCAGTCAAAACCTCTACTTTAAAATCCGTCGGAAATCCCGGACGCGGTCCCGAGTTTACATGAGAACGTGAAGACCAGATGAAACTCAAATATCCTCACCTATTCGCCGATTCTACAGCCTCAATCAGTTGAATTTTGGGACAAAATCCCTCAACAAGGGGAGACTGTAACATTTCTGATTTTCAACATGTAATCGTTTTTTAATACAATAAACAAGTATTTCAGTTTCGATTCGTGTACAAACAACTGTGATGCAATTACATATACAAACTATTCTATTACAAATAACAAATTAAACAAAACACCATTATCTCACAAGCCCCGAGGACCAAATTTGACAAAACTCAAAAACTACAAAAATAGGCAAGCACGGTCGCGCCTAAAGCAGGCACGGTCGCGCTGAAGAACCCACTTGACTCTGCAGAAGTCAAATCGCACCATACTCGCTGATTTTCGCAGAATTTAAAAATGGAAAAGCCAGTTTTCGCGCAATAGACCATGCCCGACTGATTTCAACACTGAAACACGCTTAATTTGTCTTCCAATTTGCATTTGTTTAATCCCATACCTACCACTATCCATATCTCTCGAATTCGATGATATAAGCGAAATCTCTGCTTCCTACACCTTCACTTAGACCCACTCAAACTCCCGAAACTCTCGTTCGACGCTCAAACAGCCTCTGGAATCCAATCGATCGCCAAGAAGCTCGACATTTCGACTTGTAGCCGACTGCATTAAATTGCCCATTGTAAACAAGTAAGTAACACGCCATTAGCTTCGTATCCACCCCTAGTATGAAAGCCCTATGCTAATCTGTAGTTATAACACGCAATCGATACGATTTTGAAACCAAAAAGCCGAAACTACATTTTTAGTCGAACTACCACTTAGACACGATATAAATACAATTAAACTATGTAAATAGCTTCGCAAACATCCACTAAGTGAAAGCCCTAAGAATACAGAAGCATTTAATATAAGAATCGACCGAATTGAGTCTGAAAAAGACTCGACACGGTCGCGCTCGTCATTGAGCGCGGTCGTGCCTAACCAAGCACAGTCGTGCCCCATGTGTGGCCCGGTCGTGCTTACCGAGCAAACAAGTCTTGACCAAAAAAAAACACTAGACGCGGTCGTGCCGGATACGAGCACGGTCGTGTCCTCTCACCAGACCCTTGTAGTGTCTTCTGACTCGACCACGGGCGCGCTTCAGACCACCACGGTCACGCCCGGCAACGAGCGCGGTCGTGCCCTACTTGAGCACGGTCGTGCTCCTTGACCAGAAACTTTAATTTTATTATTTTTAAATTTAATTTAATATGTTTTTATTTAAAAATCTCAAAACTTGTTATAAAAATTAAGTTATAAAATCCCAAGACCCGGGAATCATTTATAAACCGAATCTTTGATTTATAAATCTAAAACGATTAATTCCCGATAGTTTCAAAACCGATGAAATCGTGAGTTTATATAATTATTTTTATAAACTATTTATACGGATATATATTTTTATTTAAACAAATATTATTTATTTAAATTTCTATTTAAATAAATAAATATATATATATATATATATATATCGCTACTATTTTATATCCTAAATAAATAAATAAGATAAATTGTTTATTTATTATTTCAAACCAACCCGAAAACACACAAACCACCAACGAACCCACTTTCGACATAAAATAACACAAACAATGACACGTGTTATACCCTTATTCAATAGGTCAAACGTAGCGACCTACAACACGCTTGGCATTTTGGTTGATTTTTGTGCAAACTACACTCTCCAACACAAGTGAGTCTACATAACCCCACTTTTACTCTTTTCCACTTTTGGGGTGGATATGATTTACATTAAACAATTTACAACTCTTTCATGGTACAATTCTTACTTGATTACATGAATTATTTGTACAATATGCTTGAATGCTATGAGTTACTACTACATATACATGACGCAACTCGTGCAATCATTAACTCTGTACAAGCCAACGGTAAACAAGGATAGTACTATTGAGTCTGACAAACCCACCCGGGTAGGGTGTTTGTTACCGACATTACATTAGGGTAACCTGCGTGTTATGCCTCAGTCACAAGGTTTGATTATACACCTAGTATAACTATAGATTCTCCATATTTGTCTTATATGCCATGTGAATCAATTGAATTGTATAAACATTTTGAATCCTACTCTGCGTGTGTTAAAACTTATGTATTCTCACCAACTTTTTAGTTGACCCTTGTTTTTAAATCATGTTTCAGGTGACAATGTTTGAAGTTTTTCAAGTCTTGCTACACATAGGATTATGGACTTAGTTAATTTAATTTGGCACTATGAATTATGTAATTTTTACTCTTTGTATGACTTGACTTTGGTATTTGAACTTCAATGAATTTGGTTGTTTAATTATTCAAACTTTAGCAAACCATGAGCTATGAACAGTCTGCACGCTTCACGCCCCGACGTTTCCGCCGTCGGTTGGGGTGTCACACCCCAACCGACGGCGGAATACGTCGGGGCGTGGCGTGTAGACTGTTCATAAGCACATGATCAAGCTAAAGTTTCATATGTTAATTATATCAAGGTTTCGTTACATAAGTTCAATCAACAGCCAAAATCAAATGCATCAACATGTTCAAGTTCTTTGTTTGCTAAGTCCAAATCCTATATGTTGTATCTTGCATATGATCTCATACACTAGTACCTGAAACATGATGAAAACAGGGTCAACTAAAAATAGTTGGTGAGCATACATAGGTTTTGACACCACAAGTAATATCAAGAGTTTGTGTACAATTCATATGATGCATGGATTAATAAGGCGATTATGGAGAACCACTATTGTTTAAACTGGGGCGCACAATCAAACCTTGTGACTGAGAGGCATAACACGCAGGTTATCCTTAAGTGTGAGGCATAACACGCAGGTTATCCTTAAATGTTCTCGGTAACAATCACCCTAACCGGGTGGGTTGGTCAGACACAATAGATCTATCATTGTATACCGTCGGCTTGTACAGAGTTAATGATTGCACTTGCACTATGCACAAAAAAAAAGTATTTAAATGTTGTTTGCACAAATAGTGTTCAGGCATAAGGCTCAAATTGCACACATGATCATAATGTTTTGAATTGTATAAGTTGCAAATAGTTTCAAATGAATATCATGTTTCACCCCAAAGATGTAAATATGAAAAAGGGGCTATGTAAACTCACTTGGATTTGTAGCTTGAATGCACAAGTACGGGTAGTAGCTCAAGTTGCTTTAGCTAACACGACGTTAACCTATGATTGGAGTTATGTGTATAAATGACATGTTCAAAAGCTTATTGTATAAAGAATTGAGATAGGTTGAACGTTGTGCAATTTAAATGTGTTTAAATAATAATGAATTGAATATTTGCTTATATATATAATAATTAGTTTGTTTACAAAATACGTGCCTAAATAATATTAAATTGATTATGTAAATAATTAGGTTAATAGTAAAAAAATATTTCACTAAATTAAATAGTTACATTAACTACTCATTAAAATAAATAGTGAGAAAATTTAAGTTGCATAAAATGGTTGGCCAAGAAAATACCTCATAGAGGATTTTATATAAATAATTATATACACATTTTTTTGGAATTTATTAGTTTTTAATTCTCTAAAACGGTTAAATAATTATCTAAAATTGTTAGGTTAACCATTTGGTTAATAAAATATACCCGAGCCTTGGGTGGTTTACAAAATAATTTTTATAAGAAAAATGGGATTAAAATCAGGTAAAAAAAATGATTTAAAAACAAATGCATCCCACGGGACTCGAACCCGGGTCACCTGGGGAAAACCGGACCACGCAACCACTAGACCAGTACTCACTTAGTGTTATAAGGATGGTTTCGCATGGACTTAATCAAGAAGCAAAGGGGTCCGGGTTCTGGGAGTATCAGGTGCGCAAAAAGCACAGGCAAGTGTGCGAGGGTAGACTCGAACCCACGCCCCTTTCTGAGTGGATGAAGTGCTTTACCGGCAGACCAGGGCGAATGCCTTGATTAAGATCCGACGCGAAATCTTTTTAACCCATAACCCCTGATCGTCTCCTTCCCCAAATTGTCCCCGTCCCAAACCCTAGTTTCAATCCCACTCGATTCGTACCCGATCGAAGTCGAAACCATGGGGCTTTTACTCAATACATTAAAACGAATCTAATGGCACCAAACTTACCCGACATGATTGAGTATGGGAGAAGAACGGCTCGAGCGACCGAAACGGGAATCCTTGAGCTCGACGAGGTTCTGGAGAGGGGAAGCAACGAATACAGATGTGTAGGAAGTTTGTGGCATCTATAATGAAGGTGTACGTTCATTTTTATAGGCCGAATTCACGTGTTAATGCTCGAATTGAAGTCGGGAATGATGGATGACGGTTACGAGCCGTTTGAGTTCAATTTCATTGAAATTCGTTGTAATGGGGTTGTCATGCATGATCGAACAGACTCGTGAACGTTAACACATGATTAATTGAAGTTATTACATACCGAAATCGTGGGAATGGAAGTGGATTGTGAAGACTTCGTCCCCTTTGACTTTCCTGAGTCAAAATTGACGAGGTGGGGGTTCAAGGGTCCAAATTTGAAAGGTCCAATGTGTCTAAGAGGTTCATTTGCTTGAGGGGGGGTTTTCAAAATCAAGTTTGTTTGTTTTAATTCTTTTGTAATTATATATATATATATATATATATATAAATTGATTTTCTTTATAAAATTTATAAAAACTAAATATATTATGAATTTAAATGATTTACTTATATTTGCTTAAAACCAAACAAATATTTTTATTTTAATAGTTTCAAATATATAATATATTTGCATACAATAACATACATGTATAAATAGTTACACATATATGAATATCTATAATATGTATAAAAGAGTGGAATTACAAAATTAAAGTCTATAAGTTACACTTAATTTAATTAGTTTAAATAAAATATATGTGTAGAGGTATACATATATTATATATGATATGTTAAAGTAAGGTTGAAGCTTCGAATAAATATACGTTAAAATAGTAGGTTCGGGATTCAAATGGATTGTCATTATTAAAAAAAAAATATAGTCGGGAAATCATGGATGTTACATGGGGTGTGACACCTAGGTAGCTAACAGGTTTAGCTACTCATACAACTCCAAAACATCA
This sequence comes from Smallanthus sonchifolius, assembly GCA_023525975.1. Classification (NCBI taxonomy): domain Eukaryota; kingdom Viridiplantae; phylum Streptophyta; class Magnoliopsida; order Asterales; family Asteraceae; genus Smallanthus; species Smallanthus sonchifolius. Next base: position 53,411,682 of record CM042028.1, read on the forward strand.
TTAAGTATGAATCATAAAGAAACATAATCAACAATAGTTCCAGAAATCGAAAGAAATACGCAAACCGAATGTTCCCGAACCGAAAACAAACTTCAATCTTCACTCCGAGGCTTCTGGAAAGCTCCAAATACCAATGCCTATTGCTCTTATTGTCTTCTATCGTCCCTAGGCTGCCTCCAACCGAACTCCCCTCAAAAAGCCATAAAAAACGTTTTTATAACCTAATTTGCGTAATTTGCCCGCAGAGGAGATGTCGGACCGCTATGGGTGGGGATGTCGGTCCGACATGGGTGGAATTTCAGGATTTTATCAAAGATGGGCTGTAGGAATTTTTGAGACACCAAAGATTCATATATTATGGGTCCGGTAACTCATTTTCTAGCCCGAGATATGCCCATCTGAAGTTCGGACTTTTTTTTTCCTGTCAATTCCGTTTATTCCTTCATTCCCGCAACTCGTTTACTCGCTTATTCTTCTCGTTTCTCGTACAATACCTACAATTCCATCATATATAGACATAAGTATCTTAATCCAATGAATTCACAATCAAAACCTATTTAAATGTGGTAAAATATGCATTATAAACATATGTGTTTTGCACCACATCAAACATTCTCACACTTGAAGTTTTCTTGTCCCTAAGCAAAGCCCTATGCAATGCATCCAACTATGTAAATAAACCAATACGATCACATCTAGCAAGATCAAACACTGGCCACGAAATCCAAAGACACAGTTAACTCCTCAAGATTTACACGTTCAATAGATTTACGACCCAACAAGTCAATATGATATTAATTTTTGAAAAACATGGGCATACCTATTCAAGTTTCACCTACTTTCAAAATTCTAATCATACACGGCTCATACCCCTCACAATGTTTCTCTCTACTCAGTGTTATATCTGTAACTAGCAAAGGATGTGCCAGTACCTAATCTAAACTCTCAAACCTAACAGTGAAACATTAGTCATAAGCTTGAACATCAATCAAATCTCCACCCAAATGCACAAGACAAACACACAGATCAAAAAGGACTTTAAAATGGTTGTAAAGTAAGGCTAGGGTTTAGGTACGGATAAAGGGTATAAAAGTGGCTAAGGTGAAACTAGTCCGGGACTAGTCAAGCTAAGCACGAACAAACAAACACAACTAAAAATTTGAGGATCTTTGATCCTCACTCTTATTCTTTTGATTATCTATTTTTTTTTCTTTTCTCATCATTTTTCTGTTTTTTTTTTTTCAAGCACAATTCAGCTACTTTTTTTTTACATAAGTTATATTGCTGAAACACACACATACTAACACAACTAACTCTAACCGGATTAATTACACGGGTTTAAAAAGAAAAAGTCTAAAAGGCTCAAGGGTGATATACGGTTAATCAAACGAAAGGGATAAAGCCTCAAACTTGGTTTAAACCAAAGCCAAGACATTAACCGCTATCTCTAATCAGTTATCTAATCGGACAAAACACAAAGTAATCGTCCTACCATGCAAGAATAAATCCAGAAGACACAAAATCAAGCAAACATCAATCAAACATGGTCATGGCAATAGCAATCACATCAAATCAGTATTCATATCCATTCACAAGCAGTAGAGATAGAGATTCTAAGATCAACACAGTAAATCGTACGATAAAAACCCGTAAAAGCGTCAAAACACGAAAGCAATCATCAAACCTAGGTAGCTAACTGGTTTAGCTACTCATACAACTCCAAAACATCATTAAGTATGAATCATAAAGAAACATAATCAACAATAGTTCCAGAAATCGAAAGAAATATGCAAACCGAATGTTCCCGAACCGAAAACAAACTTCAATCTTCACTCCGAGGCTTCTGGAAAGCTCCAAATACCAATTCCTATTGCTCTTATTGTATTCTATCGTCCCTAGGCTGCCTCCAACCGAACTCCCCTCAAAAAGCCATAAAAAACGTTTTTATAACCTAATTTGCGTAATTTGCCCGCAGAGGAGATGTCGGACCGCTATGGGTGGGGATGTCGGTCCGACATGGGTGGAATTTCGGGATTTTATCAACGATGGGCTGTAGGAATTTTCGAGACACCCAAGATTCATATATTATGGGTCCGGTAACTCATTTTCTAGCCCGAGATATGCCCATCTGAAGTTCGGACTTTTTTTTCCCTGTCAATTCCGTTTATTCCTTCATTCCCGCAACTCGTTTACTCGCTTATTCTTCTCATTTCTTGTACAATACCTACAATTCCATCATATATAGACATAAGTATCTTAATCCAATGAATTCACAATCAAAACCTATTTAAATGTGGTAAAATATGCATTATAAACATATGTGTTTTGCACCACATCAAACATTCTCACACTTGAAGTTTTCTTGTACCTAAGCAAAGCCCTATGCAATGCATCTAACTATGTAAATAAACCAATACGATCACCTCTAGCAAGATCAAACACAGGCCATGAAATCCAAAGACACAGTTAACTCCTCAAGCTTTACACGTTCAATAGATTTACGTCCCAACAAGTCAAGATGATATTAATTTTTGAAAAACATGGGCATACCTATTCAAGTTTCACCTACTTTCAAGATTCTAATCATACACGGCTCATACCCCTCACAATGTTTCTCTCTACTCAGTGTTATATCTGTAACTAGCAAAGGATGTGCCAGTACCTAATCTAAACTCTCAAACCTAACAGTGAAACATTAGTCATAAGCTTGAACATCAATCAAATCTCCACCCAAATGCACAAGACAAACACACAGATCAAAAAGGACTTTAAAATGGTTGTAATGTAAGGCTAGGGTTTAGGTACGGAAAAAGGGTATAAAAGTGGCTAAGGTGAAACTAGTCCGGGACTAGTCAAGCTAAGCACGAACAAACAAACACAACTAAAAATTTGAGGATCTTTGATCCTCACACTTATTCTTTTGATTATCTATTTTTCTTTTCTTTTCTCATCATTTTTCTCTTTTTTTTTTCAAGCACAATTCAACTACTTTTTTTTTTACATAAGCTATATTGCTGAAACACGCACATACTAATACAACTAACTCGAACCGGATTAATTACACGGGTTTAAAAAGAAAAAGGCTAAAAGGCTCAAGGGTGATATAGGGTTAATCAAACGAAAGGGATAAAGGTTCAAACTTGGTTCAAACCAAAGCCAAGACACTAACCGCTATCTCTAGTCAGTTATCTAATCGGTCAAAACACAAAGTAATCGTCCTAGCATGCAAGAATAAATCCAGAAGACACAAAATCAACCAAACATCATTCAAACATGGTCATGGCAATAGCAATCACATCAAATCAGTATTCATATCCATTCACAAGCAGTAGATATAGAGATTCTAAGATCAACACAGTAAATCTTACGATAAAAACCCGTAAAAGCGTCAAAACACGAAAGCAATCATCAAACCTAGGTAGCTAACAGGTTTAGTTACTCATACAACTCCAAAACATCATTAAGTAGGAATCATAAAGAAACATAATCAACAATAGTTCCAGAAATCGAAAGAAATACGCAAACCGAATGTTCCCGAACCGAAAACAAACTTCAATCTTCACTCTGAGGCTTCTGGGAAGCTCCAAATACCAATTCCTATTGCTCCTTATTGTCTTCTATCGTCCCTAGGCTGCCTCCAATCGAACTCCCCTCAAAAAGCCATAAAAAACGTTTTTATAACCTAATTTGCGTAATTTGCCCGCAGAGGAGATGTCGGACCGCTATGGGTGGGGATGTCGGTCCGACTTGGGTGGAATTTCGGGATTTTATCAACGTTGGGCTGTAGGAATTTTCGAGACACCCAAGATTCATATATTATGAATCCGGTAAATCATTTTCTAGCCCGACATATGCCCATCTGAAGTTCAGAATTTTTTTTTCCTGTCAATTCAGTTTATTCCTTCATTCCCGCAACTCGTTTACTTGCTTATTCTTCTCGTTTCTCGTACAATACCTACAATTCCATCATATATAGACATAAGTATCATAATCCAATGAATTCACAATCAAAACCTATTTAAATGTGGTAAAATATGCATTATAAACATATGTGTTTTGCACCACATCAAACATTCTCACATTTGAAGTTTTCTTGTCCCTAAGCAATGCCCTATGCAATGCATCCAACTATGTAAATAAACCAATACGATCACATCTAGCAAGATCAAGCACATGCCACGAAATCCAAAGACACAGTTAACTCCTCAAGATTTACACGTTCAATAGATTTACGTCCCAACAAGTCAAGATGATATTAATTTTTGAAAAACATGGGCATACCTATTCAAGTTTCACATACTTTCAAGATTCTAATCATACACGGCTCATACCCCTCACAATGTTTCTCTCTACTCAGTGTTATATCTGTAACTAGGAAAGGATGTGCCAGTACCTAATCTAAACTCTCAAACCTAACAGTGAAACATTAGTCATAAGCTTGAACATCAATCAAATCTCCACCCAAATGCACAAGACAAACACCAGATCAAAAAGGACTTTAAAATGGTTGTAATGTAAGGCTAGGGTTTAGGTACGGAAAAAGGGTATAAAAGTGGCTAAGGTGAAACTAGTCCGGGACTAGTCAAGCTAAGCACGAACAAACAAACACAACTAAAAATTTGAGGATCTTTGATCCTCACACTTATTCTTTTGATTATCTATTTTTCTTTTCTTTTCTCATCATTTTTCTCTTTTTTTTTTCAAGCACAATTCAACTACTTTTTTTTTTACATAAGCTATATTGCTGAAACACGCACATACTAATACAACTAACTCGAACCGGATTAATTACACGGGTTTAAAAAGAAAAAGGCTAAAAGGCTCAAGGGTGATATAGGGTTAATCAAACGAAAGGGATAAAGGTTCAAACTTGGTTCAAACCAAAGCCAAGACACTAACCGCTATCTCTAGTCAGTTATCTAATCGGTCAAAACACAAAGTAATCGTCCTAGCATGCAAGAATAAATCCAGAAGACACAAAATCAACCAAACATCATTCAAACATGGTCATGGCAATAGCAATCACATCAAATCAGTATTCATATCCATTCACAAGCAGTAGATATAGAGATTCTAAGATCAACACAGTAAATCGTACGATAAAAACCCGTAAAAGCGTCAAAACACGAAAGCAATCATCAAACCTAGGTAGCTAACAGGTTTAGTTACTCATACAACTCCAAAACATCATTAAGTATGAATCATAAAGAAACATAATCAACAATTGTTCCAGAAATCGAAAGAAATACGCAAACCGAATGTTCCCGAACCGAAAACAAACTTCAATCTTCACTCCGAGGCTTCTGGGAAGCTCCAAATACCAATTCCTATTGCTCCTTATTGTCTTCTATCGTCCCTAGGCTGCCTCCAATCGAACTCCCCTCAAAAAGCCATAAAAAACGTTTTTATAACCTAATTTGCGTAATTTGCCCGCAGAGGAGATGTCGGACCGCTATGGGTGGGGATGTCGGTCCGATATGGGTGGAATTTCGGGATTTTATCATCGTTGGGCTGTAGGAATTTTCGAGACACCCAAGATTCATATATTATGGATCCGGTAACTCATTTTCTAGCCCGAGATATGCCCATATGAAGTTCAGAATTTTTTTTTCCATTCAAATCCGTTTATTCTTTCATTCCCGCAACTCGTTTACTTGCTTATTCTTCTCGTTTCTCGTACAATACCTACAATTCCATCATATATAGACATAAGTATCATAATCCAATGAATTCACAATTAAAACCTATTTAAATGTGGTAAAATATGCATTATAAACATATGTGTTTTGCACCACATCAAACATTCTCACACTTGAAGTTTTCTTGTCCCTAAGCAAAGCCCTATGCAATGCATCCAACTATCTAAATAAACCAATACGATCACATCTAGCAAGATCAAACACAGGCCACGAAATCTAAAGACACAGTTAACTCCTCAAGATTTACACGTTCAATAGATTTACGTCCCAACAAGTCAATATGATATTAATTTTTGAAAAACATGGGCATACCTATTCAAGTTTCACCTACTTTCAAGATTCTAATCATACACGGCTCATACCCCCTCACAATGTTTCTCTCTACTCAATGTTATATCTGTAACTAGCAAAGGATGTGCCAGTACCTAATCTAAACTCTCAAACCTAACAGTGAAACATTAGTCATAAGCTTGAACATCAATCAAATCTCCACCCAAATGCACAAGACAAACACACAGATCAAAAAGGACTTTAAAATGGTTGTAATGTAAGGCTAGGGTTTAGGTACGGATAAAGGGTATAAAAATGGCTAAGGTGAAACTAGTCCGGGACTAGTCAAGCTAAGCACGAACAAACAAACACAACTAAAAATTTGAGGATCTTTGATCCTCACACTTATTCTTTTGATTATCTATTTTTCTTTTCTTTTCTCATCATTTTTCTCTTTTTTTTTTCAAGCACAATTCAACTACATTTTTTTTACATAAGCTATATTGCTGAAACACACACATACTAACACAACTAACTCTTACCGGATTAATTACACGGGTTTAAAAAGAAAAAGGCTAAAAGGATCAAGGGTGATATAGGGTTAATCAAACGAAAGGGATAAAGGCTCAAACTTGGTTCACTAAGGGATAATATCCGGGTAAGGGAAAACAAATGAAAAAGGCTAAATAAATGTGTTAATCCTAATGTTTCTAACATTTATGTGTGTCATCTCAGCCTAGGGTCTCGAAATGCATCAAAATGTACAAGTTCTAAAATAATATAACACGTAGGTAAACACACAACAAACGAAACCGTGAATATATATGAAAATATAAAAGGCTCAAAATCTCACTGAAAACGTGTGGAATTGGGTTACCGATACAAGCCATGCACAATTATCACTATCCAGCTTGCTACACTATCCTAGGCATCCCAAACAATTTTATTACATAAAAACCGACTCTGTTGGGCCTACTTAATCCCGATACTTAAAGAATACCGCGCTAAGGAAACGCAAACCCGCACCTGATCCGCCTTTAGCTTTCGATTTACATTGAATAAAAACCGGTCTTTTCTGCGCATTAGACTCAAAAATATGTTACCTCAGGACTCGCAAAAACAAGTCTTTATTTATTTTTTCAAAATTTTCAATTTTGTCAATTTTTTTTTCATTTTCTCATGCTAACATCATCACACTTGAAACACACGTTGTCCCTAATGTGTCTAAAGAAAAAGGCAAGAATCTAAAATATTTAAATCCGTCACGTTCCCATCTCCACACTTAAACTAAACATTGCCCTCAATGTAAAACTGAAAACCATGTAAAGCAAAAAATGCTTGCATAAAAAGTAAAGGGATAGAACGGGACTCCCCTATGGATGTAGCAACCAATCCTCCATGATATGACACGACCTCGAACAAGAAATCCACAGAATCAGCAACCTCTAAGAGCCTGGCGTGAAAACCTGCACACAAAACAAACATAACAGAAAACAAAACAAAATAAAATAAAAAATAAAAACAAACCTGTTAGGTTGCCTCCCAGCAACGCTAAGTTTACAGAAATCTTCAGCCGGACTCAGAAGCTATGTTAATCAGGTGGTTTCTCCTTTATTCGTTTCCCACTCATTTTGCTCAGTCTCCTCCTCCTACCGTCTACCGGGAAGAATGCGACGGTAGGGCTCAAACTGACTCGGACAGATGTAACCGAGTCGACCCACCAATCCTTAAACTTACCTGGACCAAATCTGTTATGGGGCATGTAATGAGGCAATCGGTCATCTCTAGATTATGGTGTCATCCTATGGTCCTTGTGTGACCATCTCAGAACCCTCAAAACATGTCGATCCATACGTCTCTGTGCCCTATCCCGTGGTCGTGTCGGTCGGGGTGGCGATCCACCATCTCTCTCATCCATGAGAGCTGGCTAAATCCAACATGAAGTGGTCGATTCGGTTCCTAAACCACCACAATATTAAGCCGTTGACGGAAAGGTGCGGCCAGTAAACAGACGACGGCGGTTTTGATGGTGATGGCGCTGAGAAGTAACACTGCCTCGAAAAAGGATTTAGGATAAGTGCTTAAGTCTTCAACCGATAACAAAGCTTTATTCAAACCGGTGATAGTGAAACGTCATTCAAAATAGAAAAAGAAACTAAACTGAAAAACAAAGGTGGGATAGGGCGGCGGCAGTGGCGGTACACCGCCCTGTCTAGGGTTTGAACTCGGTGGCGACAGCTAGGGTTTGTATTTTTGTGGTGGCACAGAGAAGAAGAAGAAAGTAACTAGAACCATAAGGCTTTGATACCATGTAAGATGGTAAAGACTGAATTGATATTATTGAATGGTTAGGTTACAATATACAGAGATCACAAGGAACCCTAGAAACTTAACTGAGCATGTGGGCTCATACTAATAAACCCTAGTCTGATAATACAGTCCAATAATAATATATGTATTTATCAGTAGACTATTTGGGTATAAACTCTAGTGTATGACCATTACGAAATCCATATTGAAAAAAAGTATATTAACTCTAGTCTACTGCCTCTTGTTTCCTTTTAATTCCAAGTATCTGGGCCATGAAAATCCTTGATGATCTGCATATCACAATAAATCAATTAATCAAAATAGTAGTTTAGCCCATCTAGATGTAAGTAATTCTAGTCAACTTTTCAATTATGTTTTCGTTTGATTTGTTACATCAGACAAAAACCATGCTAATTTGCTTTTACTTTTACTATTATTTCCTTTACTTATTCATGAAATGGGTCATAACACGTTACATTTTTTTAGTTTTGACCCGATAGAGATACTACATAACCCGAAGTGACCCATTCATAAGAAAAGGGCCAAAATTGGCACCGCAACCGTTACTTTGCCATATGCAATCTGACTTATTACCTTACCATATGCAGTTTGACCCGTTACGAACGGAAAACAACCTGCAATTTGAACCGTTAACAACAAAATTCACACTGCAATATGACCCGTTAACAACAAAATGCTTTGCAGGCTGCAATCAAGAAAATGTAACAATAAAACCGGCAGAACAAAAAATGCTCTTCAAAATAAACCAAAACATGATCAGTGAAATGACAAAATTGACCAAACCATTATGTGTAAATTGACAAAATTAAACAAACATGCTTACCAAATCAGATCAAATGACCAAATGAGAACAAATTCAAATAAATGACCAAACCAAAACAAATTAAAATCAATGACCAAAACACCATATCAAACTAAACACAGACATACAAAAAATGGAAGAACTGGATTTGGGTATAATTAACCACGACCAGGTCCTCCTCATCACACCACTGCAAATCGGGAAAAAAAAGGATGTTATCAATCATTAAGACCCATAATGAAAAAAAATATAAACGTATTACACTGGGATTCAGATGCGGAGAGATTCAGTTTTATCTTCATTCAGTGAGGCTCATATCTGTAAACAATCGAACAAATGGAAAGAAACCCGCCATGACTGCATATCTACTGGTTTTAGTATCAAAGAAACTGTCGTTCCTTTCACAAAAACAACCGCAATGCCTCGCCAAGATGCAGACTATGGAATTTCTATTCCAACCCATACTGGAAAACAAAAGTTAATCATCACACCTGTAACATTTAGCTATTTCAGGGGCTAAAAGTTACTAAAAATAAACTAAAAGGACCAAAACAAAGAATGCCCAAAAGATAGAGGGCTAAAAATTAAAATTTTGAAAAATTCATTGGTAGCGGACCACTACCGTGTTGATAACGGTCCTCTACATAGCCCCAAAAGGCAATAATGCGAGAATGACGCGTGGCATGATGAGACATCTAGGGTTCCTGACGCGTGTCATGGGTGGCGGACCGCTACCCATTTACCCATTTCTTAGAGGTCCGCTATAGCCGCCATTCGTAGGAGGTCCGTTGTCTGCCAAGACTGAAAATGTTTGGGTAGCGGACCGCTACCCGTTTGCGTGGCGGTCCGCTAGCCATAATCTCAGCCACCACCTTAGAGCCTTCCACATGTCCCGTTGACTCGCTAGGGTTGAAGCGGTAGCGGACCGATACTCTACCTATCGGTCACCGGTCCGCTACGGGTCACATTCCAACCTATAAATTGAATTCAATTGCCGTTCATTTCCAAATCATCTCAAAATTCGAACTTGCTGATCTTGTAGACTATTTCCACTCCCAAAAACCCTATTACCATAAATAACTGACTCTCGTTTGTAAACCTCACTAGCCAAATAAGCAAGAAACGCTTAAGGAACTCTTGTAGAACTTCCGTTCAAGAACACCAGAGGCTAGGAAGCTAAGTAGAGGTGCTGCTCCAGTAGAAACACTATCTTAGAGATCATCTAAGACGAGACTCTACCAAGGTGAATACATGTTATTTTTAAAATGCTTCTAAAACCATAAACTGTTTTGATTTATGGTCTGATTCGAATGAACTAATACAACCATTTGTCTCATAAGGTGATTTACTATATAGCACTCAGACCATATGGTCACGTATAATTATGCACGTGTTACAGATGAAACGCTGTAACGGGGCCAGAAATATGGCTCGGTTGTTGGCATCACGTAAAACACCTACATCTCATGTGTGTAAGGTTGTGGCTAACATAAAACAAGTGTCACCTGAGAAAGTACCTGGTGTGGCCGGTGGTTATACCTTCGGGTGAAATAAACCATTGAATGTGTAAATTGACCTGTCAAATATGAGCAAATTGTTCTATTTATTCAATCTTGTCAGATTATAAAAAGCATACATGTATTCACCAGCTTGTGTTGATAAATATTTTTAAAACGTTTACAGGTAACCAAGGGTAATTATGTTAGCATGAATATGCCGAAAGGACGGTGGATCCTTGGCGAGGAAGCCATGAAGTATGAAAGGGAATGTACACCCTAGACATCAACTAAAATTAATGGCTCTATAAATCTTTGGTTTTTGTAAAAACGTTTTGTAAACAATCAGGGTGTTTCTTTATTGATGTGAAATGAAATTATTTGAGTTATTGAAACTCTTGAACCAATTTCCGCTGTAATTTATAACTCTGATGTTATAAAATAAGAAACATGTACCAACTGATGGTCACACGCCCGGGTCTGAAAATCCAGAGTGTGACAGGTTGGTATCAGAGCCATTGGTTTCAACGAATTAGATACTAGAAATTGTATCTAAGCTGGAACTTTGATATAATTTGGTTTTAGCAAATAAGATACTTGGTTTAGTATCTAAGCCTTAACCAGTACAAATACCTACTGAATAAGGGTAGGTAGATTCTTATATATAATAATTTAGTGATTATTATATAGAATGTCGGGAGACAATTATTTTACTTATATCTTTGGACACCTTGAAGAAGAACCGAGGGAATTCTATAACCCTTTTGGTACTAGGGAAATTCCCATAGTCATTCCCGACGATGACAAACCGATCATAATTTCTGACGATGAGTCTTATCACTCGACGGAGGAAAACCAGGACCACAGAAGTGGATCCAATTATTCCTGGCAAGCGGGAGCTTCGGACTTGGACAAATGGCGGACGGATACTCCACCGCCCGTGGTAAATCAGGTAAACGCAGGTACAACAGAAGCTAGACCTAGCAGGTCTACGAAACCGCGGATACGGGTAAGAATGCCAACAAAGACGGTACAGCTACCGTCGGCATCAGAAATGAATGACATCTACCAGAATTTACCAACGGAGGAGGAATCCGAAGAGCTACACTTTTGGCCATCCGAATTTTTAAATCCTTATATCTATCCGACCTCTGAGGAAAATACTTCTTCCCAAATGACTATGCGAGAAGATTATATTAATAATCCTCCATGAATAACACCCGACGACCCTTACAGAAATGTATATAATGATATACTATTTGGTATTAGGGAACCCCCACCCCAATACAATTATCCTTCTGCTCATCTAGGGTCGCCTATCGAATTCCTCGATCGTTTGTTAAGAGAAACGTACAAGGTAAGGAAAGAATCGATAAAATTAAAGAAGAAAATAAATCATATGGAGGAAAACTAGAAAAAGAAGGAAGAAAGTGAAGAAGCTGGGCAAAAGTTAATAAAATAAGATTATAATGTAATTTCCTGTTTCTTTTATGTATATTTTATATATATATATATATATATATATATATAAAAGTATTTTCTTCTCATTTTATATAGATTCAAGGGAAAGGAAAAGGACTGATTTCCTTCAAAGGCATGATCCACCTTGACTTGGCTATGAATTCCAATTAACGAATGAATCTGATTATGAACCTGGAGAAAATACTGAAAACACAGGAAGTACCTATCGGAGTCTAGGAGAATTAGCACCTCTTGCAAATCCTTATGTACATTCTATTAGTTTCCATTATGCTCTTACGGCTGCAAGTCATAATCTTGATTACGGTGAAAATATGTATTATAACCCTTATTATTACGAAGGATTGCCTGAAATCCCTTATGAAAATCACCCTGCTTCAGAAGGAGAAGAAATGGAGGATTCTAATAGACCGTATGAATATTATGAACCGGTCAACATTCCAATTTCCCAAGAGAATGAGGAAATTCCTAATAATGAGCATATAAGGGCATTACATAATCGAGTAGCAGATTTGGAAAGAGAAAATCAATGATCGGCTGTTGTAGATGCTCAGTATAGAGCATTAAGACAAATGTTAAAGAATGCTAGAAATCAAGGATATATATGAAATTTCCTTGTTAAATTTTTTATATGTATGTATGTATATTAATTTTAAGAAATAAATAAAATTTCCTTTTGGTTATATCATGTTGAGACAAGGAAATAAAAGCGGACCATCTCAAAATACCATAGAAAGACAAAACCAAGTAATAGAAAATAACGAAACTCCGGAACAACGAAATCAGAAAGCTGAAATTCAAAAGCTTATATCTGAAGGGATCAAGGATGCCATCCCTACTATTATAAAAGCCATGCAAGAAAATAAACCCGCAACTCAACAAACATGCAGAATCTAAAGATGAGCGGGATGATTATCATAGTTCGAATGGTAAGAATTCTGAAGAAGGAAATAGTAAGAAAAGAAAAAGGAAATGCGGGTGCACATACTGTGCATTCTAGGCCTGTAAACCTATTGCATTTGCTGGTAGTGAGGGAGTTGTAGAAGCCTTGCAAAGGCTCGAGAAAAATGAATCGGTATTAGCCATCAACAAGTGTATTGATGAGGATATTGTATTATACACTTAAAATCTATTTAAAGATGAGGCGTTGGAGTGGTGGAACTCCGTGATACAGGCAAAGGGTAGGATTAATGCCTATGCCCTTGAATGGGAAGAATTCCGGGAGCTGTTGATCCGGAAGTTCTGTCCTATCAATGAAAGGGGAAGAATTGAAACCAAATTCTTAAATCACCTCATTGTTGGTGTTAATCATAGGGAGTATGTTTTGAAAATTTTCGAATATGCTCACCTTGTCCCACATCTCTCAACCCCAGAATCCGGCCTAATCAATCGCTACATATGGGGATTGGCTGAAGAGATTAGAGATATGGTTAAAGCTATAATTCCTAAAACCATAAAGTCCGCCATTGAGTTAGGTGGACTACTGACTGATGGGATGATACCGAAGCAAGAGGAAAATAAGGTGAAAGAAGTCACCAGAAAGGCTGAGGAAAACCGTAAAAGAAATATTTTCTGGAAAAGGAAGAATCAGCCTACAAAGAAAGGGTTTAATTCCCCAAGCCCTAAATGTAACACCCGCGGGAGGAGACGTGGAGGGAAATGATACTTCGAGAAATCTCCTTTCTCCAAAGTTTGCAAAGTGGCAGTCCACACACCGAAAAACTTTCGGAGAAAGAAAAGTGTGACCTGTTTCAGCTGCGGGGAACAGGGCCACTTCAAGTCGTCCTGCCCAAAGCTAAATCAGGCAGGTTCTAGTGGAACGAGGGCTATTGAAGGAACGAAGAAAAATGTACGAGCCTTCATACTAAACACACGTGATGCTGCAACTATTCCGGATGCAGTCACCGGTACGTTCCTCGTTAATAATATGTATGCTAGTTATGGAATGCCCCAAACCGAGTACATCTCATAGTTGGCACAAAACATGACATTAGTTCTTAAACTGGAAATCAGAATATATTACAACGGAAGTCTTGTCTCAAAAATTCAATTCATAAACAATAAATAAACATTGTTCAAACATAAACTGTTGGGTAAGGAAATGTCAGTCTTTAGTAATGCAGCCCGGCAGTCCATGCTATCCCGCCCTCACGGCTCCTTTACTCATTATTTCCTTTTACATTTACTACATGTCATGCATACTAAAACTCAGCTAACGCTGGTGTGTTCTATCTTTACTTTAAACTATAAAATTTCTTTTAGGTAGCTTAGTTTTATAAAAATAAAATAAGCTTTCTTTCTTTTCTTTAAAACAACTTTGCCTTTACCTTTACTTTAAAACTTTACAACGTTACAATTTATAAAATCGTTCCGTTACTATCCTTCATTAAAACTTTACTTTTGAGGAAACCTGTTAAGGTGTCCTCATTTACTCTTTCCAACTTTACTTTTCACTCGTACAGGACAAGTGACTATCACATACTTTAACAATCACATATGGATCATTGTCCGAAGACAAGATCCCTTTTCTCGCTTACACCTCCGGGTAAGACTTTTACTTTGATGTGCCCACACCTCAGGTGGGACTTTCTCGCTTACACCTCAGGGTAAGACTCCTTTGCCTGCTCACACCTCAGGGTGAGACTTTCTACTTTGCTTGCTCACACCTCGGGGTGAGACTTCTACTTTGCTTTCCTGCAGGGCTTTCTACTTTACACTACTATGCAATTATATTACAACACATAATATAATGCCATTAAACACGTATCACATAGACAAATAACACATATCAACACATAAGCATATAATATGGAATCTGTCACTGTCGAGCTACACCGAAGTGCAACTCCTTTGCCTTCCTTTACTTTCGATCTTTACTTTCTTTAAAATGTTTATTTCAAATATAGTACTATACTCTTTAACTGTTCTCTTTCTTTTTATATAAACACAATTTTTTTTTTAAAACAATGCTTTAACTTTCAAAATACTTTCTGTTAGTATGCATGCCAGCCCAAAACATAGGAAAAAGGGCAATAAGAACTCACCAGTTCTGATATCACTCATCACTATCGAACTATCAAGCTACACGGGTCTCTAAGTAAAACTGTATGAAATCAACACAGGAAATTGGTCAAGTTTTAGCTAGTGTCGCCTTTAGTGTCGCCAAGCTAGTGTCGCCAAGGCAGTGTCGCAAGAACTTGCGTTTTGGGCTTAATGTCATCTGTCTCAGTGTCGTCTGTGGATAGTGTCGTTAGTACTAGTGTCGATAGAATGGCGACACTACTTAGTGTCGCCAATCATTGGCATTTCTTGGGGACTACGCTTCGTCTTCCTGACTAGTGTCGCCCCAAGAAACAATGTCGCCAATTAGTGTCGCCTGAAGAACACCTTCATGTTCCAGGCCCGTTTTTGTCCAAAATTACAGCTTTTTTATGTCCAAAACGTTTATCTAGCTTCCATGAAACTAGATCTAAGCTTTAATCAACTTTTAACATGTAAAAATCCAACATTTATGTTAAATACCCATAAAACCCTAAAACCCACTATTCAAACAGAAAGACCCAGATCTAGACGAGTTTGTTACCAGGATTCGTTTGTTTCTTTGATTCTCAGCTTCAAATAGATGATAAAGAACGAGATTGGAGAAGAATGGAGGCTTGAGTGTTGAATCTTTCACTTTCTCTCTCTAGAACTCTCTCTCTCTCTCTTCTCTCTTTCTAAAACTTAGTGCAAGGATGGTGAATGAAATACAAGGAAGGAAGCTAGGGTTAAAGCCCCCCATTCCCACTCCATTTCGGCCCAAGGCCATGCCCACGAGCCCGTGGGCTTCTCTCCCACGTCTCGACCCGAACGTCTCTCTGTCTTTAATTTTATTATTTTCGGGATGTTACAGGTTAGCCGATAATCAGGCCCATATCCTCTATGATAAGAAAGCCATAAAACTATGAACCCCATCGGGAAAATCAATAACGATCTATGGCGACAAACAAACCCGACAACCGGGAATCATCTCAATGATAGAGGCCACAAATGCCTTCGAAAAGGATGTATTGCATATCTGGTTCAGGTAACTACTAGTATAGAAGAAATTAAAAGAAGATAGAAAACGTACCTGTAGTATCTTAATACATAGATGTATTCCCAAGCAAATTACCGGGTATACCACGCGAGCGGGAAGTGGAGTTTAAAATAAACCTAGTACCGGGTACGACACCGATTTCCAAATCCCCATACCGGTTAGTGTCACACCCCAACCTACGACAGAATACGTCGGGGCGGGACATGTAGACTGTTCATAAGCACATGGTTCAACTAAAATTCCATATATTAAATTTATTGAATTTCATAACAAGTTCAACTAATACAATCAAAGAAAATGAAATACATCAACGAGGTTTAACTATTTATTTAACTAGGTCCTCAATTCCTATGTGTAGCATCTTGAATATGAACTCAAAGCTTAGTACCTGAAACATGTTTAAGATGAGAGGGTCAACTATAAATAGTTGGTGAGCATACATAGGTTTTGACACCACAAGTAAAGTTCAAATGTTTTGTGTACAATTCATATGATACATGGTTTATAAAGCATTTATGGAGAATCTAAGTTAAGCTAGTTGCACAAATGTAACCTTGTAACTGAAGGGCATAACAACACATGTTATCCTAATGTATGGCATAACAACACATGCTATCCTGATGTAAATGTAAGGCATAACAACACATGTTATCCTGATGTAAATGTAGGGCATAACAACACATGTTATCTTGATGTAAATGTAGGGCATAACAACACATGTTATCCTGATGTAAATGTAGGGCATAACAACACATGTTATCCTGATGTAGGGCATAACAACAAATGTTATCCTGATGTAATGTGTTAATGATTGCACGAGTATGTCACGTATATGTAGCCTTAACAGTTAGCATTCAAGCACAAAGCATAAATAAACACATATTATCATATTGTAGAATTGTATGTATGTAATTGTAATTAGTGTGTTATTGAGTAATCATGTTTCACCCCAAAAATGTGTAAAAATGAAAAGAGGCCATGTAAACTCACTTGTACCAAATGCAGTAGTTAACACGAGCTGTAGATAGCACAAGTGATTTGCAAACCACAGGATTAACCTAAAGTGAAAATGTATGAACTTGAATTATTACCATGCACAAGGTCTAGGGCAAGTCTAGGGTTCAACGGGTTTTGATGTGTGTGGATTTGTACAAAAAGTTGTATCATTCTATGTAAAGGGATGTATGGAAGTTGATGCTTGTATTTGAATAAGAATGTAAATCTTAAAGTACAAAATAATTGTCTGAGGGTTTAAATAAATAAATTCTTTTTATTTATTTACTTTAATATTATAATAGTCGTGTAAATATATATATATATATATATATATATATATATACACTAAATTCAGCCCTAAACGTACTTTTAGTGTAAAACGGATAATAAAATTAAATAAATAAATTCTCTTTATTTATTTATTTATTATTATGAAAATGCGTTTTGAAAAGGAGAGTATAATAATCTAGATATATAATTTAATATAATTAGAAATTATGTTGTAAATATTTTTAAACCCTAATTAGATATATATATATATATATATATATATTTTGTAAGGGTAAAAAAAATGATTGGGTAAAACTTTAATAAGTAAGTTTATAAAATCTTACCAAAATTTATAAATCAAAAGAGTACTTTAAGGGTTTTGTTTGTAAATTAATAATTTTATTTATATTAAATTTTAAATGATTTTTTTTGTGTTGCAAATGAAGTTTTAAAACAAATTAAATTGTAAAATAAATGTTTCTCTTTAAAATTTGTTAATTATAATACTAAATCAGTTCCAAAGGGTGTAGGTTTTATAAATAGTTTTTATAAAACAAAATAGGGTGGTTAAAACCGTTTTGTTTTAAAAGAGCAGTCCACCCGACTCGAACCCGGGTGGCTGCTGTGAGAGGCAAATGACACAACCGCCGGACCAAGGGACCAACACTGATAAGGAGCCGGTTCGCAATACTTTTAATGTGAAATTAGTGAGCCACCGGGTCTGGGTTACTGAACACGCAAAAAGGCCTCATTGTATGGGTTTCGAACCCACGCCATCTAGTCCAGCGGTGCAGTGGCTTACCGGCTGGGCTAGATGGTTTCGTTGGTTTATAATGGATTCCTTTAAACTAAGAAGTAATCTGGAAATCAAGCCCCAAAATCGAATTTGTAAGAACAGGTTACGAGCCCTAGATCAAATTGAGTCCGGTGGGTTTTATTAATACAAATTGATAAGGGGTTATTGACTGGGATCCAAATACGAATCAAACGACGTAAAAACTTACCTGGTTTGGTGAAGAACTGAGGGAGAATGACTATTCCGATGTTCTTGATGCTCGACCGTGATCCAGAAGTGAAATGCCGAATTTGTAAGAGTTTAGAGAGTTTGTAAAAGGCCTTTCGAAGGTCTGGGAGTGGTTCTACTTGTTCAATTTCATCTAAATGGCCCGATTTGATTTATCTTACAGGAAACAGCTGTTGGTGATGATTACTCATTAAATTGTTTGATTGCCGATGAATTGGGTCGTGTTTTAGGATTGAATACGTGCGAAACCAATCTTCGCGTGATTTGCGGACATTAACGCGTCCTATTTCTCTGATTTGGAAACAAATTGGCCGGTGTTTGACTTTGCGGAGTCAAACTGTTTTGAATTCGCACCAGGCCGCGTAAATTGATAAATTAACACGCCCATTTGGTTTAGAAACGATCGATAAACGTTCAAGTATCCAAGGCAAGTCCGAACAGTCGGGTTTGATCGGATCCGGCCTTGAATTGCAAGATATTGGGGCTGTTTGACTTTAAAAGTCAAAATAGGTCAAAATAAAATGAATGGGGTTAAAGCTGAGATCAAAGGGTTCAATTTCAAACAAAGGGGTTCAAGCTTGGGAGTCCAAATGGTTAAAGGGGTTCAAGGCATTAACATGGGGTTCAAGACCAATTTATTTGGTTTAAAAATCTATTGTATTTATTTATAACATTTATATAATAAAAAAAAATTATTTGTTATTATTTATAAAGGAAACAAATTTTATTTTAATAGAATTTCAAATTGTGTAAGCGGTTCGTTTAATAAAATCGAATGTATGTGTACTCACATGCTTATTTATAATAAAATAATACTAGAAAATCATGGATGTTACAGTTAGTTCCAACGGAGATGAAGGAACTAAAAAAACAATTAGATGAATTACTTGAGAAAGGATTCATAAGACCAAGCTCATCTCCCTAGGGTGCTCCAATTCTCTTTGTTAAAAAGAAGGACAGTACAATGCGGATGTTCATTGATTACCGGGAGCAAAACAATGTAATGATCAAGAATCGTTATCCCTTCCGATAATCGATGATCTATTCGATCAGTTACAAGGCGCATGCCATTTCTCGAAAACAGATCTTCATTCTGGTTATCACAAATTAAAGGTTCAAGAGGAAGACATTCCTAAAAGGGTCTTCCGAACCAGATATGGACATTATGAGTTCACGGTTATGTCGTTTGACTTACTAATGCTCCAGCCGCATTTATGGATATGATGCATAGTATCTGTAAACCTTATTTAGATAAATTTGTTATTGTATTCGTTGACGATATACTTATTTATTCTAAATCTGCGAAAGAACATGGAAAGCATCTCAAAATAGTATTGGAACTTCTGAGAAAAGAGAAATTGTATGCTAAATTCTCTAAATGTGAATTTTGGCTTCGGGAGTACAATTTCTGGGTCATGTGGTAAATGCAGGAGGTATTCAAGTGGACCCAGCAAATATTGAAGCCATATCCAAATGGGAAATCCCAAAATCTCTGACTGAAGTTCGTAGTTTCCAAGGATTGGTAGGATACTACATACGATTCATTCAGGATTTCTCAAAGATGGCAGTCCCACTAACTACATTAACTCGCAAATCTGTTAAGTATGAATGGGGATCCAAACAAGAAGAATCTTTCCAGATCCTGAAACAGAAACTGGCGAATGCACCCATACTGGCTTTGCCAGATGCTGACGAAGACTTTGTAGTATACTGTGATTCAACACAACGGCCTAGGTTGTGTGTTGATGCAAAGAAACAAAGTCATTACTTATGCATCACGTCAATTAAAAACACATGAAAAGAATTATATGACTCACGATTTATAGTTAGGGGTCATAATCTTTGCCTTCAAATTATGGAGGCACGATCTCTATGGAGTCAAATTCACAGTTTATACTGACCACAAAAGTTTAAAGTACATCTTTAGTCGGAAAGAATTGAATATGAGACAACGAAGACGGTTAGAAGTCTTAAGCAACTATGATTGTGAAATCTGCTATCATGAAGGCAAAGCGAATATCGTTGCAGATGCCTTAAGCAGAAAAGAAAGAGAGAAAGCTAAAAGAGTTCATGCTTTAAGACTTAAACTTCACATTGATCTTATGTCTCAATTAAAAGATGCCCAACGGTCAGCTCAAGCTTAAGGGAATATGGAAAAAGAAGAAATGCAGGGTATGCTTAACCAACTGGTCAAATGAGAAGATGAAATTCTACGTATGAATAAAAGAATCTGAGTTCTGGTCACCAGAGATCTTCGAGAAACATGCACCCAGGAAACAATAAAATGTACGAAAATCTAAAGGAGAATTATAGGTGGATTGGTATGAAGAAAGACATTGCAATCTAAGTTGCAAAATGCCTTACTTGCGCTCAAGTAAAGGCAGAACACCAGAAACCCTCTCGTTTATTGAAACAACTGGAATTTCCATTCTAGAAGTGGGAGATGATAGCCATGGATTTTATCACTAAGCTTCCTTGAACCAGTCGAGGAAACGACACTATCTGGGTTATCATTGACGGATTAACTAAATCTGCTCATATTCTGCCAATGAAAGAAACCTTCAGTGTGGATACATTGGCCTGGTTATATGTTGACAAGATTGTATCTCTATATGGCGTACCACTATCCATTGTGTCAAATAGATATAGTCGCTTCACATCTCGATTCTAGCAGAGTTTCTAAAAAGCTATGGGAACTCATCTGAACTTGAGCACTACCTACCATCCACAACCAAATGGGCAGAGTGAAAGAACAATTCAGATATTGGAAGATATGCTTCGGGCATGTGTGATAGACTTAGGAGGTAGCTAGGATGATCATCTACCCCTAATGGAATTCTCATACAATAACAGTTATCACACAAGCATTCAGGTGGCACCTTTTGAAGACTTATATGGAAGAAAGTGTCGAACCCCTGTATGTTGGTCCGAAGTAGGGGAAAGTCAATTTTTAGGTATTTGAACCGGTGCAAGAAACTACTAACAAGGTGACTCAAATACAAGAACGGTTAAAGCGTGATAGGAAAAAGAGTTATGCCGATAGAAGAAGAAAGCCACTAGAATTTAATATATGAGATAAGGTGTTATTGAAAGTATCACCTTCGAAGGGCGTAGTTCGATTCGAAAGAAGGGAAAACTAAGTCCTCGTTTTATTGGACCCTTCAAAATTATAAAACGAGTCGGACAGGTGGCATATCAATTGAAATTACCAGAGGAGATGAGTGGAAAACATGATGTATTCCATGTATCTAATCTACGCAAGTGTCTGATGTGTTGCAAAACACGTATGTTTATCATGTTTATTTAACCACATTTGGAAAGATTTTGATTGCAAATTCTTAGTTTTATGATGCTTATATTATGATATGATGGATTTATAGTTCTTGACAAAGAAATGAAGGGTTTCGAGAAGAAATTTGAAGTCGGAACGAAGAAATGAGCAAAAAATGGAAAAATGAAAAATGCTATATTTGGCACCTTGGAGGACCTCCAAGGAATCCTTAGTGGTCCTCTAAGGACCTGACACCTTGGATGACCTCCACCAAATCCGTAGCAGTCCTCCACCAAGCTGACACCTTGGAGGACCTCCACTGAATCCGTAGCGGTCCTCCACCGACTTGACGTGACCAAAACCCTAAAAAAGGCTATTTAAGTCTTTTTGACGACCATTATTGAGGGAGTTCAATTGGAGGAGATTTGGGATGAATTAGAATATTAAAACTTGGAGTTTTGAGCTTCCTAGAAGCCTTGGAGTGAATATTGAAGATCGTTTAGGTTAGAAACGCTCAGTTTGTGTTTATTCATTTGATTTCGAAACTTCTATTGACTATGCTTCTGTTTGATCTTAGTTTTATGATGTTCTTGAGTTGTATGGGTAGCTAAACTTGTTATCTACCTAGGTTTGATGATAGTTTTCTTGTACAGATGCTTTTGCAGGTTTTAATCGTATGTTTTGTTGTGTTAATCTTAGAATCGGTTCTTGAATGTTTATGAATGGTTATGAATACTGATTGTGCTTGATTTCTACAGCCCTTGATCATGTATGCTTATGTCTAGTTGGTTTTGTGTCATCTAGGTCGAATATTGCATGCTTTAGATCATTACTTTGTGTTTTGATTGTATAGACAATTGATTTGACCATAACGGGTTGGTGTCTAGGCTGTAGTTAGAGAGTATTGTCAGTGCCCTACCTTATCTTGATACTGACCACGTGATAGATAGAGCCTGAAACCTCCTACCCATTATGTGTTAGGTCTATATTACACGACCGTACGAGTCTTGCCTTTCATTCGTGGTGCTAGTGTTCATAGGGTTCGTTTGCATTCTTGATCTTGATTACTGTCACACCCCGCCCCGGGCACCCCCGGGGTCGCTACTGAGCTGCGACATCAGTTGGCACCTTTGGTACCTACTTTGATTTCAGAGTTTGTTTTTGTGCAGCGGAATAACGTTTGAAAATGGATCGCAATGTCTCAACCTCTAGGGTTGGTTTTGTAAATAATGAAATCTTGTCATGCAGACAAAAAAATTGTTTCCATAAAATACTTGGGCATGAACACACGATTGTTTTACATATTGATTTCAAATCAAAGCTCTGACGGAAAGTCATGTATGGACCCGATACGATAGGATAGTTGAGGTAATTAGCAAACGGTTCATAACTAGCTGATTGCGGTGAATAGGCTTCTACCGAAGGTAGAGGAAGGAATCCTTCGGATTCGGAGCTTTCATAATTTTTCAGATTTTTATATATATCATCCAGCCAAGCTCCCGTGATGGAAAGCTTCTCAACAGGTTCCATGACCCTTATTCGGGGTTTAATGGACTTCTTGCTAGATCCTGCCTCATGTTGGTTAGTGGAAGGAGGATACATCGGCGGTGGAGGAATTTGAGGTGGAGGATATGTTGGTGGAGGAGGTACTGGGTAATGTGGTGGTGTGCACCTCCAGTTACTAAAGTCAGGGCCACCTATTTGCCTCATGTGGTCCGATTCATATTCCTCCTTTATTGCTGCCTTCGGCAGAGCGTGATACCATGAGAAGTCTCCTACTTCCATGGGTGCGTATGGATTAGTTGCAAGTTCTTGTTTAATAGTAACATTAGGGTTATAGTAGCTATGGTACCCTTGTCCTCCTGACATAGTACTACCTGCATGTTTGACACTATTAGCTTAAAGGCAAGTGTCTACCTACTTTCGCTAGTAGGCATGTCTCTGCTTAAACTGGTTGAAGCTTAGATTCTAATCCCAAGTATCTAAATCGCTAAAACCTCGTGCTCTGATACCAACCAATGTCACACCCTGCCCCGGGCACCCTCGGGGTCGTTACTAGGATGCGACATCCGTTGGCACCTTCAGTACCTGCTTTGATTTCAGAGTTTGTTTTTGTGCAGCAGAATAACGTTTGAAAATGGATCGCAATGTCTTAACCTCTAGTGTTGGTTTTGTAAATAATGAAATCTTGTCATGCAGACAAAAGATTGTTTCCATAAAATACTTGGGCATGAACACCCGATTGTTTTACATATTGATTTCAAATCAAAGCTCTGATGCAAAGTCAGTAAGGTTTACAAGGAGGAATTCTGCCTAGGGAATTGTAATCATCCTAGGCCCCCTAACCTTGTTTTGGTCTTTCTGTGCATTGCATGCCCTGTAATAAAATATATTCTGGTTGTTCCGGGTCTAGGTGTGTGGCCTGACTGGTTAAGCAACAAACTGCTTTCGGGACTTAGGCCGTAGCCGGTCCCGACATGAAGAGGTCATTTTATTCTTTTCCTGAAAACATTTTAAAATGAACGTCAGCTACATGTTGGTGAATACTTTATGACCTCAAATAATTTTCATAATCCTGACAAAACAGTTTATCTAAACAGTTAAACATTTCATCATCGTTGGATTCTAGTGATCATATCACTTTCTTCCATTTCATCCATTTGTATACGTTGGACAAGTACTCGGGGGCTATGCGGCCAAACTGGCACTCCTGCATTTTACGCAAGCACCCGACATACAAGCCAACCCCGCCCGGCCTAACTGGATCCGGAATGAGTATAAATATTTCATCAAACTTTACGTACACTTCTTGGGTATCAACATCCCAGTGGTCAAACCCCTAATTCTAGGATTAGTATGAGTAAATATTTATCTATCGTGTTTTGCCTTTTTCGTAAAACATCAATAGTTTTGATCTTTTGCGTCAAGGTGCCTATAGCACAATCACCTCTTACAAATCGTTTTGACAGACTCTTGTTCACAATGGGAACAAGTATTCACCTTAGATTGTAAGTCAGTTCGTTGATAGGCCAGTAACTTAGAGCTAGTCGGCTCATAGGATCAACTCTTAAGCTCTAGAACACCAATTGGTGCTTCTACTTGGTCCTCAGGCTCCTTCGTCTCTCTAACGCTCGAGTCTGGTCAATAAACGAATGTCAGTCGAACCGGGAGGAGCGGCTCGGGAGTCGGGACAACAAAGCAGGTGTGCCACACGTCCTTAACGGACCGTGTGGGTAGGCCGTGGCGGTCCACCATCGACCACGCGTCATTAGCACTGACGCATGCCTTACGCGTGTCCAGGACACGTGTCAACTGCAGAGTGTCCCTAGGTTCTCCCGTAGCGGACCGTCAGCGTTGATACTGCGGTCCGCCAACCAAGGTTCTCCCGTAGCGGACCTTTAGCCAAGCAGCTGGCGGTCCGCCACCCCTTGAGCGGCCAGATTCCCCGTTTTCGTAGCGGACCGTTAACCAGTAGGTAGCAGTCCGCTACCCTCTAAAAGTCAGAATTCTTATTTTAAATTTCTAACTCTCGGGTTTCCAATAACTTTTTTCATCTTATAAGAGTCCCAGGCAAAAATTGAGATCGGAATTTTGGCAGGTGTCATATCATCCCCAATTTTTTTGAAATCTCGTCCTCGAAATTATCATCTGAATAAGTGCGGGTATTTCTTTCTCATCTCCGATTCCAGTTACCACGTATACTCAGGTCCACGTCTGGAATTCCATTTCACCTTGACCAATGCAAGCATTTTCCGTTTCAATTTCTTTTCCTGTCGGTCCTCAATTTGTAATGGTTGTTCCACAAACTTAAGCCTTTCATCCACTACTACGTCTTGTCGTGGCATTGCTAAAGTTTCATCTGCTAAGCACTTACGCAGATTAGAGATATGGAATACATTGTGTACTTCATTCATCTTTATTGGCAATTCTAACCGATATGCCACCGGTCCGATTAGTTCTATGATTTTAAATGGTCCAACAAACCTAGGGCTTAACTTCCCTTTCTTTCCGAATCGTACCACACCTTTCAAAGGTGATACCTTAAGTAAAACATTGTCTCCAACGTTAAACTCTAACGGCCTTCGCCTTTTGTCGGCGTAACTTTTCTGGCGATCATGAGCCGTTTTCAATCTTTCCCTGATTTGTAATATTTTATCAGTGGTCTCCTGGACTATCTCAGGTCCTGATAACTGGTTTTCTCCTATTTCAGCCCGACACACGGGAGTCCTACATTTTCTGCCTTCTAAGGCTTCAAATGGTACAGCTTGTATACTCGTGTGGTAGTTGTTATTGTAAGAGAATTCCATTAGAGGTAAGTGGTCGTCCCAACTTCCTCCTAGGTCAATAACACATGCTCGGAGCATATCCTCCAAGGTTTGGATTGTCCTCTCGCTCTGACCATCCGTTTGAGGATGATATGTAGTGCTAAGGTTTAAACGAATTCCTAGAGCTTTTTGGAAGCTCTGCCAGAATCAAGACATTAATCGATTGTCTCTATCCGACACGATGGATAACGGCACTCCGTGTAAGGATACTATCTCGTTTACGTATAGTCGTGCCAACTTATCCATACTAAAAGTTTCTTTCATCGGTAGGAAATTTGTGGATTTGGTTAAACGATCAATGATAACCAATATTGCATCATTCCCTCGACTTGTTCGGGGGAGTTTAGAGATAAAATCCATGGCAATCATTTCCCATTTCCATACCGGTAATTCTAGCTGTTGTAATAGCCCGGACGGCTTTTGGTGTTCGGCTTTAACCTTGGAACAGGTTAGACATCTGGCCACATACTAGGCTATGTGTTTTTTCATGCCGATCCACCAGTATTCTGGTTTTAGATTTTTGTACATCTGGTCACCACCGGGGTGCATTGTGTACTTGGACTTATGGGCTTCCTCGAGAATCTCTTCTCAGAGATTTCCATAGATTGGGACCCATATTCGCTTATCCATCAAGAGGATGTCATCATTTCTCTTGACGAGTTGTTCGATCCTTCCTATCATTCCTTCATTTTCGAGGTTTGCCTCTTTTAAAGCTGATTTCTGTGCCTCTTTGATTTGAGAGATAAGATTGACTTGCAGGTCAAGTCTTAGGGCATGAACTCGCTTTGGTTTCTCATGTTCCTTTCGACTTTGGGCGTCGGCTACGACATTAGCCTTGCCTTCGTGATAGCATATCTCACAGTCATAGTCGCTCAAGACTTTCATCCATCGTCTTTGTCTCATGTTCAGTTCTTTCTGACTGAAAGCATACTTTAGACTCTTGTGGTCTGTGAAAACCGTGAACTTGACTCCGTAGAGGTAGTGTCTCCATAATTTCAGCGCGAATAGTATGGCACCTAACTCCAGGTCATGAGTCGTATAGTTCTTTTCGTGAGTCTTAAGTTATCGGGATGCATTAGCTATGTCTTTGCTTCCTTGCATCAATACACATCCTAAACCAGTGTGTGATGCATCGCAGAAAACTACAAAACCTCCGTTGCCTTCGGGCAGTGATAAAATTGGTGCTTAATCAGTTTCTGCTTTAGCGTTTCAACGATTCGTTCTGTTTCGGACCTCATTCATATTTGATTGCCTTGCGGGTCAATACAGTCAATGGAACAACGATCCTTGAGAAGTCCTTAATAAACCTTCGGTAATATCCTGCCAAACCGAGGAAACTTCTCACTTCGTCGGTGTTTTTGGGACTTCCCAGTTAGATATAGCCTCAATCTTGGCTGGATCTACTTGAATCCCTTTCTCGTTTATAACGTGACCGAGAAAATGTACTTTTGATAACCAAAATTCACACTTTGAGAATTTGGCGTAGAGTTTCTCGTTTCTCAGCAGTTCAAGTATCGTCCTTAGATTGTCAGCATGATCTTCCTCACTTTTGGAGTAAATAAGTATATCGCCTTTGAACACAATCAAGAATTTATCCAAATAAGGTTTGTAGGTCCGATTCATCATGTCCATAAATGCCGCGGGAGCATTCGTAAGTCTGAACGGCATAACCGTGAACTCGAAGTGACCATATCTAGTTCTAAACGCTGTCTTAGATATGTCATCTTTTTGGACTTCCAGTTGATATAACCTGACCGCAGGTCTATCTTGGAGAAGCATCTTGCTCCTTGGAGTTAGTCAAATAGATCGTTGATTCCTGCAAGTGGATACTGGTTCTTGATTGTGACCTTGTTCAATTCCCGGTAATCTATGCACATCCTCATCGATCTGTCTTTCTTCTTTACAAAAAGTACCGGAGCTCCACATGGTGAAGAACTCGGTCTTATGAAACCTTTCTCCAATAATTCATCGAGTTGCTTCTTTAATTCTGCCAGTACGAGGCTTTGGCTATTATAGCCGTTCGTTGCACAAGATTTATTTGAAACTCCACTTCCAGATCAGGTGGTGTTCCAGGTAAGTCATCAGGAAAAACATCAGGGTATTCAGAGATGATTGGTACATCCTTCAGTTCCCGCTCAATAAGATCAAGCCAACAGGATTGGTTGATTCATCTCCTTTAATTGTCACTACTTCTCCTGAAGGTGTGCGTAGTTCGATGGCCTTTGAGTCACAAAGGATATGGGCTTGGTTAATTGTTAACCAATTCATTCCAAGGACTATGTCGAAGCTGGCCAAATACATTGGCAAGAGTTGTACGGGTATGACGTGTCCAGATAACGTGATCGAATAGTCATTCAGGGATTCGGAGACTTGGATCAGGTCTCTGTTCACGGTTTTGATTTGATAAGTTTTGTCTAGCTTAGCTAAGGGCTTATTAACTTGTTTACAAAACTTATGATCTATAAAACTTTGGGTTGCCCTAGAGTCAAAAAGCACCTTAGCATAAGCGTTATTGACAAGAAAAGTACCGTATATGACATCAGTCCTATTGACAGCTTCTTTGGCGTTTAAGTGAAACGCTCTAGCATTCTTTTTAGGTTCGGTGGCAGGCCTAGTACCTGAGCCACCAGCGGCTTTTGGTTTTTGAGCATTCACTCCTGTAGTGTCCGGTCTCTTCACAGTTGAAGCATGTGACTAGTTTCTTTTGTGGACACTGATTGGTGTGTTAGCCCCTGCACTTTCATTCAGGGAAGGTGATAAGAAGTCGGCATTTTCCCGAATGCCTCTTCTTGCATGTCTTGCACTCGGGAAAGCGAGATCGTCTTTCCTTTGTACTAGAGCCCTGATTGGTCTTTTTGTATTGTACCTTCCCTCGGCTGAAGGTTCCCTTCTTTATCTCTTCCATGGTTTGGACCATACCGTCTATCAACTGAGCACCTAGATCCATGGCATCATCAATGGTTTTAGATTTTGAAACGCGAAGATTATGGCACCTAACTCCACGTCAAGAGTCACATATTTCTTTTCGTGAGTCTTAAGTTGTCGGGATGCATAAGCTATGACTTTGATTCCTTGCATCAATACACATCCTAAACCAGTGTGTGATGCATCGTAGAAAACTTCAAAACCTTAGTTGCTTTCGAGCAGTGATAAAATTGGTGCTTGATCAGTTTCTGCTTTAGCGTTTCAAACGCTTCGTTCTGTTTCGGACCCCATTCATATTTGATTGCCTTGCGGGTCAATGCAGTCAATGGGACAGCGATCCTTGAGAAGTCCTTAATAAACCTTCGGTAATATCCTGTCAAACCGAGGAAACTTCTCACTTCGGTCGGTGTTTTTGGGACTTCCCGGTTAGATATAGCCTCAATCTTGGCTGGATCTACTTGAATCCCTTTCTCGTTTATAACATGACCGAGAAATTGTACTTTTGACAACCAAAAGTCACACTTTGAGAATTTGGCGTAGCGTTTCTCATTTCTCAGCAGTTCAAGTATCGTCCTTAAATTGTCAGCATGATCTTCCTCACTTTTGGAGTAAATAAGTATATCATCTATGAACACGATCACGAATTTATCCAAATAAGGTTTGCAGGTCCGATTTATCATGTCCATAAATGTTGCGGGAGCATTCGTAACCGTGAACTCGAAGTGACCATATCTAGTTCTGAACGCAGTCTTATATATGTCATCTTTTTGGACTTTCAGTTGATGATAACCTGACCGCAGGTCTATCTTGGAGAAGCATCTTGCTCCTTGGAGTTGGTCAAATAGATCGTCGATTCTTAGAAGTGGATACTGGTTCTTGATTGTGACATTGTTCAATTCCTGGTAATCTATGCACATCCTCATCGATCCGTATTTCTTCTTTACAAAGAGTACCGGAGCTCCCCATGGTGAAGAACTCGGTCTTATGAAACCTTTCTCCAATAATTCATCGAGTTGCTTCTTTAATTCTGCCATTTCGGTAGGAGCTAATCTATACGGGGCTTTGGCTATCGGAGTCGTGCCTGGCACAAGATTTATTTGAAACTCCACTTCCCGATCAGGTGGTGTTCGAGGTAACTCATTAGGCAAAACATCAGGGTATTCGGAGAAGATTGGTACATCCTTCAGTTCCCGCTCGGTATTGCACTCGGTTACTGATATGAGATAAGCGAGGCATCCCTTCCGGAGATACTTTGTCGCTTTTATCCTAGAGATCAAGCCAAAAGGTTTGGTTGATTCATCTCCTTTAATTGTCACTACTTCTCCTGAAGGTGTGCGTAGTTCGATGGCCTTTGAGTCACAAAGGATATGGGCTTGGTTAATTTCTAACCAATCCATTCCAAGAACTATGTCGAAGACAGCCAAATCCATTGGCAAGAGTTGTACGGGTATGACGTGTCCAGATAATGTGATCGAACAGTCATTCAGGGATTCGAAGACTTGATCAGGTCTTCCTTTGCGGTTTCGGTTTGATAAGTTTTGTGTAGCTTAGCTAAGGGCTTATTAACTTGTTTACAAAACTTATGATCTATAAAACTTTGGGTTGCCCTAGAGTCAAAAAGCACCTTGGCATAAGCATTATTGACAAGAAAAGTACCGTATATGACATCAGTCATATTGACAGCTTCTTTGGCGTTTAAGTGAAACGCTCTAGCATTCTTTTTAGGTTCGGTGGCAGGCTTAGTACCTAAGCCATCAGCGGCTTTTGGTTTTGAGCATTCACTCCTGTAGTGTCTGATCTTGCCACAGTTGAAGCATGTGACTAGTTTCTTTCGTGGACACTGATTGTTTGGAAGCCCATGCACTGCATTCAGGGCAGGTGGTAAGAAGTCGGCATTTTCCCAAATGCCTCTTATTGCATGTCTTGCACTCGGGAAAGCTAGATCACCTTTCCTTTGTACTAGAGCCCTGATTGGTCTTTTTGTAGTCTACCTTCCCTCGGATGAAGGTTTCCTTCTTTATCTCTTCCATGGTTCAGACCATACCGTCTGTCAACTGAGCACCTAGATCCATGGCATCATCAATGGTTTTGGGTTTTGAAACCTTTACCATATCACGGATCTCACTGACCAGTCCATAGATATATTTCTTAATGAGATTTGATTCCGGAGTGGCCAGGTGCTGTACTAGTCGTGCATATTCTAGCATCTTAGTCATGTAATCTTTATGGTTCGTTCCAACCATTCTCAAGTTTAGAAACTTATGTTCTATTTGCTCTACTTCATTGATAGGACAGAACTTTCTCTTGACTCGGTCTTTGAATGAGTTCCAACTCATCCTATATGCTCATTCCCTTCCTTTGGCGGATACTAGGACGTTCCACCATTCAAGAGCAAAGTTCTTAAAGAGGTTAGAGGCATAGAGGACCTTGTCCTCTTCGGCACATTTACTTATGACCAAGACTGATTCTGTTTTCTCTATCCACCGGAGTGTAGCTACTCCGCCTTCCTTCCCGAGGAAGTCATAGGGTTTACAAGCTTGGAATGTCTTGTATGAGCAACCCATGTGTCTACTCTTTTTGTGACGTAGTATGTAGATGTCTACAGAGTTGTCACCGGAGGAATAGGGTTCCTCCTTTCGGGTTCTCTTAGTTTTAGAACTTTGATAGGTATGAGTTTTCGAATGTTCCTTCCTCACAGAAATAGTGTGATTTGATTCATTACGCTTAGAGTCATGAAGCGTGTGCTCCTTCTCTTTTCCCTTGGTTTTGGCCTCGGCTTTGGCAGCCTGGGCCTTTTCAAATGCCTCTAGCATTGTTGGAATTGCATCCTCAATTCCTTTCTTTATCATTTTCTGCATTTCAGCAGGTTTAGCTTCTCTTTCTAATGCCTCGTCGGCTTGTTTCTTTCGTCCACGCGTATTTATGGATTGTCCAGTTCTTATTGACATTCTAGACGAAAGACATAATATTTATTAGAATTCGAAGATATTTTTTATAAGGAAAATATAATATTTTTATTACTTCAAAGTACAATACAGTAATTGAAATTAACATAGATAAGACATATTCTAATGGCCCCTAGCTCTAATCAACGCTTGTTGTAGAGCGGCGATCTTGGCGTCTTTTTCAGCTTCAATCCTCTCTAGTTCAGCTATGCGTGCTTGCATAGCCGCAATCCTTTCTTCTCCCGGAGTTTCTTCGTTAATCTGGGGAGTATGGATTGGAGTAGGATTGGTGGAATGGTAAGTTCCGTAGGGTCTGTTGGAATCAGCCCTTTCCTCACCTTCCAATGTGTAGTGGTGTTCGTAAGGGATTTCAGGTGGTCTCTCTTGGTAGCTATAATTGTTCACGTCGGTTTGGTTATAGCTTTCGAGTGTTGGAGCGGCGTAGTAATTCATTGGGGTTTCATAGAAATATTTGGATGTTTCTATTTCCCCTATATTTTGAAAGGTTCCGCTAGTGTATTCGGAATTGGTTCCAGAGTAGGATTCGGTCGAGTTTGTGTTTCGTTCGTTATTTCCAGGTGGTGCGTACTTACGAACGAAGCTATGTCCTTTTCCCTTCTCTACCATTCTAGGAAAACGGAAGGAAAATAAGTACTTTTATTAATAGGATAAAATGATTACAAGATCTTATTCGTATTACAGGAAAATAACATAAAAACGATAGTAGGACGCCTATTTCTTGACTACGTTCTTGGCATCCTTCATCAAGCTTTTCCCCTGAAGCCAAATCCTGTTAGCAAAGGACTTATGCTCTTTGTCCTTTTGAGCTAACTTCTTTTTGGCTTTTGATAGATCCTTCTCGGTTTCTATCAATATCTCCCTAGTCAAGATAAGCTCCTTTTTTACTTGATCGAGACACTCTATTGGAGATCCTGGTGTGGAGGCGGGATATCCAAACTTAGGTGGAGGGTCTCTTAGTCCTAAGACTATGTCGTTATGGACATTATCGTAGGCGGGAGTGGCTTTATGTTTTAGGGTAGCTCGAGGGTTGTAGTCTGATGGATACATATTCGGGTCGTCGTACGTATCTTCGAACTCAGCCATCGGATCATAGTCATCCTAGGCGTAAGGATCTGTGAATTGTGGATGATTTATATAGTCGATATATGATCCAGAACTAGCTCCCAGGTTCATTGAGCTTGTGTTGGCGTAATTTCCGTCGGTGTCCGAATTATTGCTCATGTATGGACCCGATACGATAGGATAGTTGAGGTAATCTGCAAACGGTTCATAACTAGCTGATTGCGGGGAATAGGCTTATACCAGAGGTAGAGGAAGGAATCCTTCGGATTTGGAGATTTCATAATTTTCCAGATTTTTATATATTTCATCCAGGCTAGCTCTCGTGATGGAAAGCTTCTCAACAGGTTCCCTGACCCTCATTCGGGGTTTAGTGGCCTTCTTGCTAGATCCTGCCTCATGTTGGTTAGTGGAAGTAGGATACATCGGCGGTGGGGGAATTTGAGGTGGAGGATATGTTAGTGTAGGACGTACTGGGTAATGTGTTGGTGTGCACTCCAGTTACTAAAGTCAGAGCCACCCATTTGGCTCAAGTGGTCCGATTCATATTCCTCCTTTATTGTTGCCTTCGGTAGAGCGTGATACCATGAGAAGTCTCCTACTTCCATGGGTGCGTATGGATTAGCTACAGGTTCTTGTTTAATACTAACATTAGGGTTATAGTAGCTATGGTACCCTTGTCCTCCTGACATAGTACTACCTGCATGTTTGACACTATTAGCTTAAAGGCAAGTGTCTACCTACTTTCGCTAGTAGGCATGTCTCTGCTTAAACTGGTTGAAGCTTAGATACTAATCCCAAGTATCTAATTCACTAAAACCTCGTTCTCTGATACCAACCAATGTCACACCCCGCCCCGGGCACCCCCGGGGTCGTTACTAGGCTGCGACATCCGTTGGCACCTTCGGTACCTGCTTTGATTTCAGAGTTTGTTTTTGTGCAGCGGAATAACGTTTGAAAATGGATCGCAATGTCTCAACCTCTAGTGTTGGTTTTGTAAATAATGAAATCTTGTCATGCAGACAAAAGATTGTTTCCATAAAATACTTGGGCATGAACACCCGATTGTTTTAAATATTGATTTCAAATCAAAGCTCTGATGCAAAGTCAGTAAGGTTTACAAGGAGTAATTCTGCCTAGGGAATTGTAATCATCCTAGGCCCCCTAACCTTGTTCTGGTCTTTATGTGCAATGCATGACCCGTAATAAAATATATTCGGGTTGTTCCGGGTCTAGATGTGTGGCCTGACCTGGCTAAGCAACAAAACTGCCTTCGGGACTTAGGCCGTAGCCGGTCCCGGCATGAAGAGGTCATTTTATTCTTTTCCTGAAAACGTTTGAAAATGAACGTCACCTACATGCTGGTGAATACTTTATGACCTCAAATCATTTTCATAATCATGGCAAAACAGTTTAATTAAACAGTTAAACATTTCATCATCGTTGGATTCTAGTGATCATATCACTTTCTTCCATTTCATCCATTTGTATACATTGGACAAGTACTCGGGGGCTAAACTGCCAAACTTGCACTCCTGCGTTTTACGCAAACACCCAACATACAAGCCCACCCCGCGCGGCCCAACTGGATCCGGAACGAGTATAAATATTTGATCAAACTTTACATACACTTCTTGGGTATCAACATCCCCAGGGGTCAAACCCCTAATTCTGGGATTAGTATGAGTAAATATTTAATTATCGTGTTTTGCCTTTTTCGTAAAACATAAATAGTTTTGATCTTTTGCGTGAAGGTGCCTATAGCACAATCACATCTTACAAATCGTTTTGACAGACTCTTGTTCACAATGTGAAAGAGTATTCACCTTAGATTAGAAGTCGGTTGGTTTATAGGCAAGTAACTTAGAGCTAGTTGGCTCTTAGGATCAACTCTTAAGCTCTAGAACAGCAATTGGTGCTTCTACTTGGTCCTCAGTCTCCTTCGTCTCTCTAACGCTCGAGTCTGGTCAATAAACGAATGTCAGTCGAACCGGGAGGAGCGGCTCGGGAGTCAGTACAGCAGCGGGGCTCTAGAATGGCTCGAGTGCAGAGAAAGCTCGGAGGTTTGAGAGAGGTGTTGGTGTTTGTGTGAGAAATGAAGAGAAAATGAGCTTCTATTTATAGTCCTAATTTGACCCCATAGCGGACCGCTAGCCAGGTATCTGGCGGTCCGCTACCGCCCCTTGTGCCCCGCATGCGTGCCACGTGGCGGCCATGCAAAGCAGGTGTGCCACACGTCCTTAACGAACCGTGTGGGCAGGCCGTGGCGGTCCGCCATCAACCACGCGTCATTAGGACTGACGCATGCCCTACGCGTGTCCAGGACACGTGTTACTTGCAGAGCGTCCCTAGGGACTCGCGTAGCGGACTGTTAGCTTTGATGTTAGCGGTCCGCCGGCCAAGGTTCTCCCATAGCGAACTTAGCCAAGCAGCTGGCGGTCCGCCACCCCTTGAGCTGCCAGATTCCTCGTTTTCGTAGTGGACCGTTAACCAGTAGGTAGCGGTCCGCTACCCTCTAAAAGTCAGAATGCTTATTTTAAATTTCTAACTCTCGGGTTTCCGATAATTCTTGTCATCTTATAAGAGTTCCAGGCAAAAATTGAGATAGGAATTTTGGCAGGGGTCATAATTGCCCCTTACTCTGGGGATGTGGATCACAGTCTTTCATAGCATTGTGAGTGGTGAGACCGACCGAAGATCCCTCATTAGGCATTTTAGCACAGTGTATCCCATTCTTTATATGAGTCTTCTGGTTTTCTCAGGGAGTAGAAACATACCTGGTTAGCCTGAGATTTGTACCTTTAGAGATAGTCATATGATTGATTCCCTTGTCTTTGCATGTTAGCTTGAGTCATTCCTAGGCAGTTGCTTTCATTCTGATCTTATCCTTACATCCAGTTTCCGTGTTCTTAGTTGTTTCATAGTTGCCCAGTGTTCGAGCCTCTTAGTGTTTTAGAGTATTTGAGTCTTATGTCCTAGTTGTTAGTTTAAATCATTCATTTATATTATTAGGTTGGGAGTTGACAGAGGTTTACTATCGAGAGTTGTCATCAGTGTCCACGGATTGATATCCGATCTTGCTTATACTTGCTACATACGTACCGGTACACTTGCCGTTGTGTGTGATTAGGATTAGTTATTCCTTTTTAAAGCCGTTGTGTGAGTTCTTCATTACTTTATCTATATACCCAGCACATCAGTGTCTAGCTTATGAATCTCTGGTAATGTCTGTACAAGATGTAGAGGTGAACGAAAAGTTAAAATTTGTAGAACAGTCACTACAGATCGAGGATCGCCAGATCAAGAAACTTAAAAAGAAAATATTAACACTGGTCAAGGTTAAATGGAATTCCAGGTGCGGTCCTGAATATACTTAGGAATAAGAGTCAGAAATGAAAAAAAAGTACCCACATATTTTCCAGTAAAACTCGAGAACCAGATTTTTATAAAGGTGGGGAGAATGTAACATTTAGCTATTTTCAGGGGCTAAAAGTTACTAAAAATAAACTAAAAGGACCAAAACAAAGAATGCCCAAAAGATAGAGGGCTAAAAATGAAAATTTTGAAAAATCCATTGGTAGCGGACTGCTACCGTGTTAATAACGGTCCGCTACATAGCCCCAAAGGTAATAATGAGAGAATGGTGTGTGGCATGATGAGACATCTAGGGTTTCTGACGCGTGTCATGGGTGGCGGACTGCACCCATTTCTAGCGGTCCGTTATAGCCGCCATTCGTAGGAGGTCCGTTAGGCTGGTCCGCCAAGACTAAAAATGTTTGGGTAGCGGGCCGGTACCCGTTTGCTTGGCGGTCCGCTAGCCGTTATCTCAGCCGCCACTTGAGAGCCTTCCACATGTCCCAACTGACTCTCTAGGGTTGAAGCGGTAGCGGACCGCTACCCTTCTACCTAACGGTCCGCTACGGGTCACATTCCGGCCTACAAATTGAATTCAATTGCCGTTCATTTCCAAATCATCTCAAAATTCGAACTTTCTGATCTTGTAGACTATTTCCACTCCCAAAAACCCTATTACCAGAAATAACTGACTCTCGTTTATAGACCGAACTAGCCAAATAAGCAAGAAACGCTTAAGGAACTCTGATAGAACTTCCGTTCAAGAACACCAGAGGCTAGGAAGCTAAGTAGAGGTGCTACTCCAGTAGAACACTATCTTAGATATCATCTAAGCCGAGACTCTACCAAGGTGAATACATGTTATTTTTAAAATGCTTTTAAAACCATAAAGTGATTTGATTTATGGTCTGGCTCGAATGAACTAATACAACCATTGGTCGCATAAGGTGATTTACTATATAGCATTCAGACCATAGGGTCACGTACAATTATGCCCGTGTTACAGATGAAACACTGTAACATGGCCATGACTATGGCCCCGTTGTTGGCATCACGTAAGACACCTACATCGCATGTGCGTAAGGTTGTGGCTAACATAAAACAAGTGTCACCCGAGAAAGTACTGGTGTGGCCGGTGGTTAAACCTTCGGGTGAAATAGACCGATAAATGTGTAAATTGACTAATCAAATATGGGCAAATTGTTCTATTTATTTAGTCTTGTCAAATTATAAAAAGCATACTTGTATTCACCGGCTTGTGCTGATCAATATTTTTAAAACTTTTTATAGGTAACCAAGGGTAATTATGTTTGCATGAATATGTCGAAAGGACGGTGGATCCTTGGCGAGGAAGCCATGATGTCAGAAAGGGAATGTATACCCTGGACATCAACTGAAATTAATGGTTCTATAAATCCTTGATTTTTGTAAAAACGTTTTGTAAACAATCGGGGTGTTTCCCTGTTGATGTGAAATGAAATGATTTGAGTTATTGAAACTCTTGAACCAATTTCCGCTGTGATTTATAACTCTGATGTTATAAAATAAGAAACAAGTACCAACTGATGCTCGCACGCCCGGGTCTGAAAATCAGGAGTGTGTCAACAGCCTTTTACCTAAACCATAAGCAGCTGACAAATCCCAAAACCCCAGCAATTGCAAAATCCAAACACCAAATAAAATTAGAAGATGCAAAAGGCGAAAAGCGTCAAATAGCTGGCGGCTCTGGCTTAGGGAAGCTGTAATAAGCCGCTAAAACCCACCTAAAACCCACCTCGGTTGCAACAATGATTTACCTATGAAGAACCACCACACCACCATCACCTAGGGTACGGGAGAACCCGGGAATAATTATCGGTAAAAGCGGCAACTCAGAAGAGAAAAGAGAGACAGGTAAAGAGACAACTCATCGGCCGACTAAAGCCACGGAGCCACTACAGAGAAACCGGCAACAATGATCTAGTTGCGACCACACCACCGCCACCTAGGGTTCCAGAGAACCCGACAACAGTGATCGTCAAAAGCAACAGAGAAAAGAGAGAGATGGAGAGGCAACTCATCGATGGACCAAACCGACAAACCCAAAAGACCACCGGCTGACCGGACGAAGATCGAACCCAGAAGAACGTTGTCTCTCGTTTCTGATTCCCCACTCTCTCTCTCTCTCTCTCCCCCTCCCTCCGTCCCCCTCTCTCTCTCTCTCTGCGTCTTGAAAAGAAAAAGAGGGAACTGAAAGTGTGGCTTCTGTGTACACGCGTATAAGGCAACAGCTTCCCACGTGAGAAGCAATACTCAGTTGCACATGACGCTTTCTAGGTTATTAATAATGGTCTTATTGTATGTTGATATTACATGTTTGGTTCTTTCTGAAATTTTAAACCACCAAAACAACCACCCCCCCCCCCCCCTCCCACACACATATACGGTAGAAGCTTGCGTTAGTACGGTGGTCTTCAAGGACGCTAAGCTAGAAAACCATCCGAAGCTGGATTCGAACATGGACCTCTGCTAAAGGGATTCAAGCGCTTACTATTTTGTCCGTTAAAAAATTACATATATCGTTCACACTATTTAAGTATTTATCAATTAATAGCGCGTTTGGTTCTTTTCATTAACTAGCGTTAAATATTGATTTTTCTTTAAAAATAACCTTTCTACCCCTATTATTAGGGATGGCAATGGGCCAGGTTCGGGCCAGGTATCTATAATCCCATACCCATACCCGGTTGTAAAAATCATGTCTCATACCCAGCCCATGACCCGTCAGGTTTGTGTCGGATAATTACCCGTCGGGTATCGGGCATACCCGCGGGTATCGGGTATCGGCCAATATCTGCCGGGTATGTGTCGTGTACATTTGTATGACTCTATTTTTATATTTTTCGTAACATATTAAATATGAATAAATTATATACATTAATATCATCAAATACATATTTCAAAAAAAAATTTAATTTTTTATATAATTAACCTACTAAAGGTCATTAAAAGGCAAAGGTTATGAAAAAATTAAAATTAAAACTTTTCGGGTATATGGTTCGGGTAAACGAGTAAGTGATTTCGGGTAATCGGGTCGGGTATCACCTAATCTCATACCCGTGAAATATTTTAAAACTTATCTCATATCCGGTCTCATACCCGTCGGGTTTCGGGTATACCCGTCCCAGATGTTTCGGGTTTTAGGTATACCCGTCGGGCTCGGGTTTTTTTTGCCATCCCTACCTATTATTAAAAAAAAAACCTCCCCCAATCCCCGTTACCGGTTTGTTTGAAAGTCTCATCTTTAGTGTTTACTTACCGGTTTGCTTGGAAATACTCGGATTTTATCATTTTACTAATTGAGTTGGATGTAATCAGATTAAGAAGCCTTTGATCATGGCAGTTAATCCTCACTAGAAACCTGCAAAGATGGAACGGATAATCACTAAATTCTTTACAAAAAAGTTTGCTTATGATGCTTGAATCCAATTGTCCCATTGTCCCTTTGTGAATCCAAACCTTTCTTGAGATAAACCTTCCCCTTGACTGCCAACAGCAAGGATGCGGCATGAAGTTTACTGCATCTCATATCTCTTTGGTCAACAATAAACCTTGAGTTTTATCTGGTTCAATGCGTCGTAAAAGAGACTTGAGTTCAATATATATAATTACAACACGCGACAAGTTGGATACATTTTTAAATAGTTAAGAATTAATAAAAATATATAAATGCTTGATCACACCAATAATAAATGAATGATTCTTAAAAGTTACAAACATATCTAGTAAAAGTCACAAACATATCCAAACCATTGCTCAGTTTCTGTTTCAGTTTGAATAGTTTATAACATGCTCCGTCTCGCATGCCCGCAACCACCTCATTTGTGCATTCGGCATCATAACTCCAGCCGCTAGTTAGGTCAAAGACAGCACGCGCCAGTTCAGTTCAATGCAATGGTTGCACTTAACTGCCAATGTAGCCCAGAAAATGCAGAAACATCGCAAAAACGAGCATACATACTGCTAAAACCAGCCCTTGCCGACCCAGGAGCCAATTTTTTGTTTTTACAGCAGTTTCACCAACTCGTTGTAATCGATCTGCCCATTTCATCTGTAAAACCGCCAAACAAATACCAATATGATGATGTAAAATATATTATTAAATTACTGATAAATTTTTTTTTAATAAAACAAGCTAAGAGTTTACCAGTCTATCAAGGTTCTCTGGTGACAATGATGACATGGCTTGTTGAGCTCTTTCTGCATCCTCCCGAGAAAGTTTAACTCCAAACTGTTCACTCATGTTTGCCATCATCTCCGGGCTCATATTTTTCATCATTGATGACATCATCTGGCAATCAATAAATCATAAATGAATTCAAATATGATATGCCATTAGTATGCTTTGAATACACAAAAGTTGAACGATCATTAAATTAGGATATGATGTTGTGACAGCACTTGGCTTGAACACACGCACATACATATCAGAGAGGCACTCAACCCATAAATAGTTTTAAATAAAGAACTGCAAGATCAGGGTAAACACAACAAGTATTGCTTTAAATGTGATATATAAGCCGGTTATGTAACCGTATAACTGCCTATCTTTCCCTCTCCCACTACATCTAATCAGCACTACGTACAATTGCTTATCGTGGTTTTATACTTAGAATTGATTTTGTATTTAATGCAACCCTCATATATATGAAAATATAAGAAACATAGGAAACTGTAGTCAAGCATGTGTCCCTTGTGCATTTTTATACTCAAGGGCAAATTGGGTGACAATGTAACATATACGTATATATTGTTGGGTGTGGAGGCGTGATCAGGGGCTCAGGGCAGCCGGCCCTAGGGAACACGTCCACAAGGTCAGCCGGCCCTAACCCTAATCAGCCCTTGGTTAATTTAGGCAGGAGCCTATTTGCTTATTCTCAATGTCGGTCAACCTGCTGGTCAACGCAGGTCAAACAGCAGACTGATGTTTGCGTTTTTTGATTCTTTTCTACTCCTAAGAGCCGCATAACCACTTAATGTATACATATATATATATATATGAAAAAGATTGAGAATTTAAAATCTTGAAAATACACAAATGAAAAGCAAATATTGAAGTGTACCTCACGCATGGCAGGATTCTTCAATTGGTTTCTAATATCAGAGCTAGAGCTAGGGAAGCTCGGTTGAGCTGCACTTCTTGAATTCAAAAGGTCTCTAGAAGGACCGCTCTCACCATTATTTCCATATCCTGTCGAACTTCTATGACTTTCTTGCCCTTCTGATTTATTATTATTATTCCTATTTGATTGTGAATCACCATTCAAAGATGATGCCATTTCGAACATCTTTTGCATGTCCTCTGGCGGCATCTTACTCATCATATCAGTTGCTGATTTAATCATGTCAGGTGTAAAATTCGGCATGCCTGACTCATTATTACTATTCCTATTCAACATGGGGTTTCCATTTCCCCCCTGAAAGGAGGCTGCCATCTCAAGCATTTTTTGAAATTCTTCAGGTGGCATCTTGCTAATCATGTTTGAGGCGGTTTTCACCATTTCAGGAGATAAGTTTTCAAATTTTCCTCCACCCAGAGATTCCATGGTTTCTGGATCAGTTTGAGACAAGAAGTTCTCAAAGGATCTACTCAAAAAAAAAAAAAGATTTCAATAAGTGGCTTTTTCAGAAGAAGCTGATCATGTGGCCTGCAAAGAACGATAATGAAAGCAAACCTGATGGATTCTTTGTCTTCACTAAGAACAGTAGTACTGCTCCTCACTTGTTTACTAAAATCCTTTTCCTGCTCAGAAGATTTTGACGTTGAAGTTTGTTCCTTTCCAGATAACGGGGTAGGCACTTCATCAGTGATTTCCTCGATTCTAATTCCTAATTAGAAATACATAAAAGTCTTAGCTGAAACGACATAAGAACATGAGTTGGTTTATATGAAATTTGACGTAAAGGAAAACAAAATACCTCCTGTTGTATCCTCATCACCTTGTTCCGTTAATTTATCCTTGGAATCCCTACATCAATAAATAAAAAAAGAAGGGACATTCACGGTTAGGCATGATTACCATATAAAATTTAGACCTTAGGCATCTGAAGTTAAAAAGGTAAAAATAACATTGTACCTTAGAACATCTGCAATAGTTTCATCATCAGGGGAAAGTTCAAGTGCTTTGGACAAGTCAGACACTGCTTTCTATAAATTTTAAAAAGTCAATCAGATCACCGTATATGTTTAACAGTGGAGAAATAATCAACCTCAACTAAGAGTCACATAAGAAATAATAACTCACTTGCAGTTGTCCTAAATTTTTATATGCTTGACCTCTCCTATAAAGAGCTTTGACATTTCCTGCATCACTTGCTAATACCTGAAGTATTATTAGATATTTAGATCAATGAGCTTGTTAATTATATTACTTCAGGCTACGATACTTTCATGTAATACCATAAATTATGTAAAAGAAAAAAAAATTAATGTGGACAATAATGACAATCCTCATGGAAGGAGGGGTAAGGAAAACTTATTTTCCCACTTCCCACCTTCAACTTTCAAGAGTTGTACTTATGACGACAAATTAACTACCCAAATGATTTGAGCAAAAATAAAAGTAAAATACTTCAATTCTGTAAAATATAATATGTATAAAACCAAAATACAATTTGAGTTGCCTACTTGCCTACACCTGTACGTACCTCAGTGCCTTCTTTTATGCACTCATCATACTGCCCTGTTTTCAAGTAACATGACATCAAATTAAGAGAACATGCCAAGAGGAGAGTTCCGCCTTTAGACGCAGAAACACCTTTTAGGTTATTTTTTGCCTGATTAATGTAGAGAAAGAGATTAAAGAAGTCAGTTTTGAGAAAACTACACAAGTAAAACTGCAAATAAAAGTTGAAAATTTTAAATGCTACACTTGCCCGCATGTACTTCTCCAAGGCATCACGAAATCTTCCCTGACTGTGAAATTCATTCCCCTACCAAAATGAAAACAAAGACTCGTGTTCATGCCAGCAATTAGGATAAAGCAATCAATCACTAGCTACACAATTCTTCAGCAAAGAGGATTGTAATTCCTTTTCAGGATATGCATGTTTCATGCTTGATGTAATACAAGACAAACAAGTTACACCAATAAATTAATAACAAATTACTGAGATAGGGCAAAATTTAAATAAAGCTTTCTAGATAACCTACTTGCTTGTATCTTACAGTCTAGAGTCGATTTTCAAGTTATAAATTAAAAATCATTAGTCACATGAGCTTCAACTAAAGTACAAACCACTTTGAAAGAGTCCAGCCTCATAAGTGTAAACTTTAAAGGGTGTTGTCATGATGACTTATAAATACACATGGTATTTGTGTATGTACATATATGCATGTCTTATGTATTTGCGACTCCAAAGAATTAAGGGCTAAGGTCAAAAACTAGTAGCGTACTTATCTTGGTGTTCCACATTGGTCATTATATTTTGCTCCGTACCAATTTAGTTGTTGAACTTGTAAAATAATTCAGTTTTCATCATTTTTTAAGAATTATATATTTGAGAAAGCACACTGCTATCTTTTTGCAT
Source organism: Smallanthus sonchifolius (assembly GCA_023525975.1). Lineage (NCBI taxonomy): Eukaryota > Viridiplantae > Streptophyta > Magnoliopsida > Asterales > Asteraceae > Smallanthus > Smallanthus sonchifolius. The sequence continues at coordinate 53,455,596 of CM042028.1, forward strand.
CAAGAATGATGAAAATGAAACTTTTACCAGGTCGAAAGAATCAATTGGTATGCATCAAAGTATCATAACCAATGAAACACTGAGATAAGTAATTAAGTAGGTTGCTAATTCTGACATTAGCTGAAGAATTAAATCATTGCATTTCATGAATTTTAAGTTACCTGTTTTTTCAGCATCTGAGCTGCATTCAATTCATAACTTATTTGTGCATCTACTCGAGAACGCATAGCAGCTAGCTCTTCAGGTGTTGCATTGGCCATCTTCTCACCAATCTCTGCCATCTCATCTGGTCTAGTAGACTTCAACTGTTCTGCAGCATACCTTAGGTCCTCAGGTTTCATATGTTTCATGCTATCTGTGGCCATTCTCACCAGATCAGGATTGGACATCATCTGCAATTACAAATAAACATATATTATAACAATTAGCGTTTTTAAAAGCACAATAACAATCAGTACTAATATAATTATCAGGAAGAAAAGAAAGAGAAATAATAGCTAATGTCCTAGGGCCTTTAGAAAATAAGGTATTCAGACTTCCAATTACTGTTTTTATTCTCGAGTGTTCTTAGTAACATGATCTAAATTGACTTCATAATATACATCTTTGAATTTTGTATATCTGACATACATATGTGAACTTCTTGAATATTTATTTCATTTTCCATCACATATCCCAGGATGTAGAGGGAGCTAGTAGTAGCTTATGAGTTATGGCGTTTAAAAACTCAGGTATTCAGACATCCATTTCTTTCCACATGTTTCTGCATAAACGTCAATCAGATCAGTCCAAGATTTCCATGCACCTACCCTTCATCATAGATTTTATAGGTTTTCTAAGTCGTACTTCAAGATAAGTCATATAATTCATTCTGCACTTTGAGAACTTGTGTCTCTAAGAAGTGTTCATTCAAGATAACCAAATTACTAAAAATATCAAAACTATATTTATTTTTTTGGAAAAGAGATGTTAAAAAAGAACATTTGGTCTTTCTAAGAGAAAGGTGTCCGTGCATGGGTAGATGATGTATTGAATCATTTATTTTCCATGAACCGACTTATCATCTTAAGTGCCAAAATTTTTATATGTGTGTCCTCTGAAACCATTGAATCAGGGAAACAAGGGACTTATGCAGTTATGTCAAGTGTCAACAAATTTTTAGCACAATGAGCAATTATCAGACTATAAAGTACTTCTTAAAAACCTCCTTATAATCACAAAATTCACCATAAAGGATTCAATTCAATTGCAAAAAGCCAATTGCTACCCCACTCAATTTCCAAAAACATTAAACATCTAATTCCAGAGTCTAAGCAACGAAACACTGATCTTAATCAAATGCCTCATAGAAATTAGTAGAATTCCTCTTTCATGATACAAAACCTAAGGTGAATATCCTCTGCACATTGTCATTCACAATCTCATTTTTTTCATTCCAATAATACATGTCCTGGATTTCGAGTCTTAATCTGTGATCCGGCCTACAAATCCGTAAATCTCGTAGGATAACGTACATCATAAACAATATCGACCTAAATCGTAATTTAGAAACTACACGGTAAGTTAGTATATAGATTCAATAATGCTTCTCTTCTTTATTATATTTTCACCTCAAATTCTTCAAAACCTAATTAAATATTCGCATCTCCATCAAACGATAAATTACTTAAAAAAGGGGAACTACCTGTTGTTGGATCCTAGCCAGGTCTGCTGGTGACATACGACTCATCTGCTCTTGAGCGAGTCTCATCATCTCCGGATCCATCATTCCAGGAAACATCCTTACAGAAATTCACCAATTTCGCAACCGTAGGGTGCGATATTGTTTTCGATCTGTAGCGGTAAATTGAAGGATTAGAAGGTCTAATTCAGATGAAATCGCGCGAAGACGGAGACAAATTGCAGAAATTGATTTGATTGAATTCTAGGGCTGGAATGTGAAATTTGGTATTTTATGGGGGTGTGACGCGCCTACCAAACTAGGCTGGAGAAGTAATTCAACATAATAGATGAGATGCCGTTTGTTGACTTGATCCCTGATGTGTATTCTTGTGTGGATTGTATGTGCCATGTTTTATGACAAAAGAATAAAAAAACAAGGGCAAATGCATAAAAAAAATCTTTACATATTTTTTTAATTCTCATCAAACTTTACATATAAAAAACAAGGGTGTGGTTCGATTTCTTGCCTCAACAAAGCATAGATAGTTTCATCCAGCTGAAAGAATGCCAATGACATTATGCACATCCGAAAAAGAGAAAACGAAAGTGTAGAACAGTACATGGAACGATTCATTAATGAAAGCTTGTTGATAGAGGACGTACCGGAACAAATGAAGGCGAGCAGCTTCATAAATAGGGTGCGGCACACACAGCTACAAGAAAAACTGGGAGAAGATTATCCAAAAAGCTTTGATGTGTTGATGGATAGAGTACGAGCATTCATCCGGGGCAAAGACACGTCAGACAGGGCCAGAGAATGGGACAGCCGAAACCCCCTGCAAACAAGCAAGCAACCAGACAGTAGAGGAGGCAGATATGCTTCAGCGAACAGTCCCCTCCACATATCCCGACCACCAATGCCAGAAAGGTCCAGGTACTTATCCCATCCTGCTACATCATTCAGTCCATACTCAAAGCAGTCATACAATAGTGAAACAAGAAGACATGGAGGAGAGAAGCAAGACCGGCCGTTTGATTTCATAGCCCTCATAAAGACGCCAAGCCAAGTCCTAGCAACAGAGCGGGTTAGCCAAAGTTTCCAACCACCTAGACCTGTCAGACCCCGGCCGTACATGCAGGATTCAGGCAAGTTCTGTGAATTCCATAAAATTGGGGGGTCACACCACAGAAAACTATGAACATTTAAAGAGGGAGATAGAGAAGGCGGTAAAAATGGGCAAACTGTCTCATTTAATCAAAGAAATAAGCCAACAGAGTCACAGAGATAGAAAACCCGAAGGAGACACGTAGAAACCACCCCCGGAAGATAGAGGAAGAGTAGAAATCGTGTACAAAGGGGAGAGTTCAAGGAAAGGGGAGCCCGGCCGCAAAAGGAAACCACCACCACTTGAATCATGGATGACGTAATCCATCTCTTTCGAATCCCTGGTAGATGAAGACATCCAGGATGGCCCGCTGGTCATTTCTGCGAATGTGGCGGGTCACCGTATTGGCAGAATACATATTGATGGGGGTAGCGGGGCAGAGACCATGTTTGAACATTGTTTCAAACGCTTGGATGAAGACTTAAAAGGTAGGTTAGTCCCGGATCATATCCCGCTGATTGGATTTTCAGGAGAAAGGGTACTGTCGATGGGTAAAGTAACCTTACCTGTCACCTTGGGGGAGGGAGACGGTTCCATACTGTCGACCTCACTTTCTCTATGGTATAAAGCAATTCTAATAACAACATCATTATGGGCAAACCAGGGATAAAAGCCTTTAGGGGAGTAGTCTCTACCAACTATGGAATTATGAAGTTCCCTACCCCTAAAGGCATAGCTTCCATCAGTACAGCTGCAAAGATAGTGGCGGTACTGGATAGAACAAAGGAAAATCAAAATGCAAAACAAGAAGCCTGGATGATCCACGTCAACTTCACAGAGCATACTGTCAAGGTGGGGGCACAACTATCCAACAAAGTAAAAACGGATTTGAAAGAGCTGCTCATTCGGAATATGGATGTATTTGCCTGGGAGGAGGCGGACATGGAAGGCATTCCCCGGAGATTAGTAGAACATAAGCTGAACACATATCCCACAGCAGCTCCAATCCGACAGAAACGATGAAGCATGGGCCCGGAACGCCGCAAGGCTGCATGTGAAGAAACTAGAAAGCTGCAACGAGCAGGGATAGTAAGAGAGGTCAAATATCCATCCTGGATAGCAAACCCAGTTATGGTGGCGAAAGGGGATGGCTCCTGGAGAATGTGTATAGATTTCAAAGATCTCAACAAAGCAACACCGTAAGATTGTTACCCGCTGCCAGAGATGGAAATGAAGGTAGAAGCTCTGGTAGACTTCCCGGTAAGATGTTTTTTAGACGCATACAAGGGATACCATCAAATACAGATGGCCCCGGAAGATGAAGAAAAAACAGCCTTTTACACAGACGATGGGGTGTTCTGCTATACCAAAATGCCCTTTGGCCTAAAAAATGCAGGAGCTACGTACCAGAGGTTCATGGATCAAAATTTTTCAAAGCAGATCGGTAAAAACCTTGAGGTCTACGTAGACGACCTAGTTATTAAAAGCAAAACGGAGGCATGAATGATCAAGGATGTGGAAGAAACTCTAGAAACACTCCGCGAGGCCGGTATGAAGCTCAATCCAAAAAAATGCGCATTTGGAGTAGCAGAAGGAAAGTTCCTGGGGGTAATAGTGACAAGGGAAGAATCCGCCCAAACCCGAAAAAGGTGGAAGCTATAGCCTAGATGCCATCCCCAAGAACACTAAAGGAGGTACAAATGTTGAATGGCAGGCTAGTGGCATTAAACAGGTTCTTGTCCAGAATGGCAGAAATATCACTTCCATTCATGGCAACACTCAAGAACTGTCTAAAGAAGAATGATTTTGTGTGGACGGAAGAGGCAGAAACAGCATTCCAGGAAATGAAGGCTCACCTGTGTAACCTACCGGTACTAACAGCACCAAAGCCGGGGAGACACTAATCATGTACTTGGCTGCATCTGCAAACGCGGTTAGCACAGTGCTCATGACAGAGAGAGGGGAAGCCCAGACCCCGATCTACTTTGTTAGCAGAACACTCAAAGACCCGGAGACCCAATACCCAGATATGGAAAAGCTAGCTTTGGCACTAGTATATGCATCACGACGTCTCCGGGGATACTTCCAAGCTCATCCAGTTAAGGTGCTGACCGATCAACCTATCCAAAGAATCTGTCTCATTTAATCAAAGAAATGGGCAAACTGTCTCATTTAATCAAAGAAATAAGCCAACAGAGTCACAGAGATAGAAAACCCGAAGGAGACACGTAGAAACCACCCCCGGAAGATAGAGGAAGAGTAGAAATCGTGTACAAAGGGGAGAGTTCAAGGAAAGGGGAGCCCGGCCGCAAAAGGAAACCACCACCACTTGAATCATGGATAACGTAATCCATCTCTTTCGAATCCCTGGTAGATGAAGACATCCAGGATGGCCCGCTGGTCATTTCTGCGAATGTGGCGGGTCACCGTATTGGCAGAATACATATTGATGGGGGTAGCGGGGCAGAGACCATGTTTGAACATTGTTTCAAACGCTTGGATGAAGACTTAAAAGGTAGGTTAGTCCCGGATCATATCCCGCTGATTGGATTTTCAGGAGAAAGGGTACTGTCGATGGGTAAAGTAACCTTACCTGTCACCTTGGGGGAGGGAGACAGGTTCCATACTGTCGACCTCACTTTCTCTATGGTATAAAGCAATTCTAATAACAACATCATTATGGGCAAACCAGGGATAAAAGCCTTCAGGGGAGTAGTCTCTACCAACTATGGAATTATGAAGTTCCCTACCCCTAAAGGCATAGCTTCCATCAGTACAGCTGCAAAGATAGTGGCGGTACTGGATAGAACAAAGGAAAATCAAAATGCAAAACAAGAAGCCTGGATGATCCACGTCAACTTCACAGAGCATACTGTCAAGGTGGGGGCACAACTATCCAACAAAGTAAAAACGGATTTGAAAGAGCTGCTCATTCAGAATATGGATGTATTTGCCTGGGAGGAGGCGGACATGGAAGGCATTCCCCGGAGATTAGTAGAACATAAGCTGAACACATATCCCACAGCAGCTCCAATCCGACAGAAACGATGAAGCATGGGCCCGGAACGCCGCAAGGCTGCATGTGAAGAAACTAGAAAGCTGCAACGAGCAGGGATAGTAAGAGAGGTCAAATATCCATCCTGGATAGCAAACCCAGTTATGGTGGCGAAAGGGGATGGCTCCTGGAGAATGTGTATAGATTTCAAAGATCTCAACAAAGCAACACCGTAAGATTGTTACCCGCTGCCAGAGATGGAAATGAAGGTAGAAGCTCTGGTAGACTTCCCGGTAAGATGTTTTTTAGACGCATACAAGGGATACCATCAAATACAGATGGCCCCGGAAGATGAAGAAAAAACAGCCTTTTACACAGACAATGGGGTGTTCTGCTATACCAAAATGCCCTTTGGCCTAAAAAATGCAGGAGCTACGTACCAGAGGTTCATGGATCAAAATTTTTCAAAGCAGATCGGTAAAAACCTTGAGGTCTACGTAGACGACCTAGTTATTAAAAGCAAAACGGAGGCAGGAATGATCAAGGATGTGGAAGAAACTCTAGAAACACTCCGCGAGGCCGGTATGAAGCTCAATCCAAAAAAATGCTCATTTGGAGTAGCAGAAGGAAAGTTCCTGGGGGTAATAATGACAAGGGAAGAATCCGCCCAAACCCGAAAAAGGTGGAAGCTATAGCCAAGATGCCATCCCCAAGAACACTAAAGGAGGTACAAATGTTGAATGGCAGGCTAGTGGCATTAAACAGGTTCTTGTCCAGAATGGCAGAAATATCACTTCCATTCATGGCAACACTCAAGAACTGTCTAAAGAAGAATGATTTTGTGTGGACGGAAGAGGCAGAAACAGCATTCCAGGAAATGAAGGCTCACCTGTGTAACCTACCGGTACTAACAGCACCAAAGCCGGGGGAGACACTAATCATGTACTTGGCTGCATCTGCAAACGCGGTTAGCACAGTGCTCATGACAGAGAGAGGGGAAGCCCAGACCCCGATCTACTTTGTTAGTAGAACACTCAAAGACCCGGAGACCCAATACCCAGATATGGAAAAGCTAGCTTTGGCACTAGTATATGCATCACGACGTCTCCGGGGATACTTCCAAGCTCATCCAGTTAAGGTGCTGACCGATCAACCTATCCAAAGAATCTTAAAGAAGCCCGAATATTCCGAAAGGTTGGCCACATGGGCCATTAAACTGGGGGATCATCAAATTACCTACTGTCCACGAACGGCATTCAAAGGACAGGTGATAGCAGATTTTCTGGCGGAACTGTCAGAATCTCGAGATGATAAGATAAATGTGTTAGAAGAAAGGAGTGAAGAAGTTGTGGAGTAGGAGCCGTGGAAGCTCTTCACATATGGGGCTGCTAATGATGAAGGGTGTGGAGCAGGCCTAATACTAGTTAGCCTGGAGGAAGTAGAACTCCCCTATGCCCTCCGGCTAGACTTCAAGAGCACTAACAACGAGGCGGAATACGAAGACCTCCTGGCGGGGCTCCGTATGGCAAAAGAAATGAAGATAACACGGATTGAAGCACATGTTGACTCCATGTTGGTGGCAAACCAAGTAAACAATGTCTATGAAGTCAAAGGTGAAACAATGAAGCAATACAGAGCCAAAGTGGAAGAATTGATGGCCAATTTCAAGTATTGCAAGGTAATGCACATTCCTATGAGTCAGAACAAAAAGGCTAACGCCCTCAGCAAGTTGGCCTCGGTGGCATTCAGTCATCTAGCAAAGGAAATACGGGTGGAAGTGCTAGCGGAGCCATCCACAACAGAGAAAAATGTTGAATCAATAGAAATAAAAGAAGAAAGGATGTGGATGTCCCCTCTACTAGACTTTCTGAATAAAGGAGTCCTTCCACTAGACCAGAATGAGGCCCGAAAGATATAATGCAAAGCCCTCAATTATGCAGTGGAGGATGAGCAATTATACCGGAAGTCCTACCTGGGTCCCATGCTGAAGTGCGTAGACCTAGATGAAGCCAACTATGTGATCAGAGAAATGCACGAAGGCATCTGTGGTATGCACTCAAGGCCAAAGACAGTCGTAGCAAAGGCGATGAGAGCCGGATACTATTGGCCCGGGATGTATAAAACAGCAGTAGACGAAATCCAAAAGTGTGATAACTGCCAGAGACATGCCCAGTAAGCCATCGCCCTTGCATGAATTTAATCTTAGTAACCTCTGCATGGCCCTTCTGTAACATAGACATTGTAGGACCCTTCCCAGAAGCGACGGGAAGGGTGAAGTTCCTCATTGTGGCAATCAATTACTTTACCTAGTGGATCGAGGCAAAACCACTGGCAACAATCACAGGTCAGCAGGTGCAGCGTTTTGCATGGGAGAACATAATTTGCATATTTGGAATACCAAAGGAACTGGTAAGCGACAACGGAAAGCAGTGTGCAAAAAATCTGTTCAAAAGTTGGTGTGCAGAATTATAGATAAAGCAGGTGTTTTCTTCTGTTAAACATCCACAGTCCAACGGGCAAGTGGAACGGGCCAACAGGAGCATTGTGGAGGGGATCAAAAATCGCCTTGAACCTAATAGCCACAGCTGGGTGGAAGAAATCCCACATGTACTTTGGGCTCACCGTACCACACCAATGACCAGCCACGGAGAAACGCCGTTCAGTTTAACATACGGCACTGAAGCAATGATCCCAACAGAAATAGGGTCGCCAAACCGGCGAACCCGGGCAGGGGAGAAAGAAAACGAAAAGGATCTAAGGTTCCCTTTAAACTTGCTAGAAGAGCGCCGAGAAATGGCCATCACAAGAGAAACAAGGTACAAGAAGAAGGTGGAAAAATATTACAATAGCCGCGTCAAAGGAAAGAGTTTCAGGCCCGGAGAATGGGTATTGCGAGATAATGAATGTAACATCCCAAAATCCAAAAATTTAAGTGTTCGGGTTAGTGAGTACCCCGAGTCTCTATTAAATTAAATGAGGAGCAGGGTTTGTCATGCATGGGGCATTTTAACAGCATTAAATGACACGGTTAGTCACTTAAAAAGGGTTTGTGATCAAAAGCACACGAAACAAGTGAGGAGGGGGCCGAATGTAATATTCAAGGGTTTAAATACCTCCCTTATGCAAACCTAGACCATAATCGGTCTAGGGGTACTCGACGGCAGCAGGAGAGGCGCGAGGGGGAGGAAGCGGGCGAGCAAGGTGGTCTTGCGTAGGTTCTACGGTGGCAATGAGCAAGGGGAGAACTTCACACGCAAGGTAAACGCTAAACCTATCCGTTCCTTTTCTTTTAGCCTTGTTTCCGGTAAGCAAGAGAACCCGATTAGGGTTGATAAGGGGTGAGGTGGTCGGAGATGGAGACGTGAGGAGTGGCGGAAGCCGGGGCTGGTCGTGGTGATGCTCCATGGCGGCAAACGAGGAGGCTGGGGATGGTGCTGGTCGCGGAGGTATTCGGCGACAGCAGGGCAGGCATGCGGCAGACATGGTGGCAGCCGAGGTGGTGCAACGAGGAACCGGCAATGGTGACATAAGGACGGTGGTGAGTGGCTGTGTCAGAAGTTACGGTGGTACATGGTGGTGCATGATGGAGGAGCATGGTGGTGGTGATTTGTGGTAACCTGCTAGGGTTTTGGTCGACGAGGGAAGCAAAAACGGTGGTATACGATGAAGTACGAGGTGGACATGTGCGTTGGCAATGGCGGGCTCGGCTAGGGTCGTTGCATGTCATGCATGCGAGTATGAAACCCGATCCGAGTACGTGCGGGCTCGTGGGACTAGGGTGCATGATCACGTACGTGCATGCTTGGAAACCTAGGTCCGGGTATACGAGTTCTAAATGGGTCACGAACGATCCGGTACGAAGGTGACATGAGATTAGGATTTCATGGAGTTGGATTGACAAGCTTATGGGGTTCGGGGTTTTATTATATTGTTACCCGTTACCCAACATATGTTTTAAACGTATCCTGATCGTGTGATCATACGTTTGATAGGTTCGGGGTTTAAGTGAGCACGCGTGGTGTAGAGCTAGGATTTGGACGCATAATAACTGGTGAGTTTCTAATCCCCTCTTTTAAACGTTTTACTGTTTTGGGGCTGTCATACATACTCACGTGTTTTACTAAGCAAATGTATTACAAGTTATGATTTAAAATGGAAGTGTTCTATGAAATCGTTATGTAATAATGAAGCTAAGGGTCATTGTGGGGTCCTTAGGGTGGGTGAACAAGAGTTGGGATGATTTATGTATGTCATCTTGTGAGTTAGTCGGGATGAGTCGGGAATTTAGTTAAACCTGTGATGGTTATATAAGGAGAGTTAGCAGGGAACCCGTACATGGTTTATTAACGAGTCAAGTAAATGCTAGTATGTTGTTAAATGTCATGTGTTTGATGTTATGTGTATTGTGTCGTTGTCCTCGTGACACGGCGGGTATCGGGTTAGAATGGGTCTATGGGGTGTCCATAGTGTATACGGGTTAGAACTCAGTATGGTGTTTGGGTGTCGTATAATTAATTATTTAGAAAGAGTTGGGTAATGTGTCTAGACGTTAAAAAGGATACGTCTAAAGTATGTGTTCGTTTACACACGTAAGTGATCCGTGAAAGGGTGGTGAGTCGTAGTACATGTCCACGTAGTGTCATGTGTATATATATATATGTGTTGCTTTGTATGCTTGCATTGTTGCCTGTGTGTATGGTCACCAGTGGTGTGGAAGATGGAGTCCTTTGGGGTCATCATTGTACGCATGATCTAGCAGTCATTATGTGGTGATGTGTCAGTCACCGTATGGTAGATGATATAGTCACCATGTGGGTGGCTGGGTAGTCATCGTAGATGTCACACCCCCAAATTCCCACTAACGGAGTCATACCGTTTGGGAGCGTGACTGACCAGGATCTCACACACCGATTACATCAAACGACACTATATGAGACTTAAAATTTCATAACATAAATGTTCAGAGTTAAATGCGGAAGCGTAAACGTTAATATGAAATCAAAAGTAATTTCACGCAACAAGCGTCAATAAATGTGAATAAGTAAACTGTTTAAATTGTTTGAAATGAATGATATGACAGTAGGACTCCATGCATGTCCTAAGTGTGCAACATGTGCCAATGCTACCTGAGAAACATGTAAGAAAAAGTGTCAACACGAGGTTGGTGAGTTCACAGGTTTGTATGCAAATAAACTGTTTGAGTGCTTGCTGGATCCACATACGTAAGTCACACCTATTGCTAGCTAGACAATGTACAAGTTACTCTAAGCACTCGCAACCGTAAACTGACAGTTATGTTTGGTGCCTCGCGCCAGGTCTATCAACCATGGCTATGTTTTAGGTCAATATTACACCCGTTCGACCTCCAATCGTGCTAGCGCGACTAGCCCGGGTGGGGTTTGTCAAACCCAGTAGTACTACTCAACATACCTCGCTATTCTCCAATATTTAAACGGTTCGATGTGAGGACTTTCATGATAGAGTTTACGCTTAAGTATACAAGTGGTAATGAAATACTATGTGATCCATGTCCGTGTGTATGTCTCTCCCTGACTGGAAGACAAGTAACGGATGTCTGTTTGTATGCATGTTTCTCCCCAACGGGAAAACAAGTAAGATAATGTTTGTTTGTACGCATGTTTCTCCCCAATGGGAAAACAAGTAAAATACTGTTTGAACGCATGTTTCTCCCCAATGGGAAAACAAGTAAAATACTGTTTGTTTGTATGCATGTTTCTCCCCAACGGGAAAACAAGTAAAATAACGTTTGTATGCATGTTTCTCCCCCAATGGGAAAACAAGTAAAATACTGTTTGTTTGTATGCATGATTCTCCCCAACGGGAAAACAAGTAAAAGTGATGTTTGTATGCATGTTTCTCCCCCAATAGGAAAACAAGTAAAAAAGGGGCCGTGAAACTCACCTGCGTTGCGTTGTAGGTAGTATCACACAAGTAAGAGATTTGGAACCTCAAGTGTTAGCCTGCACGGCTTACGTATGCCCTAGAATTATAAACACATAAGATTAGGGTCATAAGTTGGGATTGTGACGACGACACGGAAGTTGGAACGTCCTAACGCTTTTCTAAAGATTGAGAGTAGACGAACGTGTCTACGGAATTTAAGAATCAAAGCGTTACATGTCGTACGTTAATGACGAATAATAAATAATAAAATTTTAAATACATTCGTACGTTTAAAGTCGTTATAAAAAGTTAAGAAAATAATATAATTAAATATATTATTTTTAAGTTCTCAAGATTGAATAAATAATCATTTACGTAAATAATAATAAATATATTATTTTTAGTCGAAATAATAAACGCGGGTAAATAATATAACAAATCATATTATTTAATAGTTTTTAAAACGTCACACGAGGTATAACACGTTACGAAATAATATAAACATATATATTATTTGATACGATAAGTCACGGGTTAAAAATAATATAAACATATTATTTTATATAAAGTTACGGTTTGAAAATAATATAAATATATTATTTTTATTAATTAATAACATAAATATATTATTTATAAAGGTGGGGATAATCTCAAAATAGATTAATAAATTCAAACCCGAGCCTACGGGTCGTTTCCCGGGCTAAAACACTTTAATATAGTATTATAATAATAGTGGGAATGTTTTTATATAAAAAAAAAACATCAAAAACGATTTTTAAAAAGAAATGGGTGTGGAGAGACTCGAACCCGGGTCTCTCCCACACAAGCACACAGATCTAACCAGTCGAGTACCCTAGCGAATCGCAACAGAACCCTACCCCAAAACGTTTTAATCAGTAATTCCCTTGAGTTCTTCCCCCTTACCCACATCCGATCGAACCAAGCCCTTAATCCACCAAATCTGATCGCGATTGTAAGAAATGGTACAGGGTTTTTGTTCATTAGTACCAAACGAGTCTGTGGTGGAGTTTAATTGGGAAAACGTCGAGTTTAAGATCGTTAATTTGAACTATGAAAGACCGAAACCCTAGAATAAGAACACCTAATCAATTTAACAAGTTTTGATATTAAAAGCTGTTGAAATCATGGGGTTTTCCATGAGTGAGAGATTTCGAACCTGATCGTATAGTTTAATTTGATTCAAACAGCGGTTAGGATTGGAATCCCCAAATCGTTTTAAGAACAGACCCTAGTTACGGGATCGTGTTCAATCTTATGTTGTTTGATCCAATAAACATGGGGCTTTCAAAGATTATCAGATCGCGATCCTAACCAAGTGGTTTAATTGAATTGAAATCGGGTCTTGGATGTAGCTCGATTAGACCCGAATGTGCCAAGAACCCTAGAATTGGTTCTTGTTAAATTCGTTGTTGTAAGCCTCTAAAAGGTTAGGGCTTTTAAATTAGAGATGGAAACGAAGCTAATGATGAAATCAGTTACCTGATATGATATCGGGAAAGTAGAGATCGATTAAGAATCAGTTACGGCTTTTCTGGCTTCCCTCCGGCGTTCACAACTGCGTTTCCGGCCACAATGGATGGTGTAACAGGTTCAGAGGTGTTCGATTTAGATGCGCAGGTGATCAATTTGTGAATTGGCGTATGAATTCGATGGATTAGGTGGTATCTACTCATCATTTCAACGGTTAAGACTTTAATACATAATAATGGGATTAATTCGACACAATGATTGTAATAAAAACCTGTAATAATGATCGTTAATGCCTTCATTGTGCACATCAGTTACCATTTCGCACGAATTTCATGTTTAGAATTCGAATTTGGGTTGAGGACATCCGATTTGACTTTTTGAAAGTCAACAAAATCAAGAATGGATAAATTACAGAATCAGTCCCTGTGGTTTCATACTTTAGAGTTTGGAATATGGCAGAAGTGATCCCTAGGGTTTAGATTTGGTTATCCAAGTTAAGGATTTGGTTCGTTTGACTTTCAAAGTCAACAGAAACCTTAAATATTGAATTTTGACTACACAAAGTCAAATAGAATAGAGCTAAAGCTAATTACATTATTAGTCCTTGTAGTTTATGTGAATCAAGGTTTGAGAAAATAACAGAAGTAGTCCTTGGAGTTTGTGAAGAGGTTAAATAGGTTAAATTTAAATAGGTTAAATTTAACTGAGATTGGTTAACGGGGTTAACCCTAAATTACTGGATGTCACATCATCCCATAGTTGAAAGAATTTTCGTCCCGAAAATTAAAATAAAATAAAATAAAATTTTCTAGTTGTCACATCATCCCCTAGTTGAAAGAATTTTCGTCCCGAAAATTAGAATAGTACTTTAAGAGTTTGGAGTTGATTGCTTGAACAGATGAGAATACTTGCGCATCATCTGATCCTCGCGCTCCCAAGTGAATTCCGGTCCGCGTTTCGAGTTCCAACTAACTCTGACAATAGGGATCCTACTGCGTTTCAGCGTTTTGATTTCCCTATCCATAATTTCTACCGGTTCTTCAAAGAACCGTAGTTGTTCATCAATGTGCAGTTCCTTAAGAGGAACCGTGAGTGTTTCGTCTGCCAGACATTTCTTCAAGTTTGAGACATGAAAGACATCGTGTACACCACTAAGTCCTTCAGGTAGGTCCAGTTGGTATGCTACTAGGCCAATTCTCTTCACTATTTTGAATGGTCCGACATAACGAGGATTCAGTTTCCCTCGCTTCCCGAAGTGAATAACACCTTTCCAAGGTGAGACTTTGAGTAGAACCATATCGTCTACTTGAAATTCTAACGGTTTACGAAGACGTTTATCGGCGTAGCTCTTTTGACGATCACGAGCTGCTGCCATACGATTACGGATTTGAACGATCTTTTCAGATGTTTCGAATACAAGCTCGGGACCTGTAAGTTGGCTGTCCCCAACTTCAGCCCAACAGATAGGAGAACGGCATTTACGTCCGTACAATGCCTCAAATGGTGCTGCCTGGATGCTAGTGTGATAACTGTTGTTGTAGGAGAACTCCACTAAAGGTAAGTGAGACTCCCAAGTGTTACCAAAATCGATCACACAAGCTCGTAGCATATCTTCAAGGGTTTGGATGGTACGTTCCGTTTGACCATCGAGTTGAGGATGGTACGCTGTGCTCATATCTAGACGCGCGCCTAGAGCTTTTTGCAGAGATTGCCAAAAATGACATGTGAATCGAGCGGTGAATCGAGCGTCTCGATCCGAAATGATAGAAATTGGCACTCCGTGCCGAGAGACTACTTCCTTCGAGTAAATACGAGTAAGTTTTTCCATTTTGTTAGTCTCTCTGATTGCTAAGAAGCGAGCGAATTTAGTCAGACGATGTACGATCACCCAGATGGTGTCGATCCATGTTGGAGAGACTTACTGGGTTTAAATGACGGGTAGAGTCTGGGTTGTGAATCCTTTTGGGATATTATAAGATAACATGGGTTATTTATATGATAAAAATCTATTAAACTATTTTCTAAAGACTAGAGGGTCTTGAGTGTAGATAAACAATAAATGAGACGAGTTGGCTTTTGTTAAATTAAACTATTAGAACTCACTCAGCGTAGCTGACTTTGTATGTACGTTAGATTGTTTTGCAGGTGAATCTGCTAGACGAGGTATCTTGGCTTAGGAGCGGGATTACTCGGGTTGGTGCGCATGCATTCATCAGGTAACGTTATGAAAGTTAATGAGTTTAAAATATAAAATTATTTTGAGAAAGACTTCTGCTGTTTATTTAAATGAAAGTTAAAGTGTTTTTAACGAGTTTACATAGTGATGAGATCCAACTGTAGGGTGCCTGGTTTGTGGCTTACAAGTTGGTATGAGAGCCGAGGTTTAAGAGAAAACTGGTGTTTTTAAACAAATAAAATGCCTTAACTTAAACTGGAACTGGGACGAGGGTGAAACGAATGCCACCACGAGTAACCGTAGGCCAAGAGGTACGTCTTGCGAGTTGAGCAGTATTATTTACCATTTGTGTAATGTTACACTAGGTAAAGTAATTGATGTGAGTAAGTGATTTATGGTTCCGTGTGGGATCATGATGTGTGTTATGTGTTGTAGTATTATGTAGAACTATGTGCAGTTGTGTGATGTGATTAAATGAGACTATGATGTGAGTTGAGTAATGTGGAGTAGCATTAATTGTAACTATGTGAGATAATTTGGTGTGTCGATATGATTTAGTAATTTTATGTGCAACCTTGGATGGTGTGAAATTGTGATAAAGACGATGACTTGCTATGCATATGCATCCGGGGTGTGTGAAAGATAGAAAGCTAGTGTGAATATGATGGGGAAGGTTTAGAATCCGAGCAGTAATGTGGACCACCAAATTGCATTTGATCACCGTGATTTGGCAGTCTATGATTACTCTCATATTCTGAATTTGACGGCCATAGTAATCACTCCAACGTTCTATCTTGTGGAGTTACTGATGACCATGACGATTCGGACTAGATGGATTAGGCGGGGAGCTCTCACCAGGAGGTTGACAGAACGGCGGGCTAGACGTGCAACTGCTGTTCGTAAGGTTATCTTTAGGAGAAGACAGATCTTAGCACCTGTTCCATTGACGGTGGTTCCACGGGCGGCTAAGGATGAGCAGGAGCTACCAGCACAGGAGGTGATTCTGGCACTTCCGGCGCCTAATGCCCCCAGTACTACCAGGGCAATTATGAGAGGTGGACTCAGTAGGTCCTTTTACAGGAGAGGAGGTTGGAGAGGAAGGAAAGCATTTGTAGTCAGAAGTCAGTTTTCGAGACCCAACACCGAATCAGGAAACGGATGGATGGAGGAATCTGACGACGAGGAACAAGTGGGTGATAACTTTGACTTGTTCAGTGATTAGAGCAGTGGTGGTTACCACGAGATGACTACAGTATTTTGAGTTGTAGCCGTGAGGCACTTTTGTGATGAAATACTTGTTCTTGGTTTTTCAATTGCTTGATTTTAACCTTGACTGTGATTCTTATCATGGGAAGGTTTAAAACATAAGTTAATGATAGTTGCATGTGTGATAGCTTGCTATTGTGGTACAGTGTTAACTATGTGTGATTATGTGATTACCTTGTGAACAACGTGAGTTCATACTAAATGTAACCTTTGATGTGATACTAGAGATTGGTTGACTAGACTGTATGAGTAGACCTGTGTAGACCGGGGTTTTGATTTTTGTGCGTGTGTCTGCGGTCTTAAGATAGTGTCACCTATGTGTTATGTCTAGGTGATGTTTGAAGTGTAAGGGGTGTGTTGCACCTTGTGTAACTGTTCAGGACGAGGTCCTGTGGGAAATCTTAAATATACATCTTTAGTATGTATAAATGCTCAGGACGAGGTCCTGTGGAAAATTGTAGCTACATACCTTATGTTTAGGTATGCACGTGCATGACCAGATCCTGTGGGTGTTTAGGTATGCATGTTCATGACCAGATCCTGTGGGAAATAAGATAATTTTATCTTGTGTGTATGAATGTTTAGGGATGTTTTGTGTCTAGACTGAGTAGTGTGTCATCTTGAAGTAAGGGTACGACCCGTATGGATACGACCGAGTAAACTCTGTACAAGTATATGATGACGTGTGGCAGGGGCTATCGTTGTAGCGAGTAAGAAGTAAGGTTCAGGAATTTGTGTGTTAATAAATGACAAGGTCATATTGTATGCACGTAGATTTACTCAGATCTAGCTAGTTGTGTATGTGCACTTTGTGCGAGTTAGAAGGTTGAGTTACTAGTACATGTATAGAACATTGTGTGTTCTATAGTTATGTGTATCGGTGTGTGTCCTTGTAGTACACGCTTAGTCGTGCATAGGACGGGTGGTTAGTATGATCAAACATGGTATTTCGATCTTGAAGATTTTCTCAACGTTGATACATCGAGGTGATGCGAGGAGTTTTGACGTCTTTCTAGATGATCGGTGAGGTGCTCTTATGAGATGCCTATGTTTATATCTCGGGAATTCAGAGCACGAAGCCAGTGGGCGGAGCTGTGAGCGTAGATGATGAAAGCGTTTACGTGGACGCTTGACCAGAAATGTTTATGATGAGATCAAGGTGATGACGCTGGAGATTTCAGCACGGAGTTAACGAGGTGACGAAGGACCTTCATGGAACACGTTCAATATGAAGAATTCAGTCAAGGTGAGACACCGGATGATTAGGGATGTTTTTCCCTGGACGAGACGACGAATAGCTGAGGCTTGTGAGCAGACAGACTTTGTCCGTACATGATAAATGAGGCACGATCAGGTGATCGTATGGTAATAGTGGAGCGTTGATGTCGCCCAGACGGTCTATAAAAACTAATCAAAAACCTAACCTAGACTCCTAAGTAATAATAGGAATACCTATGAACTAAACCGCACTGACAGGCAAGTGTACCTATCGAGTGTAGCACAGCTTAACGGTAAACCGAGTTATCGAACCCTAGAGACACTTGAATAACTAACACTAGACTCTAACTAGGACTTAATATGATTAATTGGTTGGGGGGTTTACTACACTAAAAATTAACTAAGAATGCAATAAACTAAGGTCGACTCAAACTGTCAAGAATAAGAACAAGGGATGAAATCAAGAATAAGAAGAATACTACCTAGGTCGGAATCCTACATGCAAAGCATAACTTCTATCGGTTCTAGAAACTATAATGGATCTGGGTTTCTAAGGATATAACACCTAAAAGATATCTAGTGGATTCCCGATCACTCTCGGTCTCGGGATGTGACCAGAAGACAACTTAAGGATACTAAACTCACCAGATGGTTGGATCACTTCTCAGGTATTTCCAACTATGACAAGTACCCTATTAAACGGATTACCTCTCAGTCTCACCGCCTACCATACACTCAAGGAATGCACGGGGTAATCTCAGGATAACTACTATGATTCGGATAGCTACAATCACTAGATACCTAATACCGGCTTCCTCTCAGACAGCTGACACTCGGATTCCTAATGACGAAGACTAAGCGACTAATTCTCACCTCTCGGCTATTGAACTAGGACACACATTCAGATCTAATCAAGCAATAAACTATGAATCCTATGGCTACTACGTCTAGGAACCACTCACAATCACAAACCCTAAGATCTATGACCACGAAACGAAGATCAAACTGGTAGACAACCACAATCAACGCAGGAAAGCATAATCAATCACAAGATCAGATGTAAACATATACTAACATCATAAATAATCAACCAAAGATCTTTACTACATCATAAATCCATTAAACGATAACCAGAAACCGATAAAAATCCAAACTTTAACATGTATTCATCATTAGACCTAGGCAATATCAAAGATCTAGCCTAGAATCATTCTCAAAACATCCAAACAGAAGTAAAAAGAAAGAATCATGGTTTCAAACAAGGGATGAAATCAAGAATAAGAAGAATACTACCTAGGTCGGAATCCTACATGCAAAGCATAACTTCTATCGGTTCTAGAAACTATAATGGATCTGGGTTTCTAAGGATATAACACCTAAAAGATATCTAGTGGATTCCCGATCACTCTCGGTCTCGGGATGTGACCAGAAGACAACTTAAGGATACTAAACTCACCAGATGGTTGGATCACTTCTCAGGTATTTCCAACTATGACAAGTACCCTATTAAACGGATTACCTCTCAGTCTCACCGCCTACCATACACTCAAGGAATGCACGGGGTAATCTCAGGATAACTACTATGATTCGGATAGCTACAATCACTAGATACCTAATACCGGCTTCCTCTCAGACAGCTGACACTCGGATTCCTAATGACGAAGACTAAGCGATTAATTCTCACCTCTCGGGTATTGAACTAGGACACACATTCAGATCTAATCAAGCAATAAACTATGAATCCTATGGCTACTACGTCTAGGAACCACTCACAATCACAAACCCTAAGATCTATGACCACGAAACGAAGATCAAACTGGTAGACAACCATAATCAACGCAGGAAAGCATAATCAATCACAAGATCAGATGTAAACATATACTAACATCATAAATAATCAACCAAAGATCTTTACTACATCATAAATCCATTAAACGATAACCAGAAACCGATAAAAATCCAAACTTTAACATGTATTCATCATTAGACCTAGGCAATATCAAAGATCTAGCCTAGAATCATTCTCAAAACATCCAAACAGAAGTAAAAAGAAAGAATCATGGTTTCAAACAATCAAATCAAAGATAAAGTTTCAATCTTGCAAACCGAAAACGCATAAACAACGAACCCGGGATCAAAAGTCTTCAACTTTAGCCTTCAATCTGCTTCCTTGCTCTCAAAATCGCCCTAAAACCTTCCTTAGACGGCTGGCAATCGATCTCTCCTCATAATGGCCGTTTAAATCTTTTTAATTTAGAAAATTAGGTTTTTGCGGAATTACGACTCTCTCGCGTACCGCGAGAGAATTTGGCTAGTCCCTCGCGTACCGCGAGGGCCAAATTAGTCGGGCACGTTTCTTGAGTCCTCGCGTACCGCGAGACTTGTCACCCTCGTCTCTCGCGTACCGGGAGAGGCATGATTTCACCATTTTTTCACTTTTGGTCCTTGGACTTTTCCGGGCTTCGTTTCTTCGCTCGTTTTCTTCACGGATTCTTCGTTAATTCTCTCGAGCTCCTACAAATAAGACCAAAGACTCAAATGTACATAAAAACAACTCAAAACGAATAGAAAACTACGTAAAACACATTAAAACAATGGAATAAAGACGTGTGCTTTCGCACCATATCAAGCGTCAATGAGGAAAGTAAAACTCATGAGGGGCAAGTGCAAGATTACACTAAGTGACTGGGAAAGAAATGCCTACGCTGGCAAACGTAAGACTAGCTTAAAGCGAGCTCCTGTGGAGCATCCAAGTAAAGAAAGTGTGTGGCTGTTGTAACAGGCACGACAGTGATAAGTGAGCTTTTGGGAAACACCGGGAGCTGAAGACAATAACTCTAGTGTTGGGAGTTAGGTGCTTTATTAAGGGACGTATTGAACGCGAGATAATGAAGTAAATAGATACTATGATAAAGAAATTTAGTGGAGGCCGGTGTAGCCTTGCACAAGCTCCTGGAAATCATCGGAGAAGAACAGAAGAAATACCCTTATGGGTAGACGGTGGACTTGAGTTTGGGAAATCATCGCACGATGACGATTAAGGTATGGAGCCTACTTGGGAGGATGATCGTCGGAATGACAAGTTCATTAGGGTTATACGAGAGACATCGGCAACTTTGCACGTGAGCTAAAATGAAATATGATAAGTGAGCGGACAATTGGTAATGTTATGCTACCTAATACCAGGAATGGTACATACGATGTTGTTAAGAACGGTAAGAGCAATGAGGGAGTGTCAAGGTGAATGTTGGCACCGAATTAATTGGGTGCACAAGAATATGTCGTGTTGGTTTGTACCGACACAGGATTCGAGGACGAATCCTCTTCTAAGGGGGTAGACTTGTAACATCCTGAAATCCGAAAATTTAAGTGTTCGGGTTAGTGAGTAACCCGAGTCTTTATTAAATTAAATGAGGAGCAGGGTTTGTCGGACATGGGGCATTTTAACAGCATTAAATGACACGGTTAGTCACTTAAAAAGGGTTTGTGATCAAAAGCGCACGAAACAAGTGAGGAGGGGCCCGAATGTAATATTCAAGGGTTTAAATACCTCCCTTATGCAAACCCTAGACCATAATCGGTCTAGGGGTACTCGACGGCAGCAGGAGAGGCGCGAGGGGGAGGAAGCGGCCGAGCAAGGTAGTCTTGTGAAGGTTCTACGGCGGCAACGAGCAAGGGGAGAACTTCACACGCAAGGTAAACGCTAAACCTATCCGTTCCTTTTCTTTTAGCCTTGTTTCCGGAAAGCAAGAGAACCCGATTAGTAACAATCGTAACAATGGTCCAGTTATTACATATCCAGGCCAATAGGTAAATATCTACCCTAGGCTAAAGACAAACGATCAACAGGTATAAATGCCCCATCAAGCCCAAGGTAATGTTTATGTTCTCATTCATTCTTACACTCGCTCCATACTTGTCTTCTCCATTCATACCCTATACTTACTCTCAGCCCGGAGACTAACGGTGTCCCTGTTTTGCAAGGTCAAGCTCAGCACTACCCCTTCTGGAGACTCTTAGACAACCCGACCCTTGTCCGGAGGTCTTGGAGTTTACAACAAATATTTGCATATAGAAAATCAACATATTCTCTATTTTTTCTCATAAAAGTCGCTCAACAAATTTTTCACATAAAAAATCAATATACTTTCTTGTTTTAATCACAAAAGTCACTCGACAACTATTTACCTTAGCAAATGAATCAATAAAAGCAAAGTTTTTATTAACACGCTGTAACATCCCAACAATAAAGACGAAAAGAATAAACGGGTTTTTGGGTGCGCGACGAATAAAACAAACAAGACTCGATGGGCCGGGCCGGGGATATGGGCCCGGCGAACTTATAGGCGAACTTGGAGGGGGGGTGGGTTCTCCTTTAAATAGCCAACCCTTATCCATTTCCCTCATTTTTGCAAAACCTAGAGAGAGAAAGTGACGGATTGCTTCGAGATCGCACCGGTTTGTGTCTCCATTGCTCGTGAGCATAACCTCCGACTCAGAAGCTCGAAAGAGGTAACGCCCCGCTCTAAATCTGAGTTTTTTGTTTATGTTGGGTTTTCGGGTATTTTCGTAAAAATATTGGGTTTTTATGAACCAAACAAGAAAAGGATTATAGTTCTGTAATCAGGGAAGAAAACTACAAGTTTTGAACGTAAAAAGTTGGCATCTTGAACGTAATCAGATCGAGCCACCATTAACATACAAACTTAGGGTTAGATCCTTATCTGGTTCACTGTTAGATGATAAAACTAGCATTGGCGTAGTAATGTCCTAAAATATAGCCACAAAGTATGAATGCCTGGAATGATTAAACGGTTAGAACTATAGCCACTAGATACGTCCTTCCTTATTATTGACAAAATTGGTAGTAATCTCATAATGAGATGTTTGCTGTATAGTGAAGTACAACCCTTAGGAACACCTGAGCGGTAACGGGAGCGCATCACCTTAGATGTTCATAACCAAGCTACCCCGTATAGCTAAAGGTTATACCACCATCTAGGCGGTCACAGACCGATTGATGAGAAACACTCATTACCACCGATACGAGACGAACGTTGACTCCGAAGGATTGACGAGGTGATCCAACTAACATATATGGGAAGAAGAACGACCTCAGGACAAGTGAACCGATAGATCAAAGTACAGTGGGAACATGTAACAGGTTTCGAGGATGAAACCTTTTGTAAGAAGGGTAGACTTGTAACACCCGTAAAACCCGAGGTCGTTAATGGACCAAGAGAAAATAAACATAGAATGGATGGGCTTAAGGCTATGGGCTTAGCCCATAAGGGTTCTATAACCCTAATATCAGCTACATTCCATCCTCCATCTTGTTTAGAACACATAAAATTCGTAGAGAGAGAAAGTGAGGGATTTTTGAGAGAGAGAGAGATAGCTCAAAGACTTCACCTTTTTGCTCAAGATCTGCTCCATTACCCTTCTCCACTTATAGAAAGCAAGAATCTGGGAAGAAACCAACGTTTTGAGGTAAGAATCGAACCTAAAACCTCCGATTTTCAGTTGAAATGGGTTTTAGGGTAAAACTAGGGTTTTAAACTCAAAACATGGATTTTTACGCGTGAAATGAAGAACTAAACCCAGATCTAGCTTCATGGAAGTTAAAAAAATGTTTTGGACGTAAAAAAGTTGTAAACTTGGGGTGAAAACGGGCCTGGAAAATGAAGATCTTCAAGTGGCGACACTATTTCATGTGGCGACACTAGTCGCGACCACTTGAACACTTACGTGTGGCGACACTAAAATGTGGGCATGCGACGACACTAAAGTGTGACGTCGTCCCCAAGGTTTCCAATGATTGAGACACGTGTCATTCCATTGACGACACTAAGTTGACAACACTAAGGAGTGCCGTCATGTGTGTACATGGCACTATATGAACGACTCTAAGTCCATAACGAAAGTTTTGGCGCCACTGATCAGACGACACTGATCCCTGGCGACACTGTCACCAGTTGACTCTAGTGTTGGCGACACTACCTGTGTCAACGTATAGGCGACACTAACAATGTTTAACCGATTTCACGCATTGAATTCGTACAGATCACGTAGCATTTGTCTAGCCCGAAGCTTATTAGTTTCCGCAGTAGACCATGCACCGAGTGAGTTTCTAGAGCCCTCTTTTAAATGTTTTATAACGATTTTGGGGCTTGAGTGCATACTTATGTGTTAATGAAAGATCTAAGCTTAAATGTTTTAAAGTACGGGTTAAAGAATATTCCATGTTTTAAAGTATGAACTGATAATGACAAAGTGTGTATAGTATGTGATAGTTAATACGACTACTTCGGTAGACGGACGGTTAGTACGTCTACTTCGGTAGACGGATGGTTAGTACGGCTACTTCGGTAAACGGACGGTGAATACAGACTGTCTTCGTGACAGATGGACGACAAAGTAATTGAACTGCTCACCCTTATGTAGTAGGTAATGTGTAGTTATGTGATAGTTAATATGACTACTTCGGTAGACGGACGGTTAATACGGCTACTTCAGTAGACAGTCGGTTAATACGGCTACTTCGGTAGACGGACGGTTAATATGGCTATTGTAACATCCGGCCCCTCATACCACCAATATTGTCCGCTTTGCCCACTAGGAGCTCACGGATTTGTTTTTGGTTGCCCGAGTGGAAACTTCAGAGGGGTCACCCATCCCTGGATTACTCCCACCCGAGCACGCTTAACTGTGGAGTTCTCATCTCATCCACAACATTAAGCCCCAAAACGCGTTGTGGTATTTGAGGCGGTGCATTCCTTATGAACCCAACATCTCTCCTGTGGACATAACAGAACAGAACGATATGGGATTTGCCTAAGGTGTTACAAACACCCCCTTGGGACTCATCATCCTCGATTAGGTTTGCCCCACTATCGTAAACAGAACAGAATGTGAGTGGCTCTAATACCATTACTAACATCCGGCTCCTCATACCACCAATATTGTCCGCTTTGCCCACTAGGAGCCCACTGATTTATTTTTGGTTGCCCGGGTGGAAACTTCCTAGGGGTCACCCATCCCTGGATTACCCCCACCCGAGCACGCTTAACCGTGGAGTTCTCCTCTCATCCACAACATTAAGCCCCAAAACGCATTGTGGTATTTGAGGCGGGGCATTCCTTATGAACCCAAATCTCTCCCGTGGACAGAATAGAACAGAACAGAATGATATGGGATTTGCCTAAGGTGTTACAGCTACTTCGGTAGACGGACGGTGATAGTAATACGGCTACTACGGTAGACGGACGGTTAATACGGACTATCTTCGTGACAGACGGACAGCAAAGGGATTAATCATCTTTATGTGATAGATAAATGAATGAAAGTAGACTATGAAAGTATGATAAAGTGTGAATGAATGAAAGTAGAATAAGTATGTGTGTTAAAGCACAAATAATTAAATGTGAAAGTATGTGTGAATGTTTATGATAAAGATAAGTGTTTAATGTAAAGATCCAATGTTTTATAAGAAAGATTTTTTACCTGAAAGTTTAAAACTAGAACTCACCAGCGTTAGCTGACTTTTTAGTATGCACTTCAGGTTGATAGTAGACAGAGAACAGAGATGCATAATAGACGAAAAGGATTCACGAAGGCTACTCGGCGCAAGACTAACATCCCGCCACTATGTTTATTGTTTTAAAGACTATGTCGAATGTTTTATGTTTAATTGACTAGTTAATGTATGAATGATGTTTCCGCTGTGAAGTTTTATGTTATTCCAGTTTTTGAACTATGTTGCAAATGAATAAATATAACAAGTGAGGCCTCCTGGGTTTGGGGCCTTACAATGAGAATGAATAAGATCCATGTCTCATGTTCAAATGGGATATATGGAACATATAGGATGATTGATTTAAGAAATACCATGACTATTACGAACATTTAAGTAAGAGTGCTTAGACTAATCGGGAATAGCCGACTGCTGGATAAAGCGTCATACCTTGATATGGGCAGTGAGATGTAGCTAGACGTCCACCACTGTTTGTATTGATAAATGGTCGAGACTCGTGCAAGTGGGAGACTGTTGGACTAGTATGCCCAAGTAACGACATTTGACAATACTGCTAACGAGGTAAGATCCAAAGGTTTACACTTTGGGCAACGATTACGATCATTGGATATATTAAATGTTAATATAGTCCATTACACGAGTATAACGAAAGGCGAGATAGTTATTTATGAAATAAATATCTGGACGAACGGATACGGTTGGACACGATGATTTATGAAATAATCATAATTGTTATTAATTGGATTAATAACGAATCGTTGGAAATATGTTTGGAACATATTTATTAATTACGATGTTATTTAATTGTAATTATAATTATATTTGATATAATTATATTTAGTTAACTAACTGTTAGTTAGTTAAACAGTTAAATAATGCAAGTTCATTATATGTAATTAGGGGATAATTACATGGACTTAATTGTAATTAGAAACCCTAAAAGCCTAACTTAGAGAATAAGTTAGAAGCTTTAAAAGGGAATAAGATGGAGGCAAAATAGTTAGTGAATTTGAGAGAGACAATCAGGTTTTTAAGATTTAAAACCCTAGCCCCTTGCTTCTCCCTCTTGCGTCGTCACCAAGCCTCCACCCGTCTCCCTCCGCCACCGCTACCGCCGTCGTTAATAATCGCGAATTCGGTTTATTCCGTTTTGATCTTTTTTTCTCAGTTTCGGGTATTGTTACTCGGTTACTGTCTAGTTGCAGTTTCGCGGGTGATTTACGGGTAATATGAAAGAGTTCAGATTAGCGGGTTCTTGGAGATTAGATTTGAAAGAGTTCAAATCTAGAGGAGATTCGTGTGTAACAGATCTAGCAACTGGAATCGTTGACTCAAGGTGTTCAACTTGTCAGTCGGCCTGTTACGCGAAAGATATAAAGTCTAAACCTCCTATGGTTGTTTGTTTCTTATTGATTTGCATCTGGACTCATGGTGGGCAGTTTAGGGTAATGGCCTGACTGGTTCGTGCATATTTTCTGCTGCGTTTATTTATTTATTATGATAAAAAATGTTTTGAAACCGTATGCACGAAAACCCAACAAATGTGTCATAAACTTGTCTTCAATTACATAAACTTTTCAAAAAATTGACAAGTTGCCCGAGTTACTTTTAACTATGTTAATATGGTTATAATACTTTTGTAATTATTTGTTGATGAAAACCTATGGATAATGGAGATCTATTGATCTTTTGTTATGAAATTTGGACACTGGACCTACTTTATCGAAATGTTATAATGTAAATTGTACTAATACTCAATTTGAAGTGTCGGTGGGGTTTCCCACCGACAAACATTACCCCTACACTTTAATTAAATTACACTACTAGCCCCTCTACTTTGTAAAATTTTACTTTGACCTTTAAGGTTTAAAAGTTTCAAGTTTACTCTTTGTAGTATATTTAATCTGATTTTTTCTTCAATAACTTTAGTTTATTTTATGCGTACGTTTGTTTTGATCGTACTGCCCCGCTACAACGCACGTACATTTCTTTTAATCGTAACGATTAGCCGCAACGCGCGTGTAGCGTGAAAAATTAGACCGACATCGACAAAAAAACGTCGGTACCGTTATATAACTGTATTTTATCCTGTTTATGTACCAACGTTAATTTTATATGTTTCCTTTTTGTGCTTAGCCACGCATTAATGTCACCGCCTCAACCGTTTAAACATCTGTCTTCCGCCGTGGAGTGCGCGCCTACGTTTATCTGTTTAACTACGTTTTTATTTTTGCTTAGGCACGTTAGTGTTATCGCCTCAAACGTTTAGGGTCCGCCTCCCACCACGGAGCGCAGGGAAAAATTTATTTAACCACATTTATTTTTGTGCTTAGCCACGTTAATGTCACCGTCTCAACAGTTTAAGATCCGGTCCACGCTGCAGGGCGCGAGGTACAATTTCTAGTTAAGTCTTAAATTTAGAATGTAAATTAAGATATTTTGCAACTATCTAGAATGATCTAGATATCTAATTCAAGTTAAATTAACACTCCTACTTGCATTTATGGAAAAACGGACTAAAGTTAAGAGTTGAGGGGCTAAAAATGTAAATTTTAGACTTGAAACCAGACGCGGCCTCCACAATTCAAAATTTTCGAATCCTTATAACCCCCAAACGTTCCACTCCATTTTGAATCCAAACTCCAATCTCTCTCTCTCTCTCTCTATCTCTCAATCATCAGCTCACAATGCCTCACATTTCCGAGACTCCGAGTGATTTCAAGCCTAGATTTGGGTTCCAAGAACATTGCCGTCCGTCGGAATCATCACAGCAGCCGGTCAGGAGTACGCCAGATCTTCTGAAGTCGGTAATGAAAGAAACACCTTTCAATTCATCTGCCGTTTCTAGTTTCAGAGACAGAGGGGATTGTTCATCTGTTGCTGTTAATCTTAACGATAGTTTTGAGTTCCGAGAAGATCCTACCTTTTGGAAAGACCACAATGTTCAGGTACATCACCATGTTTTAGGGTTTCGATTTGAGCAATTAGGTCAATGTATGAAGATACTAGCAAATTTAGAACTTAGGAGATTTAAATTTCTTTTTAGGGTTTCAATCTAAGCTGTTACTGATATATTAACACGTTTGTTAATTGTTAATGGCTTTTGAATGTAAAAATACCTAAAATGACCTTAAAATTAACAAAATATAAAACAAAGATCCAAATTCAAATATCTTGAAAAATGTTTTCCTTTGAAAGCTGAATTTCATGAATTGAAGGATTTGGTTGGAATTAATTTCAGTTCCAATTCCTCTCTTAGCCAACCAAACATGCAAATGAGTGAAATTTAAATTCCAATTCCATTGAATTTCTGCCAACCATACATGCCCTAAGTTTAATGACCGGTGGTAAACTAGGGGCAGCTTTTGCTTTGATCTAGGGGATTAGCCACAATGGAACTGGGATGATGGGTTAGTGGTCCAAACAGGACTCTAAAGGGGAAACTGAGATGCCATCCATTGCTAATTTATTACCAATTTCTTTTTTGATATTGTTCTTGTTTATATGTTTATCTATGAAAATGTGGTGGTTATATATGTAGCTTTCCCCCTAAAATGTTTCTGAATGCAGGTCATCATACGAGTACGACCTCTCAGCAGTTCTGAGATGGCTGTACAGGGACCAAGCAGATGTGTCAAGCAGGGCAGTAGTCAGACAATTACATGGATTGGGCCCCCAGAAGCCCGCTTTACCTTTGACCATGTCGCTGATGAACATGTTAGCCAGGTATACATCAGTTCTTTTGAGTACATTATTTTTGTGCTTCGTTCCTTAACCGGTAGTGTTGCAGGAGATGCTGTTCAAAGTTGCTGGGGTACCCATGGTTGAAAACTGCATGGGAGGCTATAACAGTTGCATGTTTGCTTATGGTCAGGTGAGTTGATTCTCATTGTTCAATTGAATACTATTGTGTCCAGTTTTAATACGGATTGCATTGTGTAAGTTGCGAAATTTTAGGGGACTGAACTTGATTCATTTTAACATCATTTCAACTGTTTAAGTACAGACCGGTAGTGGAAAGACCCATACAATGCTTGGGGACATTGATGGGGGCTCTAGAAGACATAGTGTGAATTCAGGGATGACACCCAGGGTCTTCGAGTACCTATTTACACGGATTCAAAAGGTAATTAATTCTATATGCATCTATATACAATGAACTTATTTTACTGTCTTGCATGAGTTCTTTTTGCATCTCCTAACCATACTAGTTCATACACTACTGTGCTTTGTGTGTCTGCAGGATAGGGAGGCTCGAAGGGATGAAAAAATACAGTATACTTGTAAATGCTCATTTTTGGAAATATACAATGAGCAAATACTTGATCTGTTAGATCCATCATCCACCAATTTACAGGTCAAACACACCTTAAATTTATTTCTCTACATTTCAAGTTATTTAGTTGCTATTACTTTATTAGCTTCAGGATATAACACATTTGACTTGAAATTATCTGTACTGGCATAAAATTCTCATGTTGTTTACTTGGCCATGGATAAGTGCAGTATGAAGTTCTAGATTTTCTTTCTACTACAGAAAATAGCTTAAAGTTCTGTTTATCTCCATTCTCCAGATAAGAGAAGACACTAAGAAAGGGGTGTATGTCGATAATCTCAAGGAGATTGAGGTTACTAGTGCTAGAGATGTGATTCAACAACTTATTCAGGTTTGCTCTAAGTTCAAACTTACATCTTTGTTGTTCCAAATATTCATACTTTATGTTTCTAATCACAAGTTCGGACATAATCACTTGTTTGTATATAAACATGATCAACATTTGCATCTGTGAAGTGGTGAGCAGTTTGTATGCGTGTGCATAACATGTATTTGACTACACGTAGTGCAAATATGTGCATTAATTTATACAAATTTGTATGGCATCCTTTATAAGCTTATTATCTTATATGCATTTCAGGGTGCAGCAAACAGAAAGGTTGCCTCCACAAACATGAACCGTGCAAGCAGTCGTTCTCATAGTGTGTTTACATGCATAATAGAAAGCAAAGTGAGTGGCTTTTTTTCTGTATCACTGTGATGATAAAATTTGAGACTTTTATTGTTGTCACTGATAAGTTTTCAGTTCTAACCAAGTTCTTTGCTTATAGTGGGTCTCTCAAGGTGTGACACATCATCGGTTTGCTCGTCTCAATCTTGTGGATTTGGCAGGCTCTGAGAGGTTGGTAGAATTTAAGTATTTTATTTACTTACAAAATTTTAAGGAGCTAGACTATATGCTGAATTATAATGCAAATGCAGGCAGAAAAGTTCTGGTGCTGAAGGAGAACGTCTAAAAGAAGCCACCAATATAAATAAATCACTTTCAACTCTAGGGTATTATACATATATATTTTCTATTTTGCACATCATTGAGTTGACAAACTAAAGATTTCTCATTTGGTTATTTGTATTTTAAACTTAATTGTTTCTTCTACCGCATATGCAGACTTGTTATCATGAATCTTGTCAATGTATCAAATGGGAAATCTCTTCATGTTCCATATAGGGATTCCAAGCTCACATTTTTACTTCAGGTTTCTTCTGCTTCATTAACATATTCATGAAAATTAGTCAAAAGTTTTGATTATTAGTGCTTTTGGTTATAGAACCCTGATCTTATTTGTTAATACATGCTAACATAATATGAGTTGTATATTTCTTGTTCAGTTTCTTCTCTTTCTTTTGAAAGTTCATTTTCACTGTGGCTTGACATGAAATACTAATAGTCTAAGTTGCATGAAATTCAGGATTCTCTGGGTGGAAATTCAAAAACTACAATAATTGCAAATATAAGTCCATCTAGTTGGTGAGTGCATCTAGAACACTCTCTTGGTTTACACAATTCCATTTGTTTTTGTGAATTAATACGTAGTGTCAAGTGCGAATGAACTAAAAACTCAGTTCAAATCCATCTCCTAATTATTCAGAATTCAATATGAGATGATTTTGTTTCAACTGTATACAACCACTAGACGTTCAAGCTTTTCTAATAGTTATCATTAAGTGATGATTTTCAAAACAATCATTGTCACGAAAGCAAAAGTGCAAAATGGTTAAAACTGGAAAACGTTATACAAATAGATATTGGATGTAATTCATATGCCACGTCATGCTTTAAATGGCTCATCCTTGAAAAATATCTAACAATTTGTTGCTCCCCTTAGATATTGTTTTTCTTAAGTACATGTATGGAGTAACCTGTGTATGATGCTGCAGCAATTCATTGGAGACATTGAGCACCCTCAAGTTTGCTCAACGTGCAAAATTCATCAAAAATCATGTATGTCCACTCCTTTCCTTTTCTGTCACAACATCTATTTCTTATGTATGACTGTCATAGTGTCATTTAAAAAAAACAGATTGTTATTTCAATCTTTGCAAAAAATGGTACACTGTTCATTAAGTGTCAGTATTTAGCTTCATTAATCATCGTAGACTTCTATAATTATATAACTTCATGTAATACTATCTTATTTTGTGGTTATTGACATCTGGAGTGCTATAAATTTATCACTGCAGGCTACCATAAATGAAGATGCTTCTGGAGATGTTCTTGCTATGAGGATGCAGATTCAACAACTTAAGGTCTTTGATTGCAAATAGTACACTACACAATCAACCTTATTGGTTTTGAATTCATAAATGTCAATTGTAATGTTATTTTCTAATTAGAGTTTTTCTCATTATCAGAATGAAGTATCTCGTTTGCAAAATGTGATTAGTGGAGGAACTGAGAACAAAGGAGATGATGCTTGGACTGTGTCTTTTCCCGGATCTCCAGGGTCTTTCAAGTGGGAAGGGATTCAGGGATCATTCAGTCCAGTTACTGCTGTTAAGCGAATATCAAATGTACTTATTCATTCTTGTATAATGCAGCAATTTTTTTAGCATTTTTGCTTGAATTATGGCTTGGAAAAATACTTTATAAAAATTAGTTTTGAACTTATATGCTAAAAAGCTCGTCTCTAATTGCAGAAAAAAGAGTATGAAGTAGCCCTTGTTGGTGCTTTTAGAAGGGGAATGGATAAAGACATCACCTTACAGACACTAACTGCTGAAAGTCAGGCTGCTCTACAGTTGGTAAGTCACTACTAGAATCTGATTTTTGTAGAGGTGACAATTTGGACCCGTTTACTTATGAACGGGTCAATTTGGGTTGAGTTCATCTCAACCAATCAAATGGGTCTAACAGGTTGAAAGTCCCCTTTATACTGTTATCTTTTCTAAACGGCAGAAGTTTAGACTGTTACTGAAATAATGGAAAATTTGTTATTGTATTTGGCAAACTAATCTTTATGGAAAAAACAATTTTTTTGGGGCAAAAGGTGTGTTGGATCAACCCAATCCGTACCAATAAATTTCAGGTTTGACCTGTTGCCTAACCTGCTTGACAGTCCATTTTTTCACATATATGATTTAGATAATTATTTTTAGTAAAATATCTAATCATTCAGTTTTTGGGAAGAGTAGGCAAAACAAAGGGAAGATGAGATACAAGGTTTAAAAATGAGATTAAGGTTCCGTGAGGCTGCAATAAAAAGGCTGGAGGGTGTTGCATCCGGAAAGATATCTGCTGAAACACATTTATTAAAAGAAAAAGAAGAACATTTAAAGGAGCTTGAAGTCCTACGCTCCCAGGTTGATAGAAATCAAGAAGTCACAAGATTTGCAATGGAAAATCTGCGACTAAAAGAAGAGATCAGAAGGCATGTTTTTTTTAATTTTAATAAATATTTCTCTGAATTCATATTTTTCATAAATGAAATGATAGGTGTACTAAATCCATGTTTTGAAATACAGATTAAAATCATTTTATGAGGAAGGCGAGCAGGAAAGGATGAACGAACAGATCATGATACTTGAGAATAAGGTCTAGCTAGCATTTGATTTATGTTATCATTACATAAATTAGTTTTATTTCATCGTTTTTGACTTTATTATGCTATTACATAATACGCAGTTGCTAGAGGCGCTTGACTGGAAACTTATGCATGAAACACAGCCTTCACATGATAAGGTATATATTTAAGCCATAAGAATTTTGATCACATGTTGTGTTCTTTATTAAGAAAATGTGATATGCTAATCTTGGTTCATCTTTCTTTCTCCTCAATTATTCTAATATCATCATTTTGTATCTAATGAACTAGGGACCAAGTTTTGACTTTATGATGGACAGTCAAAGGGATGGTGACTTTTTTAGTCTTAAGGTATATCTATTCCTTATGTATAGAGGTGGCAATTTGACCCATTACATATAATGGGTGGAAATGGGTTATGTTTTATCTCTAGCGAGTCAAACTGGTATATAAGAAAAGGTTGGCTAAAACAGAAACAGGCTGAATGGGCCGAAGTCACCATATTGTATTTAATGCAAAAAGCCTTCTAATGTCAATGTATGTAGAAAAAAACTTTTGAAATTATATAGTTCTATAATTATATTTGACAAGCTAATTATTCTTTAAAAATGTATACTTCTGGACAAAAGATGTTCGTACCAAATGGTTACCCATTTTAATGTTACCCAATCGGCCCTTTTAATTCTTATGAACGGGTCGATTTGGGTCATGTGTTATCTTCAGTAGGTCATATGGGTATATTACAAGAAGTTGGCTTAAACAGAAACGGGTTGAACAGCTGAAAGCTTCCTAAAGTTGTGATATATTTCTGTAATCATATTTGAAAAGCTACTTATTCTATGTAAATTTTTGGACAAAAGATGTTCATACCAATTTTTGCCACTTCATTTATTTGTTTAATGACTTTTTAATTTTTTTAATTTTTAAAAGTTTTGTAATGCGTGCTTTTATTGTAGGACCCGGTAACTCCTCGCTGCACAGAGAAAACACAATTTGAGTTCCCATTAGTAACCACACCCAATGTTACTCATGTAAGTGATCAAAGAGAGCTACAAACCATGGTTGATGCTATTGCAGCTGCAAGTCAAAGAGAAGCCGAGGCTCATGAAACTGCAATCGTTTTATCTAAAGAAAATGACGAGCTAAGAGCAAAGCTCAAGATGTTAATCGATGACAACAATAAACTCATTGAACTTTATGATCATGCAGTTGCAGACAATCGGCAGAACATTAGCCGAGCTGAAGAAAGTCAAAAGAACCATGTTGACCAAACCGAGTTTGCTCAAAAGCAAATTGAATTGAGAAGACTAAATGAGAATTTGGAGCATCAGTTAGCAGAAATGCATGAAGAGAATGATAAGCTACTTGGATTATATGAAAAGGCAATGCAAGAAAAAGATGAATTAAGCCGCGTTGAAGAAAGTCATCAGAACCATGTTAACCAAACTGAGTTTGCTCAAAAGGAAGTTGAATTGCGAAGACTAATTGAGAATTTAGAGCGTCAGTTAGCGGAAATGCATGAAGAGAACGACAAATTACTTGGATTGTATGAAAAGGCCATGCAAGAAAGAGATGAATTAAGCCGAGCTGAAGAAGGTCAACAGAACCATGTTGACCAAACTGAGTTTGCTCAAAAGGAAGTTGAATTGCAAGGACTAATTGAGAATTTAGAGCGTCAGTTAGCGGAAATGCATGAAGAGAATGATAAATTACTTGGATTGTATGAAAAGGCAATGCAAGAAAGAGATGAATTAAGTCGAGTTGAAGAAAGTCAACAGAACCATGTTGACCAAACTGAGTTTGCTCAAAAGGAAGTTGAGTTTCAAAGACTAAATGAGAATTTAGAGCATCAGTTGGTGGAATTGCATGAAGAGAATGATAAATTACTTGGATTGTACGAAAAGGTACTGCAAGAAAGAGATGAATTCAAAAGATTTTTTTCTTCAGGTGGACAGAATACCCAAGTCCATGAAGGAGATGAAATTCAAATAAATGATTTACTTGAAGATAATTTAGTGGAAGTCAAAGTGAAAGATGATCACACACAATGCTCAAGTCAAACAGGTGAATTTCTAGATCCAGATGAACAGATGGTTGACAAGTTGACTTTTTGTGATGAAAGAACTCATGTTGACAATATAAATAACGATCTGCGAGAAAAGCTGGACAGAGTACAGGAAATGCTTTCAAAGTCTTCTGAGAGTGTCAGTTTATTTACTTCACTTGAAAGAGAGATTATCGACATTGATAGGCTTTCAAGAAACATACAAGAAGTCAAAGATGACGTTTTGGTCAAACAGAAAGATTACACATCAACAAATCTCCTTGTTTCTAATCTCAAAGATCGAGAAAACACACTTGAAAGAAAACTAACAGCATTAAAACACTCAATGTTAAACTTCTCTAAATCTCTCGGGTACTTTGAACAACGTGAAGCGCATGCACGCACCAAATCACACGCTGCAACATCTCACTTAAAGTCAAAGAAAAATGAGTTGACCCGAGTTTTGACCCTCAAGGATGAACATGAACACGCGCTGTTAAAGATTCAACAATCAGAAGCCGAGTTAAAGCACAGTATAGCAGCATTAAAGCTAAAGACTGAGGAAGAGAACAAGAAACGAGAAAATGACAAAGTTCTTCTTGCCATTGACAATGTGAACTGGCAGTTAGCAGGCAAAGCGACCGAATTACTCAAATCTGAAGAAGAAAAGACAAAGCTGCAGCTTCAAATGAATCAAGATCAAGAAAAACTTGTGGTCATCAAAAAAGAATCTGAAAAAATGATGAAAAAGTTGCACGATTTGGATCAAGAAAAGCAGGTGATTGAATTCGAAATCCAGAAATGGTCAAAGTCAATGGAGGAGATTGAAACCAAGCTTCAAAGTAACAGTCAAGAGAAACAGATAGTTTTTGACATGAAAGAAAGTGGAAAAACTGAATTTGACAAATTGTTTATTGAATTTCAAGAAACTTTGTTTGAAGTAAAACTAAAAGATGAAGAGGTGATGATTTTGAATGAAGAAATGGAGATGGGTATGAAAAGATTGGAGGATTTGGAGTTAGAAAGAAGTGTTTGTATGCAGAAAATGAGTGATATAGTTGAAGCAACAAGAGGAGGGTTGTTATCTGAAAAGGTGGTTGAAGATCTTGAAAGCATATGTTCATCTTTTATGGAGTTGAGGTTAGTGCTTGAAAGGTGAAATTTTATTTTGATGTTTATTAATTAGTTGTAACATGTGAATTCTCTCTTGGAGTTGCATGTTATGGTTTCAACAATGTAATGTTACTTTGGTTGTGCTTATGTTTTTTTTCCTCTGTTTTAATTACGAGTATAAATGAGTTCAGTTGTACTTAAGCTCGACTCGTTTATTATTTTATTATATATATATATATATATATAACCGTCTTTATATATTTTTAATTATATTTTAATATATAACATCATATATTATTTAGTTAATTTTATCATAATTTTATATGTAATAATAAATTGTTATGTAAATATATATTTAATTTATTAAATAAAGCTACAAATAGTAGGTTTGTTTATGCTCGTGGGTCTTGTGAAGCTTGATATGTAAAGCTTAGGCTCGGGCTCATTTAAGCTCTGCTAGATTCGAGTTTTTAGCGAGATAATCTTGAGTGGTTCACGAGTGGCTTGGCTTGTTTTACACCCTGTCATATCAGATTATCAGAGGTGGTAAAATGGATGAAGTGAACGGGTTAGATAATTGTTACAACTGAAATTCAAAAATAAAGAATAAAAAAACTAGACCAAGTTACACCCGTTTACAACTGGTTTGGTTTTAAATTGGATTGTTAACCAAATAAATTTTTTTTTTGTTTATTTTTATATTTAGTTAAGTTCTTAGATATAACTATTTTACATGTTTAAGATAAAATATATGTTTTAGGTGTATGGATGAAATTATTACCTCTTAACAGCTTTTATTTTGAGTTGTTTTTAAAAAAGATATTTCATTATTAAAAAATAAACAAGGTTCCCAATATATATTCTTTTAGCTCATTAAACTAAACCAAGATTCCCTTTAGCTTTATTACTTATAGTCATAGATGTTGATCAAAACTTCTAGTATGTGTAACCTATAGATTTTTTTTAAACGGCAATTTGGATCACTGACGGGCCACTGACCCACCCGATCATCTATGTATAACCTGTAGATAATTGAAAGGCCCCACTTAATCCACATTTATCATTTTTTGTAACTAGACATACATTGATTTCAATTTCGCCAACATAACTAAACAATTATGGCATTCTAAATTTAAACAACAATGATAAATAAGCTTTCTATCATGTGTTATAATAACAAAGCACCAAGTAGAACATATGTCACTTCTATAAATTAACAAACCTAAGTGTAATGAATACATAATCCAAGACTTGAAAATGACTAACTTTTTTTTAAAATTTTTTTGTGTGTGCTCTCTAAAAAAGCGACGTCTTTGATTTGATTTATAAGTACTTTAATTTCAAGAACAGAACCGATATCAAGAACACAATTATTTGGCTAACTCTCAAAGAACTCTTTATTATAATCAAGAACTTCTAAAAAATTACAATAAACTCTTATACATAAACCCTAAACTCGGTTATGTATTTATAGATTAACCCTAACTTAAATAACAAGAAAACAATTAAGAAAACCCTAGCCCTAAACCAACTTGTTTAGACTACGGGTCGGGCCACCATCTCATGGACCCTAGAAATTATGCCAACATTCACCCCCTAATTTCCGAGTCGTATTAGGTAGGTCTTTGACACCGAGTAGCTCCCGCATTTCTTTAAACTTCAACTTAGACAACGCTTTGGTGAGGATATCGACACGTTGTCCACACCGCTAACATGATCAACTTTCACTTGCGCTCTCTCTACACACTCTCGGAAAAAGTGATACCGAGTGTGTATATGCTTGCTCCGTCCATGGAAGACGGGGTTCTTCATCAAGGCAATTGCGACTTGTTATCAGCCAACAAAGCAATGGTTTTTTCTTTTCTTCCGGTGATCTCGCTTACTAGTCCTCATAACCATAAAGCTTGGCACGTCGCTACGGTGGCTGCCATGAACTCCGCCTCGCATGAAGAAAGTGCAACGGTCGTTTGCTTTTGCGAACACCAGTTATGTAGATATTACATATATGTAACTGTTCGTTACACATATGTAATTCTCGACGCTTTAAAAAAAATTGTGAGACTATAACCAAATTAAAGATAAAAAAACTCTATTTAATGATGTAATTTTTATAAAAAAAATAGCATTGAATAAAAAGTTATTAATGCTTAAAAAATGTGAGGGAAGTTGGGTGAGGTGGATTTTTTGATTTAATAAGAAAAAAGAGAAAAAGATGCTAGTGTCTTTTGGTTTACACTATAAAATGTGGTTCATATTTGATCTATCCCTTATATATAGAGAGAGATGAGTGTTCATGAGAAAACTACGAAAACCAATTCTAACCAATCAATTTTTTTTTTAATTTTAATTTTTTAAATTAAAGGGTTAATTATGTAATTTTAACACCCATTATTTTTTGTAATTATCTATTTATTTTAAATTCCTTATTTTACTCCTTAATTAATTGGTATGTTAACTAAATAATTCTCCCATTTATCTTCTAAAATGACTAAAGCCATTTGAAAATCTTGAATTCCTTATTGTATGTATGTATGAATTGAATGACTCATGAGGTTCACCTATTTGTATGTATGAATTGAATACGTGTATCGATTGAATGTAACTTATGTTAAAAACATGTGTCGATTGAATATGATTGTATGAATTTTAGTTGTGAAAACAATTTCTAATACAGTAAATTGGTATATCAATAAAAGCGAGGAAACTTTTTTTGTTACATGTATGTAACTCGGTTGTTACATATGTGTAATTTGGTTGTTATATATGTGTAACTTAATTAGATTAGTATTTTGAATTCTATGTAAATTTAGCACAATGTAAATTAAGGTTATTAAGTCTTTTACATATATGTAACTACTGTTTTTTACATATACGTTAGAACAAGTTAGATATGTGTTATTAAGTTACATATATATGTAGTTACTGTTTTTACATATATGTAACTTATGTAAACTAGTTATGTCAACCAAAATTTTAGTTTCTAGGTTTTTTTTGTGATTGAACATATATGTAACGCTTTCATTTAATCATTTGGTTTTATAAATGATCAATTTCATAGTAGTTCATTGTTTCACATGTATGATTTTTTTTATTGCTACGTATATGTAGTTTATTATTTTTATTTTTTTACCATAAATTAGGAGAGAGTAGAGAAGAGTTAATTTAGTAATTTTGTTAATGATTATCATCATTACCATAAACAAAATAGTAATGATCTACCCAATATGCCCCTAATAACTTATAAATCTTTCCTTTTAATTTCAAAAATTTACAATTATGTCATAAATGATCCCAACCAATAATTATTCAGATCAACGGTGGATTAGTGGTTTTCGCAAAACAAGTAGTTTTCTCATGAACTCTCCCCCATATATATGTATATATATACAGTAGCGGATCTACAACAAAAGTTCAGGGGTAACGAAAATTTTTTTGACCGTACTTTCATGAAAATGAAAAAAAATAATTTTTGACGGTACTTTAATGTAAACAATTTTTTTTACCGTACTTTCATGTAAATGAATCAAATTTTTTTTTACCGTACTTTCATGTAAAGAAAATTTTTTTTACGGTAACATGCGACTAGCGAGGCGGACTGTGGAGACGGAGGACTAGGGTTTGGCGGAGG
Organism: Smallanthus sonchifolius; assembly: GCA_023525975.1. Taxonomy (NCBI): domain Eukaryota; kingdom Viridiplantae; phylum Streptophyta; class Magnoliopsida; order Asterales; family Asteraceae; genus Smallanthus; species Smallanthus sonchifolius. Next base: position 53,495,590 of record CM042028.1, read on the forward strand.
CGGCGCCAGGCGGTGGTCTCAGCTCAGGTCGAGCGGCTGGTCGAGTGGTCGGTCTCTGGCTCTCACAGTCTCACAGTTCCCGCACTCTCTGTCATTCTTCTTGCCGCTTGGGTAAGTTGGGTTTGAGAATTGAGACTTTGAGGTATTGGGCTTTAATAAAACATTTGTGCTGGCTAAAGCCCAAATGTTTTATTAAAACCCAATACCTCAAAATCTTTAATAAAATATGGGGACTTGGGGTAACGTATTGGGTTTTTTTATAAAATTTTGGACTTCTTATAAAGTGTTGAGATTTTAAAAAAATTTGAGGGGTAACGTAATTTATAACCGGATACATAAAACCGTAAATTTTTTTTTTTGCATAGCGCGTAAAAAATTGAGGGGTAGCGCGGGCTACCCCCGGCCCTTAGCTACATCCGCTACTGCATATATATATAGGGTAAGGATCAGATAAAAACCCACTTTTCATGACAAAACTCTAAAACCCCTCTTACCCAATTAAATCATGCCACATTACGGTCTACATTTGAACTCATAAAGGGTATTTCAGTCTTTTTGGTGTCTGCCATCGTTTATTGCTTGTCTGCCCCATCATTTATTGCTTGTCTGCTTATCTTTTGTTTTTAATGAACAAAAGAGACCCAAAAGTGATAATCAAGACAAACATTTATATTATGTAACTTTAAATCCCATTTAATAAAGAAATTTTGATTTAACAAAGAAATCTGATTTTTTTTTAAATAGTAAAGTTGAATTACAATAGTCTAATCAGATGTTTTTCTTAATGTAGTTAGTTAAGTGCTATATTATCCTACATTAATGTAACATCATCTTACATAAGTGTAATATAAAAAGTCAGCTGTAGTATACGTTGTTACCATGGTGTAATCGTAAATTACCACGGTGTTACCATGGTGTAATCGTAAATTACGACGTTGTTACCATGGTGTATTCTGTTACCATGGTGTAATCGTAAAATATTTAAAAAGGTTTATAGTTAATTTTTTCACTGGTGTAATTTACATATACACTCTACCTCTTATTATATTGTTGTCATATTGTTTTTTTACAATAGAGAGAGAAAAAAATAACCAATTGATAATATCACCCTGTTCTCACAAATTTGACAACTTTGTGAAGATAATGGTTCTCGTTTAAAAAATAACTAAACAAAAAATGAGAAGTTTGAAATCCCGTCACATGAGTCAAACTTGGGTATTGGGGGTCCAAAAAAAGCCGTTCAAAAGAAAAAAATCATCCATAAAAACAATTAATGGAAATTGTGAATGAGAATATAATATATATGATATTCAAATACCAAATGAATTAATGAGAACTTGAGAACAATGAATGAGAATATTATATGCATATAATATTCAAATACCAAATATACTTTCATTAAAAAACGAGGGCACAAACAGACAAAGTAGACATTGAAGAGGGTTTAATGCTCTGAACTTACTCAGTGAAGAAAAAAATACAGCTTTAAAAAGAAGGTCTTGAAACTTCACCCCTTTAAAAAGAAGGTCTTGAAGCTTCACCCTTCACCGATGATGGATTACACCTGCAAAAAATGAAAAAATATCTGGAATCCTTGCGATCTGAACAAGAGGCGGGTTGATTTTTGAAAGAAGCTATTAGGTTTTGATTTTGGAACAAAAGGCTTCAAGACATGGGATGGAACTCAGTTTTGGACTTTTGGTGTTTGGATATGCCTACGTCACGTAAGCAAGGGGCCTGCAAATTGAAATCTTGACCTGTTGGGGCGTGTTGGCAAAATTTCGGGGTGCCCAAAATTTTTTTAGTTTAATGTTTTATTTCTTTTACACTACAGGGCTTCCTTGAGGGGGTGTCTTCCCCACCCCTGAGCATTGAGTAGATCCGCCACCGCAGTCAAGCTTTAATATTCAAAATATGGGTCGTCTTCTTCAAAAGGGAGGGAGAACAAATTTCCAAAACTTTCTCTCACAATATGGTTTCTTTAATGGTTTGAATTTTGGAAAAGAAGTAAGAAATTCAATATGGTCAACCCAATCAAATGCTTAGCTACTTGGTTCATGTCATTTGACCAGACCCTATATCCCGTGCCCGTGAGTAAGTAGTCCATTTGGTCAGGTGGTGGGGGCATGGTGGAACTGGAACATGTCGAGGACGAGTTAGCGACGAAGATGGAAGAATCATACAGAACATATGTAATCGAATTTGTATATTTTGAACCGGGGTTTGAGATTAAAGATAATGTGGGAGAGAGAGTATGGTATCAACATTTGGAGAGAGAAAGTTGTGTTTGGAAATGAAAAAAGATGTCAGAATGATTTGAGAGTGTGAATTGTGGATTGTTGAATAGTGTACAAAATGCTACAGATGTCAGTTGACCGAATTACCCTTAGGGCAAGGGGTATACCGTGCCATCACTTGCCAACTAGGCGCCACGTCAGCAGTCAGAAAAGTGAAATTTGGGTAATATTTAAAAACGTAATTTGTAATTTGCTCTTGTTTTTTTGTTGTTTGTCTTTTATTATTGTTGAGGGGCTAAAAGGACGGATTTTGAAACTTGTAGGTTGTTGCTGTTAATTTCTGAAAGATTGGGGTGCATTTCAGAAAAGCATTTACGAAACTTGTGAATATAAAATGCACCATTTTTCAAAGATTAGGGTATTTTACAATTCCTAATAAAAAATGTCGGAAGAACCTCCCTTGAAAAAAGAGAAAATGTGGGAAGAACAAGCAACCATCCCCCAGAACTCAAACAACCTCCCCCTTTTCCAAGGATTTTATGGGTTGCAACATCCATCTGGAGTTGTTCTGAGTGGGACAACTTCACATGCAACTGGTTCAATTCAGCAAGAAGATGTAAATCCTTCTCTAGTCGTTTCTTTATTTAGGTATGGCTCAGTATCTTATTGTTTTTTTTGTAGTACATTCTTGGTGTTGAAGTTAGTCTATGCTAACAGATTCGCTTTATATGAGCAATTTATATATTTTTTTTTGCAGTTTTCAAATTTTCTTTTTCAAACTTGTAGAATAAGTGGCGGATTGATGAAGAGCCCATTGGGGGCAGAGGCATCCACTCAACCTGAACGTTTTGTATTTTTCGTTTAAGGGTATTTCAGTCTTTTTGGTGTCTGCCATCGTGTATTGCTTGTCTGCCCCATCATTTATTGCTTGTCTTTTGTTTTTAATGAACGAAAGAGACCCAAAAGTTTTAATCAAGACAAGTGTTTATATTATGTAACTTTAAATCCAATTTAATAAAGAAATTTTGATTTAACAAAGAAATATGATTTTTTTTATATAGTAAAGTTGAATTACAATAGTCTAATAAGAAGTTTTCCTTAATATAGTTAGTTAAGTGCTATATATTACTACATTAATATAACATCATCTTACATAAGTGTAATATAAAAAGTCAGTTGTAGTATACATTGTTACCATGGTGTAATCGTAAATTACCACGGTGTTACCATGGTGTAATCGTAAATTACGACGTTGTTACCATGATGTATTCTGTTACCATGGTGTAATCGTAAAATATTTAAAAAGGTTTATAGTTAATTTTTTCAATGGTGTAATTTACAAATACACTCTACCTCTTATTATATTGGTGTCATATTGTTTTTTTACAATAGAGAGAGAAAAAAATAACCAATTGATAATATCACCATGTTCTCACAAATTTGACAACTTTGTGAAGATAATGGTTCTCGTTTAAAAAATAACTAAACAAAAAAATGGAAAGTTTGAAATCCCGTCACATGAGTCAAACTCGGGTATTGGGGGTCCAAAAAAAGCCGTTCAAAAGAAAAAAATAACCCATAAAAACAATTAGTGGAAATTGTGAATGAGAATATAATATATATGATATTCAAATACCAAATGAATTAATGAGAACTTGAGAACTATGAATGAGAATATTATATGCATATGATATTCAAATACCAAATATACTTTCATGAAAAACGAGGGCACAAACAGATAAAGTAGACATTGAAGAGGGTTTAATGCTCTGAATTTACTCTGTGAAGAAAAAAATACAGCTTTAAAAAGAAGGTCTTGAAACTTCACCCCTTTAAAAAGAAGGTCTTGAAGCTTCACCCTTCACCGATGACGGATTACACCTGCAAAAAATGAAAAAATATCTTGAATCTTTGCGATCTGAACAAGAGACGGGTTGGTTTTTGAAAGAAGCTATTAGGTTTCGATTTTGGAACAAGAGACTTCAAGACATAGGATGGAACTCAGTTTTGGACTTTTGGTGTTTGGATATGCCTGCGTCACGTAAGCAAGGGGCCTGCAAATTGAAATCTTAGCCTGTTGGGGCCTGTTGACAAAATTCATGAGTGCCCAAAAATTTTTTAGTTTAAAGTTTTATTTCTTTTACACTACAGGGCTTCCTTGAGGGGGTGCCTTCCCCACCCTTGAGCATTGAGTAGATCCGCCGCTGCAGTCAAAGCTTTAATCTTCAAAATATGGGTCGTCTTCTTCAAAAGGGAGGGAGAACAAATTTCAAAAACTTTCTCCGAATATGGTTTCTTCAATGGTTTGAATTTTGGAAAAGAAGTAAGAAATTCAATCAGGTCAACCCAATCAAATGCTCAGCGACTTGGTTCATGTCATTTGACCAGACCCTATATCCCGTGCCCGTGATTAGGTAGTCCATTTGGTCAGGTGGTGGCGGGATGGTGGAACTGGAACACGTCGAGGACGAGTTAGCGACGAAGATGGAAGAATCATACAGAACATATGTAATCGGATTTGTATATTTTGAACTGGGGGTTGAGATTAAAGATAATGTGGGAGAGAGAGTATGGTATCAACATTTGGAGAGAAAAATTTTTGTTTGGAAATGAAAAAAGATGTCAGAATGATTTAAGGGTTTGAATTGTGGAGTGTTGAATAGTGTACAAAATGCTACAGATGTCAGTTGACCGAATTACCCTTAGGGCAAGGGGTATACCGTGCCGTCACTTGCCAACTAGGCGCCACGTCAGCAGGCAGAAAAGTGAAATTTGGGTAATATTTAAAAACGTAATTTGTAATTTGCTCTTGTTGTTTTGTTGTTTGTCTTTTATTATTGTTGAGGGGCTAAAAGGACGGATTTTGAAACTTGTAGGTTGTTGCTGTTAATTTCTAAAATATTGGGGTGCATTTCAGGAAAGCATTTACGGAACTTGTGAATATAAAATGCACCATTTTTCAAAGATTAGGGTATTTTACAATTCCTAATAAAAAATGTCGGAAGAACCTCCCTTGAAAAAAGAGAAAATGTGGGAAGAACAAGCAACCATCCCCCAGAACTCAAACAACCTCCCCCTTTTCCAAGGATTTTATGGGTTGCAACATCCATCTGGAGTTGTTCTGAGTGGGACAACTTCACATGCAACTGGTTCAATTCAGCAAGAAGATGTAAATCCTTCTCTAGTCGTTTCTTTATTTAGGTATGGCTCAGTATCTTATTGTTTTTTTTGTAGTACATTCTTGGTGTTAAAGTTAGTCTATGCTAACAGATTCGCTTTATATGAGCAATTTATATATTTTTTTTTGCAGTTTTCAAATTTTCTTTTTCAAACTTGTAGAATAAGTGGCGGATTGATAAAAAGCCCATTGGGGGCAGAGGCATCCACTCAACCTGAACGTTTTGTATTTTTCGTTTAAGGGTATTTCAGTCTTTTTGGTGTCTGCCATCGTGTATTGCTTGTCTGCCCCATCATTTATTGCTTGTGTTTTGTTTTTAATGAACGAAAGAGACCCAAAAGTTTTAATCAAGACAAGTGTTTATATTATGTAACTTTAAATCCAATTTAATAAAGAAATTTTGATTTAACAAAGAAATATGATTTTTTTATATAGTAAAGTTGAATTACAATAGTCTAATAAGAAGTTTTCCTTAATGTAGTTAGTTAAGTGTTATATATTACTACATTAATATAACATCATCTTACATAAGTGTAATATAAAAAGTCAGTTGTAGTATACGTTGTTACCATGGTGTAATCGTAAATTACCACGGTGTTACCATGGTGTAATCGTAAATTACGACGTTGTTACCATGATGTATTCTGTTACCATGGTGTAATCGTAAAATATTTAAAAAGGTTTATAGTTAATTTTTTCAATGGTGTAATTTACAAATACACTATACCTCTTATTATATTGGTGTCATATTGTTTTTTTACAATAGAGAGAGAAAAAAATAACCAATTGATAATATCACCATGTTCTCACAAATTTGACAACTTTGTGAAGATAATGGTTCTCGTTTAAAAAATAACTAAACAAAAAAATGGAAAGTTTGAAATCCCGTCACATGAGTCAAACTCGGGTATTGGGGGTAAAAAAAAAAGCCGTTCAAAAGGAAAAAATAACCCATAAAAACAATTAGTGGAAATTGTGAATGAGAATATAATATATATATGATATTCAAATACCAAATGAATTAATGAGAACTTGAGAACTATGAATGAGAATATTATATGCATATGATATTCAAATACCAAATATACTTTCATGAAAAACGAGGGCACAAACAGATAAAGTAGACATTGAAGAGGGTTTAATGCTTTGAATTTACTCAGTGAAGAAAAAAATACAGCTTTAAAAAGAAGGTCTTGAAACTTCACCCCTTTAAAAAGAAGGTCTTGAAGCTTCACCCTTCACCGATGACGGATTACACCTGCAAAAAATGAAAAAATATCTTGAATCTTTGCGATCTGAACAAGAGACGGGTTGGTTTTTGAAAGAAGCTATTAGGTTTCGATTTTGGAACAAGAGACTTCAAGACATAGGATGGAACTCAGTTTTGGACTTTTGGTGTTTGGATATGCCTGCGTCACGTAAGCAAGGGGCCTGCAAATTGAAATCTTAGCCTGTTGGGGCCTGTTGACAAAATTCCTGAGTGCCCAAAAAATTTTAGTTTAAAGTTTTATTTCTTTTACACTACAGGGCTTCCTTGAGGGGGTGCCTTCCCCACCCCTGAGCATTGAGTAGATCTGCCGCTGCAGTCAAAGCTTTAATCTTCAAAATATGGGTCGTCTTCTTCAAAAGGGAGGGTGAACAAATTTCAAAAACTTTCTCCGAATATGGTTTCTTCAATGGTTTGAATTTTGGAAAAGAAGTAAGAAATTCAATCAGGTCAACCCAATCAAATGCTCAGCGACTTGGTTCATGTCATTTGACCAGACCCTATATCCCGTGCCCGTGAGTAGGTAGTCCATTTGGTCAGGGGGTGGCGGCATGGTGGAACTGGAACACGTCGAGGACGAGTTAGCGACGAAGATGGAAGAATCATACAGAACATATGTAATCGGATTTGTATATTTTGAACTGGGGGTTGAGATTAAAGATAATGTGGGAGAGAGAGTATGGTATCAACATTTGGAGAGAAAAAGTTGTGTTTGGAAATGAAAAAAGATGTCAGAATGATTTAAGGGTGTGAATTGTGGAGTGTTGAATAGTGTACGAAATGCTACAGATGTCAGTTGACCGAATTACCCCTAGGGCAAGGGGTATACCGTGCCGTCACTTGCCAACTAGGCGCCACGTCAGCAGGCAGAAAAGTGAAATTTGGGTAATATTTAAAAACGTAATTTGTAATTTGCTCTTGTTGTTTTGTTGTTTGTCTTTTATTATTGTTGAGGGGCTAAAAGGACGGATTTTGAAACTTGTAGGTTGTTGCTGTTAATTTCTGAAAGATTGGGGTGCATTTCAGGAAAGCATTTACGGAACTTGTGAATATTAAATGCACCATTTTTCAAAGATTAGGGTATTTTACAATTCCTAATAAAAAATGTCGGAAGAACCTCCCTTGAAAAAAGAGAAAATGTGGGAAGAACAAGCAACCATCCCCCAGAACTCAATCAACCTCCCCCTTTTCCAAGGATTTTATGGGTTGCAACATCCATCTGGAGTTGTTCTGAGTGGGACAACTTCACATGCAACTGGTTCAATTCAGTAAGAAGATGTAAATCCTTCTCTAGTCGTTTCTTTATTTAGGTATGGCTCAGTATCTTATTGTTTTTTTTTTGTAGTACATTCTTGGTGTTGAAGTTAGTCTATGCTAACAGATTCGCTTTATATGAGCAATTTATATATTTTTTTTTGCAGTTTTCAAATTTTCTTTTTCAAACTTGTAGAATAAGTGGCAGATTGATGAAGAGCCCATTGGGGGCAGAGGCATCCACTCAACCTGAACGTTTTGTATTTTTCGTTTAAGGGTATTTCAGTCTTTTTGGTGTCTGCCATCGTGTATTGCTTGTCTGCCCCATCATTTATTGCTTGTCTTTTGTTTTTAATGAACGAAAGAGACCCAAAAGTTTTAATCAAGACAAGTGTTAATATTATGTAACTTTAAATCCAATTTAATAAAGAAATTTTGATTTAACAAAGAAATATGATTTTTTTTATATAGTAAAGTTGAATTACAATAGTCTAATAAGAAGTTTTCTTTAATGTAGTTAGTTAAGTTCTATATATTACTACATTAATATAACATCATCTTACATAAGTGTAATATAAAAAGTCAGTTGTAGTATACGTTGTTACCATGGTGTAATCGTAAATTACCACGGTGTTACCATGGTGTAATCGTAAATTACGACGTTGTTACCATGATGTATTCTGTTACCATGGTGTAATCGTAAAATATTTAAAAAGGTTTATAGTTAATTTTTTCAATGGTGTAATTTACAAATACACTCTACCTCTTATTATATTGGTGTCATATTGTTTTTTTACAACAGAGAGAGAAAAAAATAACCAATTGATAATATCACCATGTTCTCACAAATTTGACAACTTTGTGAAGATAATGGTTCTCGTTTAAAAAATAACTAAACAAAAAAATGGAAAGTTTGAAATCCCGTCACATGAGTCAAACTCGGGTATTGAGGGTCCAAAAAAAGCCGTTCAAAAGAAAAAAATAACCCATAAAAACAATTACTGGAAATTGTGAATGAGAATATAATATATATGATATTCAAATACCAAATGAATTAATGAGAACTTGAGAACTATGAATGAGAATATTATATGCATATGATATTCAAATACCAAATATACTTTCATTAAAAAACGAGGGCACAAACAGAGACATTGAAGAGGGTTTAATGCTCTGAACTTAATTAGTGAAGAAAAAAATACAGCTTTAAAAAGAAGGTCTTGAAACTTCACCCCTTTAAAAAGAAGGTCTTGAAGCTTCACCCTTCACCGATGATGGATTACACCTGCAAAAAATGAAAAAATTTCTGGAATCCTTGCGATCTGAACAAGAGGCGGGTTGATTTTTGAAAGAAGCTATTAGGTTTTGATTTTGGAACAAGAGGCTTCAAGACATTGGATGGAACTCAGTTTTGGACTTTTGGTGTTTGGATATGCCTACGTCACGTAAGCAAGGGGCCTGCAAATTGAAATCTTGACCTGTTGGGGGCCTGTTGACAAAATTCCTAGGTGCCCAAAATTTTTTTAGTTTAAAGTTTTATTTCTTTTACACTACAGGGCTTCCTTGAGGGGGTGTCTTCCCCACCCTTGAGCATTGAGTAGATCCGCCACCGCAGTCAAGCTTTAATCTTCAAAATATGGGTCGTCTTCTTCAAAAGAGATGGAGAACAAATTTCCAAAACTTTCTCTCTGAATATGGTTTCTTCAATGGTTTGAATTTTGGAAAAGAAGTAAGAAATTCAACCAGGTCAACCCAATCAAATGCTCAGCGACTTGGTTCATGTCATTTGACCAGACCCTATATCCCGTGCCCATGAGTAGGTAGTCCATTTGGTCAGGTGGTGGCGGCATGGTGGAAATGGAACACGTCGAGGACGAGTTAGCGATGAAGATGGAAGAATCATACATAACATATGTAATCGAATCTGTATATTTTGAACCGGGGGTTGAGATTAAAGATAATGTAGGAGAGAGAGTATGGTATCAACATTTGGAGAGAGAAAGTTGTGTTTGGAAATGAAAAAAGATGTCAGAATGATTTGAGGGTGTGAATTGTGGAGTGTTGAATAGTGTACGAAATGCTACAGATGTCAGTTGACTGAATTATTGTTACGAACCAACTTTCGGGTTGCCCTATAATATATTAATAATGTTGTAGGGGGTATATTTAAATAAAACAAGGTTGAGGGTTTGTTTTAAATGGTGGAATTAAGTAGTTTTAGAAGAATGAGTTAAAATATCAAGTAGAGGGACTAATCTTGTAATTAGCTCAAACTTGATTTGGTGGAGATAAAAAATGGCGACACACACATTTGTGTGTGTGTGGTTCGCAAATCAGCAGGGAGCAAGAGGAGGAGAACCAAAATCACGAAATTGATGAATTGCATGTGTAACTTGAATGATTTGGAGTGTTCATCCTCTTCAAGATTGCTAGTAAGTGTCATCTTTCTCATCTCAATCACCATCTATGGTGTTCTTGAGCAAAAAGACCCAATTGAGTCAATTGGGGTTGTGATTTGGGTTTAATGTCGTTTATAAACCTTAATCTAGTATTATTAATGTTGGAGAATCATGTTTTACATGATTATAACATCCAATTTGATGATTTCAAAATTAGGGTTCTTGAGGTTAAAATTGGGGGTTTTCAAAGTGATGAAGTTAAATGATGAATTGGTGGTTGGTAAGTGTTTATTGTGTTAATAAACACAATTTTTAGTAAAATCCCTCAATCAAATTAATGAATCAAGAACCTTGGAGAAAATGGTGAAAGTTGGATAAAGCCTTAACGGGTCAAAATGGGTAGAATTGGTTTAGTAATGGTTAAAAGCTTGTATGGAGCTTATAAACCAAGATTAGATACTAGTGAAGATCATAAGATCTTTGGTGGGTGTTAAACTCCAATTAGTGTATGTATTGGGGTAATTTAGATTACTAAAACATGTGGAATGTTTAGGTAATCAAGGCGTTAAAGATGTTAGCTTTGAAGACCGAGTGGAATCTTCATTGACAAGGTAAGTGCCTTGCACTTACTTAGTATTAGATATGTAGTCCATGTATAGGTAGTTGATATGGTATGCTATTTACATGTTGTTAATATGTTTGACTTGTGTGGTATAATGTCAATGTTCAATTGTTATGGTAGAACTTGTATGTTTGACTCAATGTGGAAATTTAGTCAAACTAAACCATTGATGTGTGATAATGTGTGTAAATTGGCTTAAGTGGTATTTAGCCAAACTATATTAACTAATGTGGTTAAATGGAATAAAAGATTTAAGGTGGTTAGAGTTATCTATTTGGTGAAACATGGAATGCGGTTTAAATTGACTTAATATGTTGTTGAGTCGACCCGTTAGTGTAAAACGGTGATTTTGATTGAATACATGAAGTGTGGATACTTCGTGGAGGAATTATGTGAAGTCAAAATACCATTGTAGATAATTGTGGAATTGATATAAAATTTGACTTAACGTGGTAAGTCAAACCATTGTGGATAATGGTGGAATTGTTGTAATTTGACTTTAGTTGATATAGGGTCAAACTAATATGTTGATTCGGTATAATTAGACTATGTAGTTAATAGTCAAACTTGAATGTGCCAATATGGTGAATAGGTATAATTAGACTATGTGGTAAATAGTCAAACTTGAATGTGCAAATGTGGTAAATATGTATAATTAGACTATGTGGTTAATAGTCAAATGTGATTGTGCAAATGTGGTAAATAGATGTAAATTGACTTATGTGGTTATTGGTCAAAATAATGGGTGAAATGTGGTTAAACGGTGTAAGTGACTCAATGTGGTCAAGAGTCAACTAAAATGTAGAATGTAGTAACATTAGACTAGAATTGACGTAATGTGGTAAAAGTCAACTGTTGATGCTAAAATGGTAAATTGGTTGATTTCATGAAGTGTGGATACTTCATGGAGGTGTAACGTGAAGTGTGGATACTTCACGGGTGGTAGTGAAGTCAAGTACCTCACGAGTGAAAGTGAAGTGGAATGCTTCACGGGTGACACGAAGTCAAATGCTTCATGGGTTGACATGGAGTCAAATACTCCATGGGAGAAACCGAGAGGTGGATCTCTCACAAGACATGTGGACATGTCTAATAAACGAATGATAAACTATTAACATGTATAAGTTATTAATGATTTTAAGAAGTAGTTGAATGTATGTTTACACAACCGAAAAGGTGGAATTGGAAGTTAAGCTCTTAATGAGTGGAAACGGGTCATAATACTTGAACCCGAGGAATCAAATAACTAAACATTTTATGTTGGGATGTGTGGTAACTTTAATGGATGCTTAAATATATATGTACTATATCGGTTTGAAAATGCAATCGGGTCACTCGACGGAAAGTTGCAAAAGCTAAAAAACTGAAAATTGGCCATTGTGACCTGATGCTGCTGTTTGTTCATCTGGGTTATGCTTTTGTTCATCCGGGTTATGCTTTTGTTCATCCGGGTTATGTTTTTGTTCAAGTGAGGACTTGTTAGGAGTCTTAAGGAGTAATTATCTTTACTAACCTTGTTCATTTTGATGTTGTGAATGTAGGAAAAGCTCCGGCATAAGCTCGGGTCATGCACAACCGGATTGGATTCTCATGCTTTGTTCTTGTGATGTTGTCTTGATTTAGAACCTACATTTTGTGAAATGTAATGATGTCTTAAACCTAGTGTTTTGATTGAAACTTTGAAGTTGCTTTTGGGATTATATTTGGGACCGCTTCCGCAGATGTTTTGAAAGTTTAAATTATGTTAAATTTTTGGGTGTACAATTTGGTATCAGAGCAATGGTTTGAGGGATTTGGTGTACGAGACATCAAACTCAACCCTATAATGCTCTTGATATGATCGAGAAATGAGAATCCAATGATGGCGTGACCGAGACTCGGAGCTTAAGGACGAAAGGTTAGTATTGATTAATGTTGTTGGTCGTTATATTTAGTGTCCAATGTGAACTAAACGTGTCGAAAGTTGTTAAGGGATTTGTTATATGGAGATAGTGAATGTAATTGGGCATATTACCTTATCGATAATGCCTGGCCCGTATGATTCTTAATGAAACATGTCCGAATACCTTCTCGATAACCATATAATGACGAACACCGACAATGAGTAAGTGAACGTGGTTATGTGTAAATGTGAATATGTATGAAAGGATACATGAATGAATGTTAAATGTGAATGTGAATACGTATGAAAGGATACATTAATGAATGTTAAATGTGAATGTGAATAAGTATGAAAGGATACATGAATGAATGTTAAATGTTAATGTGAATATTGGGAAGAATGTTTTAAGCATAAGAGGAGTAGTGGTGGCTTCAAGAAAGCCAAATGTTCTAGCCGAGCTAGGAATCCATTTGGAAAGGCAATGCTTGTTGTTGCCATATGTGTGGAAATTACATAAGTAGAATGATGGGACACACTACACCATAGTGTTTTAGTCCTAATAATGTGTGTTTCAGTTGTTGAGAATCGGGACACTTTCGAAATGAATGTTCCGAGTTAAAGCACAAGAATGAAAAAAGGAGAGAAAATAGAAATCTTAAGGCTGTCGAGCTAAACATTTCTACTACTATAGACGGGACTAAAGTCTTTTTGTATATTGTCGGTTGAGGTTAAATGTGAATCGGTGGATTCAGAGACGATCAACATTGCGGATACATAATGTTGACAATTGTATGAGTTGAAAGATGTGGGTGAAACAATCGCATGGAATGGAGTCCTAAGATTGTAGTGGAAATTGTTCGGCTACTTAGTAGCCATAACAATGTCGTGGGTGAACAAGGATAAACGTGTTTATCTGTTCTCATCTATAGACGATGAAGCACGAGACGTACGAAATGGTGTATGCATGGCTTATGCCATTGACATCAACCGAGGGTACAATGGAATACTTAGTGTTCCGGTCGTGAAGAAGTTCATAATGGTTTTATACCCGAATGTTTTTTCTTGGGGTATAACCGTTCTTTTGTGGAAAAGAAGAATGGAAGAATGTATACGTACACTTTGTCGGGTTTGAACAAGTGACTAAAAGTCATAGTTTCAACAAATGAATGTAGAGGAGGGCGATATCCCATGAATGGTATCAATGTCGTTATGGATAATATGGGATTACAGATGTGCCTTTTGAGTTATTAGAAGTTCCGCGGTTTATGTGGACCAATGTGAAGGGTGTGTAGGCCCATGTATGCAAATGTGGTGGTCGTTTATTCGATGATAGTCGTTCCTATCTTCGAAGCTTGGTCATTTTCGCTTGTTATCTTTGTGAGCTTCCTGAAATTCCTTGAAAGGAAAGGCCTTTCTTTGGAATGATTTGGTGTGCCATTTTGGCTTTGGTGGAAATCCATTATCGGATGAGTCGGTGAATTATAAAGACATATATGTTGACCGGCAATGATTGAAGTAATCAAAGGGTAAATGGGTTGGGAGTCTTAGAACTTCATAGGTGGCGTTTAAAGTCTTAGAACTTCACGGCCGATGATTGAAAATGAAGTCTTCAAACTTCAAGGGGGCATTGTAAGATTGAGATCCTTGAATCTCAAATGATGACTTACGCTAAAAGTCGTTGGGATTAATAGAGTGTTGGTTTATGAAAGAGGATTTGCCTATGGCATTTGACGCGTCTTTCCTTAGGAAGACCGTATGCCTTGTATGTTGTTTTGGTGCCTCGTGGATTAGACTCGTTTTGTCTATATGCAATGAGACAGGAGTATCGCATATTCTCCTAGTCAGTTGTGAGTTTGATTGTAGCAACTAAAGGAGAGAACTTGGAGAGGGAACTGATGATTCTATACGCGGGCGAGCATTAGAATATTGAGTTGAAGTCTTGAGCTTCAATGGTATATTAATCGGTGTTCTTGAAGTCCTTGTACTTCATGGGTGATGACTGAGACTTAAAAGTCTCATGGGTTATTGTATGTTTATTTTAGAGTTTCACTTTTGGTGGCTGGGGATGAAAAGAGGCACAATCTAGTGTGTGGTTATAAGTGTCTCACTTGCCTACGGGTTAAGGCCGAATACCAAAAGGGAACCTACTCTTCCGTGTGGTCGGAGAATTGTGGTTCAAGAAGTGTGTGATACGACATGGTACATCGGTACCTATTGAGTCGGATTGAGGTGTTAGTTTCTTCTTCGATTTGGAAGAAACCACGTGACTAATTACTATTAGTTGAAAAATAGTATCATCTTATCTACCATCTTAGTGTTCATTTTCGATTGAATGAATTACTAAATGGTGAACGGTGTCGAATACCGTTTGGTTGGGTGATTTTGGTTGTCGTGAAACTAAGAATCATGGTGTGATTCAAGGCTTAGCGTGAAAATCTTGTATATTGAGTGAGATTGAAAAATCTCCTCAAGGTAGATAGAAAACTCTAAGTGGATTTAGGGAAAAGGTGTATTGATTTTCCTATGGGAACTTTGGCGACATAAAAGTTTCCCTATAAAGGGGGTGTATCGGGTTCGAAAACATGGGAGGCTAAGTCCCCGTTTAGTGGAACCGTTCAGACTTCACCTTAGTTTGTAAAGCGGTATGCTGTTAGGAGTTACTCGGGGGTTCGTGTAGACTCCATGATACATTCCTCGTGGCTCATCTACGAGAATGTATGGCGAGAGAAGTGGATGTTGCTTCTCATAACGGTATTGAGGTAATAGATAATGGATGTTTCTTCTAGAGGAACCGATTGCTACCTCTGGTAACTAGGTGAAACGCTTGTGGTATAAGCGGATTAACCAAATGTTGGCTCAACGGGACCATTAGATAAGGGACGGAAGCAACTCGGGAATCTATTGATAAATATTCAAGTGTTACCCTAATCTTTGGTGGATCGGGTTTCGGGGACGAAACCCAAAATTAGGGGGAGTGATTTGTAACGAACCAACTTTCGGGTTGCCCGATAATATATTAATAATGTTGTAGGGGGTATATTTAAATAAAACAAGGTTGAGGGTTTGTTTTAAATGGTGGAATTAAGTAGTTTTAGAAGAATGAGTTAAAATATCAAGTAGAGGGACTAATCTTGTAATTAGCTCAAACTTGATTTGGTGGAGATAAAAAATGGCGACACACACATTTGTGTGTGTGTGTGGTTCGCAAATCAGCAGGGAGTAAGAGGAGGAGAACCAAAATCATGAAATTGATGAATTGCATGTGTAACTTGAATGATTTGGAGTGTTCATCCTCTTCAAAATTGCTAGTAAGTGTCATCTTTCTCATCTCAATCACCATCTATGGTGTTCTTAAGCAAAAAGACCCAATTGAGTCAATTGGGGTTGTGATTTGGGTTTAATGTCGTTTATAAACCTTAATCTAGTATTATTAATGTTGGAGAATCATGTTTTACATGATTATAACATCCAATTTGATGATTTCAAAATTAGGGTTCTTGAGGTTAAAATTGGGGGTTTTCAAAGTGATGAAGTTAAATGATGAATTGGTGGTTGGTAAGTGTTTATTGTGTTAATAAACACAATTTTTAGTAAAATCCCTCAATCAAATTAATGAATCAAGAACCTTGGAGAAAATGGTGAAAATTAGGTAAAGCCTTAACGGGTCAAAATGGGTAGAATTGGTTTAGTAATGGTTAAAAGCTTGTATGGAGCTTATAAACCAAGATTAGATACTAGTGAAGATCATAAGATCTTGGGTGGGTGTTAAACTCCAATTAGTGTATGTATTGGGGTAATTTAGATTACTAAAACACGTGGAATGTTTAGGTAATCAAGGCGTTAAAGATGTTAGCTTTGAAGACCGAGTGGAATCTTCATTGACAAGGTAAGTGCCTTGCACTTACTTAGTATTAGATATGTAGTCCATGTATAGGTAGTTGATATGGTATGCTATTTACATGTTGTTAATATGTTTGACTTGTGTGGTATAATGTCAATGTTCAATTGTTATGGTAGAACTTGTATGTTTGACTCAATGTGGAAATTTAGTCAAACTAAACCATTGATGTGT